>VZRR01006864.1:0-61430 GCA_013398015.1 Oreocharis arfaki | reverse complement strand
GCGCACAGCCAGGGGGGCCCCGCGGGCGGAGCGAGCAGCACCCCCCTGGGTGCTGAGTATCCACCCGCCCGCCCGCGGGGGTATTGATGGGGGGCTCAGTACGGATAGGAGGATCCAACAGCCAGGTTAGCCCTGCCAGGGCACTGGGATTCTGTGGGGCATCCACACCGAGGGGCACCGCCAGGGGCACCCATTCGTGGGGGTATGGATGGGGGGCTCGGCAGACAGGATGCTGCAACATCCAGGTTATCCCTGCCAGGGCACCGGGATTACTGGGGCGCCCACACCTGGAGGTATCCAAACCTGGGGGCACTGGATGCACTTGTAGGCGCCCACACCCTGGAGACATCCACCTCAGGGCACCTGGGGCACTGGGCACCCCTGTGGGCACCCACCCACAAGGGGCCATGGCTGGGGGACCCGGCACAACCAGGACATGTGGTGAGTGCACAGAAATACTTGGGCTGAGAATTCACCACAGAATCCTGCCCTGAGGTGGGGTCAGCCAGGTCCTGCTCCCCCAGTTCCACCTGAGCCAGCAGCATCCGCAGGCAGCAGGAGACACCCACTGTGCTCGTGCAGATGTGACACAAAGGATGCAGCTCGAGGGCCTGGACTTAGACACCTCTGGGGAGGATTTAAGTGCAGCACAGTTGATAACACAGAATCCTAGAATGGTCTGGGTTGGAAGGGACCTTAAAGCTCATTTCATTTCGCCCTCTGCCTTGGCAGGGACACCTTCCACTATCTCGGGTTGCTCCAAGCCCCGTCCAGCCTGGCCTTGGACACTTCCAGGGATCCAGGGGCAGCCACAGCTTCTCTGGGCACCCTGTGCCAGGGGCCCACCACCCTCCCAGCCAGGAATTCCTTCCCAAGATCCCATCCATCCCTGCCCTCTGGCACTGGGAAGCCATTCCCTGTGTCCTGTCCCTCCAGCCCTTGTCCCCAGTCCCTCTCCAGCTCTCCTGGAGCCCCTTTAGGCCCTGCAAGGGGCTCTGAGCTCTCCCTGGATCCTTCTCTTCTCCAGGTGAACATTCCCAGCTCTCCCAGCCTGGCTCCAGAGCAGAGGGGCTCCAGCCCTTGGAGCAGCTCCGTGGCCTCCTCAGGGCTTGCTCCAGCAGCTCCACATCCTTCTGATGTTGGGGGCCCCAGAGCAGGAGGCAGCACTGCAGGTGGGGTCTCTCACAAAAGCAGAGTAGAGGGGAATAATCCTCTTCCTCAACATCCTGCCCACCCTGCTGGGGATGAGCCCATGCTGTCCACACTTGTGATGCCAACAGGCTGCTGGAATCGACCTGACTCTGGAGCCACAGCCCTGTGCTGCTCTTTGGAAGGCACCTGGCACAGCACTCAAGGAACAACTGATTAAACTGGAAATGTGGTCACCAGAGAGCCAAAATCTGGCAGGATGGGAAGGGAACTGAGCCCTTGACTGTATCTGCAAGAGGAGATTTTGGGAGCATGCTGCTCATTTCTGCGCTCTGGCCCACAGCAGTCAGGGAAAGCCAGTGGCCATCCAGCTTTGTTGGATTCACAGGAGCCAGCAGGATCTGCTCTTCGTTCCTGACAGCAGGAAGAACATTCAAAAACGAACCAATTTTCAGTTGCAGGCGTCTGAGCTGTACCAAAGCCATGTGTTGCTGTGCTCCCATTGATATGCTGATACTTAATTCCCGAGTGCCTCCTCCAATACTCTGCGACTGCCTCCCGTTGGCCTCTTCCCCGTGTTTACAGCATCAGAAGGAAACATATAATTTTGGCTCTCTGAAGTGCTGGCTCTCTCACGTGGCAGACAGCTGAATCCTGCCCACCCCTGCTGGGCACTGCGACCACGAGGAGCTCACTCGGCTTTGCAAGAAGCTCCATTAGGTTTTTTATAAATAACCCCTGAGATTGCACGTGCCTGTTGCTGCTTCAGTGCAGCAGAGAAGGGACAGGTGTTGTGAGGAGGCATTTCTTACGCTGGGCACTCTCAGAGGGGTTCAGATAGGTTAAAAGACGAGACTAAAAGCAAAGCAGCTGGGAAATGGACAGGGGAGAGAACAAAAAAAAGAGGATGGAAAAGGAAATTGGTTAATTTGAAAGTCTAATTAAACTGAGATGGGCTCAGGTCCTGTCTTCCTCATTCCCCTTGAGAATTGCTGCTAAGGTCAAGCTTGTACTGCCCCATTTACTGGCATTTTCTCCTTTTCTCTTGCCATTATGGCATGGGGTATCCCAGGGGAAGAGAAGCAGAGAGGTTTGATCCTGTGTTGTGGCAGAGGGATTGTCTGCATGAACTCCCAAGGCCTTTTCCTGCATTCTTTCCTATGATCCCAAGTCAAGGGGATGATCTTTTTTCCAGAGAGTGACTCAGCATTTGTTCATTTTCATCCATCCCTTCTCTCCACCGCTTCATCCTTCCTCCTCTATTTTCCCAGTTGCAAACAGCCCTTCTTAGGAAGCATCTTTGCATTCTGGCTGCCCGAGTTGCCAGATCCCAAGGAGCTGATTTTACAGCAGATGTGCTGAATGGTCATGGACTGGAAGGATTCTTGAGGCAAAACGATGCTAAGTGGGGGAAAGGCAGAAAGAGAAAACACCCCGCAGAGGGAGCGCACAGCCAGTGGTTCAACGCCAGGAGACACAGCGCTGGGAAGGCCTCAGAATTCGGAGAAAACCTGGATTTAAATCCATCCTGCGTTCTGCTGGCAGGAGCCGTTTCATAATTTACCTTGATTCCAGTGTCCCACTTACCCAGGCAGCACTTCCAGTTGCTTTTCATATCCCCGGCCCTTCACAAACAGAAACCGGGCGCGTTGTGCAACGCTTATGTAAGAGGTGCCAAAGGGACGCTGCCAAGGCTCTGCTCTTGCTCAGGTGCCACCAGCAAGGGCTGGGCCTTGCTGCTGAGGGAAATGCTGCCATCCACACGAGTTTTCCTTGGATAAGGTGCTGCCTGAGCCCCCGGGTGACACATCTGTTCCTGCAGTGGTTATCCGAGCTTCTGGGACGCGTTCGCTTCCTCCCCGCAGTTTTTATTATCGCTTCTGCCTTCTCGGGCTTTGCTCTTTCACTGCTTCTGCTAAATTGCATGGGGAAGTCAAAGGGATCTAGATGTCAAATGTGTCTGAAGAGCATTGCAAAGGGATGTCTCCCTGGTGGTTACACTCTCTGGCAGGGATTCCTCATCACTGCTTTAATTTCTACACCTTTATTCTAGGGTTAAGAGGCCTCAATTCCTTGGAAATACCAAAAAGGGATAAAAAAGAATCAGCTTTTTCCCTGGGCTTGAAGCTAAAACCTTCCTAACATCTTTCTGTTGGTTTTGTTGTTTTTTTTTCCTTACTGAAATATTTTAAGTGCAGCAGATCTTTGTTGCTTAGGAAATCCTGCTATTCCTGCAGTTCCCATTTCTCACCCCGAATTGTGCTATGACCGCCTACATTTACATGGGCTTTGCAGCCAAAGGAATTATCTTTGCTGCTTCTGTAAACATGACTGCACACTAGGGCTGCACAGAGGTATTTCACTGTGGAGGAGACAGAATTCCAGCAGTTTAATTAAATGACTTGTTTAATCAATCAGTGTGGAGGTTCTTCCTTCTGGAAGATGCTCTGTAAACTGAAGGAGCTACTTAAGAATAAAAAAAACATGGAGATAAAGAACCATCAAGCCAGGCCTGGTTTTACCTCAGTGGCTGCCTTTGCACTCTCTGACTGTGATCCTCTTATTTCTCTTTGTTAGGAAAAGGTTCTTTCCCCACAGGGTGGTTGGGGCACTGAACGGGGAATGGTCACGGCCCGAAAGCTGCCAGAACCCCAGGAGTGTTTGGACAACACTCTCAGGCACAGAGTGGGATTGTTGGGGTGTCTGTGCAGAGCCAGGAGTTGAACTAGATCATCTTCAGGGTAATTCCATGATTCTACAATTTAGAGGTCAGCAAGATCTCTCCTAAGCCAAACTTCCCATTTATTTCCGATACTATTCTTAATTTGTTCCCTCTCCCCTGCACTGACAGGCAGATGGACACTATTGAAAACATCCTTCCTCACCAGCCTCTTTTTTTCGTTTGCAACGTGGCTTTAGTGAGCCCAAGCCAAAATCTGCGCGTGCCAAGTTTGTTTCTAGGATTTCCCCCTGAAGATACACCTCAGCCAGGAAAAGGCTTCCAGCTCCTCTTGGCAGAACCCACCGAATCCACCTGCCTGGATGATTCAGCAAGATACTTGCAAAATGTTCCAGCCAGGTTTGTGCACCTGGAAACGGGGGAAGCAGCGGGGTTTCCAGGCAGTGCTCTGAATTTCCCTTTTTAACGCTGTTTATCATGGAATGGCCCCATTTTCCTGCGTCCTTGTGCTGGGCAGTTGCTGTCTGGTCTCAACCTCTGCCCTCCCGTGCGTGCACGTGGGAGGGAAGGGCATCCAGCTGGTTTCCTTCCTTTGAATGCAAAGAGCACAATCAGCTGCAAAGTCTCCTGAGATGCATCTACGTAAACGGGGTGACACAAATATAATGTATAGCCACAGTGCCCCTCTTCCTTCCGTGAAAAACAAATCCTGCCACACCAGGCTGAGCTGTGTCTTGTTTAATTCTCCTGCTCCTGCAAGGCACAAAAGGCTCCTGAAAAGGCTTTGCTCTCCCTTTGGTGTCTTTTCTCTCTTCCCAGGGAATCTCAGCACAATCCCTAGAGAGATCCTCAGTCTACAGCAGACCGATGCTTCCTTGAGCAAATGAATTCCCAAGCTGCACATAGGAAACACCCTACAGGCCTGGATGTCTCCTCCTTCTCTTGCCCTTGGCTGTGTTCTCTCCATCCATCTTGCCAAGACTTCTCCCTCTTTCTGCTCTTTATTTTTTTCCAGGCATTTTTTGTACTTGTCATCACGTGCCTACATCTGCTGCCATCCCAGTTGTCCCCAAAGGGCCATTCCAGCAGCAAGAAACCATTTGGGATCCCACAAAACCCACCCTGTTCCTCTTATTCTGGATTCTGCTGGCAGAGCAGGTGAAGCAGCATTAACAGCACTGAAAGCTGCCAAAGTGATGCCAAGAAGCTTTAGGAGGTTCAGCATCCTGAACTGCAGTCAGGGGTGGAAAGCTGCCCACAGAAAGCCTGGGAATGGCTCTGCAGCAGGCCCTTCACTTGTGGCCGTGGGTGAAGCCAGTGTGTGTTCCACTGGGGAGGAAAACCAGCCTGAAAAACACAAACCACAAACTTAAAATAAAGAAATAAATACATTTCAAATCGTAGGGAAGGTGCTGCAGCAGTTTTGAATGCATTCCACGTGAGATTGTTAGGCTGTGTAACATTAGAGATATTTTAGCAGTCAGATAAAGAACTAGGGCTGAGGTATTTTCTCTTCCTGCTGCTGCTTCATACCTCAGTGTCCTATTTGCCAATGAACATGCATCCACAGGCACAGCACATTCCACTGCTTTTAAAACCACCTTTATTATCTCGTTCAGTTAGAAATTTCTACAGCTCTGCATCCACCGTTACCTGGTGAATCTCGGAGTCTCGTTAAAATAACCTTGGCTGTTCTTCCTCCTCAGACTACAACACAAACAGATCACATTCTCCAAACCCACGTAATGCCTTATGTAAAACCACTTAACATTCCTTTTAAGGCTGGGACCCGTTCAGATGGAAGATGCTGCATAAAAGCACATTCCTAAACACGCTTGACCAGAAAAGCAGCGTGGTCTGAGGTGGAAAATGCAGCGGCAATCGGTGCGTGCTCAGGAGTACGGGCCTGGCAGGGCACAGGGTCCGTGTCTTGCACTGAAAACTTTGCACAACTCATTAGAATCATTAATTAAATCACTAAGGTTGGAAAAGCCCTCTAAGACCATTGAGCCCAACCTTTAACCCAGCACTGCCAAGGCCAGCACTGCCCCACGTCCCCAAGTGCCACATCCACACTGCTCTTAAAACCCTCCAGGGACGGTGACTCCACCACTGCCCTGGGCAAACAATGCCTGACCACCCTGCCCTGAAGAACTTTTCCCTAATATCCAACCTCAACCTCCCCTGGCAAAACTTCAGGCAGTTTCCTCCATTTTCCTGCATTTTCCTAATCATGAAATTGCAACAATAATACAGTCCCAGTGCTGCTTTTATCTATGTACACCTCCCAGCTGTGCTTCCAGAAAGGACTGAGACCCAGCTGGGAAAGGTGGATTAAAGCTCAGAACACGAGCTGGGCTCTGAGAGCTCACTCTTCACCACTGGCAAGATGAGATGAGAAACTGCACCTCCCGGTGGGAAGTGAAACTTAACCCAGCAAGGACTAAATTCAGGGGCTTTTGCATTAAATTGCAGCCCCTCAGATCAGAGAGATGTTCTAGGAGGCCAAGTCTTAATGCACCATCAGCCACTGGAAAATGAAATGTCCTTTTTGCAGTGCTGTCATCCAATGGCTTGTCAGGAGCAGCAAGTCAGCAGAGTAAAAAGCAGCATCCGAACCCTCAGCTGAGGAAGGGAAAATAAAAAGGACACAAACAGCTCCCTATCGGGAGCACAGGAAGCTGATTTATGAGGGGAGAGGTAATGGCTTTGTTAAAAATCACTTGAGGAAATACAGCTCTCTAAAGGGTAAATAGTTCCTTATTTGTTGGGGGTTCAGGAAAACTTAGGTATTTATGTTGGAAAGGACATACAGGATGCAGAAGGCTTGGAGAGTACAAGGGGAAATTAAATGGGAATCTCTTCAAGTGAGCAGCCCTGAGCTCCCCTGTTTCTGGGAAGCGGGGCAGGTTACATTTTGCAGCCCAAACGAGCCCATAAATAAACCCCAATAAACCCAAAGGCCACTATGCAATTCCCAGGAGTCTGCACACGTTGCCTTTGAGTTTAACCTAAAGCACCAGAGATCCTAATGAATTCTGCTAGGGAGCCTGTGGTTTGGAGGAAAAGCTTATGCAATCCACACCACTCTGTCAGGTACTACGTGTGGGATTTCTAAATGTAAGAGTCAGTTCAAAGGCCAGGCTCCGTTTTAAACCAAGGATCAGTGCCTGGCTATGTTGTCATTAGAATACATTGGACCTGCCTGGGCTGTGTGGCTGCCAAAGAGGCAGAATCTGTTCTGAAATAACCAATCCTGGACACCAGAGACTCGTACATTTGGCATCCATTTGAATTTTTTCTACCTGACTTCTGCAGACGTATTTCCTGCGCTGACTATGTGGGAGTTTTTACGCCTAGAAAATCACACCTCCTTTCAGGCCCTAATGATTCTCCGTGCAGCGAGTGCTACTGCAAATTTCAGCATTCCTCTACTCCCTATCCCCACCTTTGGGCTTCTTAAATTGTTTAGCATTAATTTGAGAGGCCATAGGTGAGCTTTGCCCAGAATTTTGGCGGCTTTGCTGAAAATAAATGGGAAAGGCAGCTACAAATGCTTTCCACTTTGCAGTTTCACAGAAGCTTTTTTTGACTTAGGGAGCCCAGGGAGACAAGTCCCAACAAGTCCGAGGTAATTCTGGTGTGACTTTCATTGCACTGGCTGCCCACAGAGCTAAATGCCATGGTACCTGATTAGCCTGTGAGAAGGATTACACGGTGTGGCTGCAAGGCTGCAATCCAGATCAGTCCTACATCCTCCTTTCTCCTCTTTTTCCTCGTCATCTCGAGCCTCTCTGGAAGCATCCCATCCTCTGGTGTGAAAGATGGAAAGCTCGGCCTGGTGTTTGGTACAAGCATATGTATGGATATAAATATATATCATATATAGGTGGTGTAGCCAAACTTGGGGCTTTCTTCCAGCCCCAAGCCAAGAGGCACAGGCGAAATGTCCTGCCTGTCCCCACACTTGTACTTCCTCAACAAAGCCCTGTTGGAGCAGGATCAGAAGAGGCACAAAGATGCTCCATGGGCTGGAGCTTCTCTGCTCCAGGCTGGGAGAGCTGGGGGTGTTCTCCTGGAGAAGGCTCCAGGGAGACCTCAGAGCCCATTCTGGTGCCTAAAGGGCCTCCAAGAGAGCTAGAGAGGGACTTGGGACAAGGGTCTGCAGTAACAGGACAAGAGGGAATTGCTTTGAGCTGGAAAAGGGTAGATTTAGGTTGGATGGGTTATTGGGAAGAAATTCCTGGCTGTGAGGGTGAGGCCCCGGCACAGGGTGCCCAGAGAAGCTGTGGCTGCCCCATCCCTGAAAGTGTCCAAGGCCACGTTTGACGGTGCTTGAAGCAACCTGGTCTAATGGAAGGCGTCCCTGCCCACGGCAGAGACTTGGAACTGTATGAATTTTAAGGTCCTTCCAAACCAAACCACTCTGGGATTCCATGAGCCCCGGACGTGGCAGCCGCAGGGCCGCGGGAAGGGCAGCGCCCGGTAACAGCCCCACGACAGCGGTTCCCCGGAGTGGGGCCAGNAGAAGGAGGAGGAGGAAAAGGAGGAGGAGGCGGTGGCGGCGGTGCTCCCCCTCTCTCCCTCCCTCCCCGGCGGGACAAAGGGCTGCGGCGCGCAGGTAGGAGCCGGCCCGGCCTGGCCGCCCCGGCGGACGGGCCGCAGCGCCGGCGGCACCGGAGCTCCCTCCTCGCCCGGACTCGCTCCCCGCCCGCCCCGGCGCTTCCTGGTTACTCCGGGGAGCCCCGGGAGCCGCAGAGGGCGCGGCCGCCCGCCCGCCTTTGTCTGGGCCGCCCGGAGCCCCCTGAGCCGCCGTTGCCGCCGCAGGAGCCATGGGCCGGGGGCCGCCGCGTTAGGAGCATCCCGGGGCCGGCGGGGACGCGGCGCTGGACATGGAGCCGGCGGCGCGGGCCAGCGGGGATATCCTGAGGCGGAACCCGCAGCAGGACTACGAGCTGATCCAGCGGGTGGGGAGCGGCACCTACGGCGACGTGTACAAGGTGAGCGGCGGGGGGGGCCGCCTCTGGCAAAGCCGGAGGATTCCCACTTGTGTGGAAAAGGATTGATTGTGAGCGAGGTGAGGCCCTGGCACAGGCTGCCCAGAGAAGCTGTGGCCGCCCCATCCCTGGACGTGTCCCAGGCCAGGTTGGATGGGGCTTGGAGCAACCTGGGGTGGCGGAAGGTGTCCCTGCCCATGGCAGGGGGTTTGACTGAATGATCTTTAGGGTCCCTTCCCACTCAAACCATTCTGGGATTCTGTGCTTGCAGCACCAGAGAAGGGTCTCTCTTACCGCTGCCCTTCTTGGAGGTTTGAATTGGTGAATATTGCAGGCGATGCTTCCCACGTTACTGCCCAAGGAGGTAGAGGATATCTCTTGGCTGTACCTGTTTGCAGAACGCATCCAGTTAAAGCACCTGATTAAAAGGGTGCTACTTTATCCCCGAGGTTAATAATAGCCCGTGAAAGGCAGAAGCAGATTAAAGCTCTTCAGAAGCTGGACGGAGCTGCAGCACGAGGTAGAGTTAGTGCAGCACATCAAGTAGATGCTCTTGGAATGGTGCATAGAAAAAGTGACCCTGTCCGTGACAGGGAGTTGGAAGTGGGTGATCTTTTAGGTCCCTTTCAAGCCAAACCGTTCTGGGATTCTGTAATTCCGTACGGGTGCGCACATCGCCGGAACCACAGGCATGGGGGACAGGAGGTGCAGGCAGTGGTGTGTTCTCGTAGGAGCTCTGTCCTCGTACCTCAGGGGTGTTCCTCATACATCAGGGATGTTCCTCATACCTGAGGGATGCTCAGCAGCTTTTAGGTCTGGGTGGGTTATAAAGAAAGCCTTAAAGTTTTCAACGTGTACTTGGCAATGTGCGTGTTCAGCTGCACGGGGAGGGAGGCTGTGTGATGTTTTCCTTTGTAGTGCTGTTGAGTGTGTTTTAAATAGGCCTGACACAGCCAAGCGTGCAAGGGAAGGTGTGTTCCTGTGCCACATGAAAGGCAGCAGTAATTGCTCCTGCTGGGGGAGGGATCTTTGCTAATGTTCAAATTGAAGTTTTATAGATGGATCCTGTTCCCACCACCCCTTTGAAATGGTTACTTATGACCTCAGGGAGTTATTTTTAAAAGTTTTTGTGGTGCATATTTACCTTCCTCTTTTATATTTTTTTTTCTCCTACAGTGCTGTGCACAGATCAGTCACCTTCTTTCCTAGGGATTCTAGCAGTAAATCCTTTAAAAGAACATTTCAGCTGTCATGAATCTAGAACTCGGCATACCTTGAGCTGCTTTGTTTGTGTGTGCCTGCCCAGTGCAGGGCAGCACGACGAGAAATAACCAGGCAGCACGACAAGAAATAACTAGCTGTGTTGCAGGGAAGTGGTTTTTTGTGTCATCTCTTTGTGGAAAAAGAAATATTCTGCTTCTCATTATGCTGGTAATTAGCGGAGAGCTGTGCTGACATGTCATCCAGCTTCCGGTTCCGGAGCTGGGTTGGATGCATGGCTCTGCTCCGTGCCATGTAAACACATCCATCCCCTTTAAACAAAAAAAAACCCCACAACCCTCTGCCCCCCTTCCATTCTTTGGGTTATGAAAAATGTGCCTTCCACTCCTGAAACGGTTTCAGATAAGGAGTAAACCCAAACTTTCTCCTCGTGCAGCTTGGCAAATTTAAATCAAAGTTTTTGGCAGCCTTTTCAGACGTTGTTATGAGTCTGAAACAAGTATAAAGTTAATGAGTTTAAAGTAGTTTGAGAGGCTGCATTTGTTTCTAGGTCATTGGTTTGCTCTTTGTTTTTGTAAAGGCCTGCAACAGGGAGGAACTCTATCAAGGGAATACTGAATCAGATGGCACTGCCTCTTATGACAAATATGCACAGCAAACTTATTTTTTAAAGTCGTTGATGTTATGATAATTTTAAAAGATAAACCTTTTTTTCTTGAAAGAACTTAACGTATTAATGTGGTACTTTTATTTTTCTCAGTCCCTGGTAAGTCTCAGTGCAGATGGCACATCTTGTGCTCGCTGAGGGCTGTCGGAAGTGTTTATAAAATGCATTTATTAGTGACTATCCAAGTGTTTTTATGTTGCAGAGCTCGGGAAAGGTTTGCTAGAGAGTGCTCTTAAATTAAAATGGAATTTTCCACTCACCTCTTCAAGTGGTTTCTCTGCTCCTTCACTACTAATGAGTCACCAGCGTCTCCAGCACAGTCGTTTTTGGGATGTCTAAGCCAGGCAGCCTCTCTGATTCTGGGACATCTGCCTCTTCCTCAGATGCTTTTTGGTGGTGGTGGTTAATGCTTCAAATTCTTCTTGGGGCATTAAGTAGCTTTTGGAGTAATTGGCTCTTTTTTGGATGGTGAAGGCAGAGGTTAAGCAAATATTTCTCTTCACTATTAGGTTACAGAAGAATATTGAAGGCTTTTCCAAAAATTCTCCTGCCCACTTTGCTTTTCGTTACTACCATGAAAGCTTAAAACAGAGATGTGTTTTCTTAGTGTCTGTGGGGTTTATTTCTCTCGTCTGTCACATGGCACACAATGGTTGATTGTAGGATTGCTCCTAAGTGCTGGATTGTTGATGTTGTTTTAATATCTTTCTTCCCCAAAATGCATTTCAGGGCTGGGGAGAAACCGTCTGTAAATAAACTCTTGTCTATTCACAGCCTGTGTAAATAGATCCATGTTTGGATCTGGCAGTCTTGGAAGTAATTTCCATTACAGTCCTAACTTGTTAGTTGTCTCATCTGTGGTGGGAAAGCTTTCTCCTTTTTGTTAGAGGATGTTAATATCAAACCAGTTCTGATTCATTGGAATAGTTTATCCCTCACAGCATTGCACCAAGATATCTTGAATTTCTGACTCCTGAAGGAGGCTGTAATAACAAAGATGAGAACTGGAACTTAATAATATGCTGCTTTAAAAAATAGTCTTTTTTTGTCCGTACTCTCTCACAAATCTACTCTGGTTTTCCTGGAAAGGTCTTCCCACTGTGGTCATAAAAATGAAAATCTCAAAGCAGTGTTTAAAAATGGCATAAATTTCTTCAGAAATGCATCTGTTTTGTGCTGAAATAGATGGTGTGTGTGTGTGGTTAATGGAGAAGCACCATTTGGCCGGGGTCTTGGAGCAGAAAATTTTAAAAAAAGCTGCTGGAGACTGTAAATGGAATTTAACCTCCAGCACTAGGAAGTGGCTGGTCAGATCCCATCCCAGGTAAATTCCCAGTGTGGTTAGATGTTTCCCGGGATGGGTTTTCACACCAGCATGACCTGTGAGTGAACCTGCAGCTTTTCAGTAGGGCTTTGTAGTCCTAATTTGTTTAAGGCCGGTTTGATAACAAGGTCACACCATCAGCTGTATAAGCACACGTTTCTACAGCCCATGGCATTTTCTGGAAGTGCTTGGAATAGCATAAGACTGGCCTGTTTTGCTTAACTTGTGGAATTTGGTTGCATCAGACCATCCAGTCATTTGCTTGTGTGTAATTGTGGATCTTGGTGTCCTCAAGGGACTTTGGAAAACAAGAGTTGTATTTGGGGGATAATTTGCTGCTGCTCGTCCTTCCTGAAATTTCCGGCGTGGATTTTTTTATTGGAGTATTTATTAATGGTGGAGAGATTGTGGGCAATGTTGAAGTGTCCAAGGCCAGATTGGGTGGGACTTGGAGCAGCCTGGGATAGTGGAAGGTGTCCCTACCCATGGCAGGGGGGGTGGGATGGGATGAGCTTTGAGGTCCCTCCCAACCCAAACCATTCGCAGGGCTCGGCTTTTTGTGTTCCTCATTCCAAGCACCCCAAACAGAGTTTTAACTGATCCTTGGTTCTGCAGAGGGGAACAAAAGGGTGGTTGATGTAAATTGATGTAAATTCATCCTTGTTGAATGCTGTTGTTTGGCAGCTGAGCTGGAAGCCCATGGATGTGCCGGGCCCAGCAGCCTCGGCCGGCCGCTCCCGCGGGGTGAATAGGGCCATGTCTGTCCTCCCCGATGATCAAACATGACCTTGTGCAGCAATTCTAAAGCTGGCTTGTTTGGGGTTTTCCAAGCAGGATTGTGAGCAGCACCACAGTGGCTTTCTTTAAAAGTAAGCACGAGGGACAAGGAATGTACCAAATTAATGGCAGAAACTGCCTGTAAACAAGAGATGCGTTTTTCTTGAATATCACGAAAATTTCGTTCTTCCTGGAGTCACCTGCTCAGTCTTTCTTCTCTTGAGATTATTATCATTATTTTTTAATCTCCTGCACCAACTAAAGGCATTAACTTAGAAGAAACCTGCAGTGTTTTGCCACTGATTGCTGCTGGAAAATAGTGAGCAGTGAAATTGGATTGTGGCATACACAGACTCTTTGCTCAAATGCAATTTAAAGCAAACAACAAAAAAGATTTGTTTCACTGTCTTTGTGTTTTCTTTTTTTAAAGGTTACCGTAAAAATGTGACTCTGTCCAGTTTGAATCAGGCTTCAACCCTGCTTGTGTGGTCACTGCCTTGTTCTCAGAGCTCTGGATTGTAATTCCTGGTGCAGCCAAAGGCTGTTGAGAACCTGTATTTGATGCTTAGGAAATAATTCTCAATGTCATTGTAATCTCTCAGATAATGAAAATCTATCAGTTAAAGTGTTTTACTGCTTAAGTCAACAGGTTAAGAACAGAGTATTAAAGCTTTTTTTTTCTTTTTTTGGGTACCAGAGAACAGCTTTTAATCACGTATTCTCAGCTTTATACAAATATGTTTTGGCAGCTGCAGACCAATTGGATTTGGCCATCCCTGACTCAGCACTTCTGTCCCTGGTGAATATACGTTGCTTCCACATATAAATGACCATGAAACATCTGTCACGTTGGGAGATTCCACTCTTCATCTGCAGATCAAAGCCTTCTGGTCAGCAGTGTTTGCTGTAGCCATGCCTGAACTCCGTGTGCTCTTTTTTTCCACGTGAAGGGTGTTTGGAGTGACATCAAACCAGTGCTCTTGAGTTTTTTCTTATTGCTGGGGAGTTCCTCTTGTGGGAAGTGGCACGCTCTTCTTCTAGGATGCAGTCAGTAGGATTTCTCTTTTGAGAACTGAGATGCTCAGTGGCTTGTTGACACCCTCTGTGAGGGTATTCAGGAGTGGAAGGTGAAGCCTTTGCGTTTCCATTTGTAATGTTTGTAATGGTTTTTTTTAATTAAGGATTTGGTTTTTGATGTGGAATGTTCAAAGCCACATTTAAAGCCAGTTTGGCTTTAAATATTACATCCTGTCACTCATGTTTCTCTTTACCAGGAACTGTAGTGGCAAGACAAGGAGTAATGGGTTCAAAGGGAAAGAAGGGAAATTTAGGTTGGATATATGGAAGGAATTCCTGGCTGGGAGGGTGGGCAGGCCCTGGCACAGGGTGCCCAGAGAAGCTGTGGCTGCCCCTGGATCCCTGGAAGTGTCCAAGGCCAGGTTGGACATTGGGGCTTGGAGCAGCCTGGGACAGTGGAAGGTGGCAGGGATGGAACTGGATGATCTTTAATGTCCCTTCCTACCCAAACCATTCTGGAATTCTGTGTTTTCTGTTAATGGGAAGTTTCGTGGTGGGAGTAGTGTTTCCCCTGTGGTTATTTCTCCCTGTCTCTTACTTTGAGGAGCAGGCAGTCTCCAAAATCTTTAAAATAAGGTCTAATTTCTTCTCAATGTGAGATATCCATTAAGAGGAAGCAAACAGTGCAGGTCACACACCACCCACCCCTCAACAGCAGAGGCCTGAGAAGGAAGAACAGATCAAAGATCAGAACATTTGCCTGCCAGGATCTCCTTCCTTTCTCTCCAGAAGATGCAACGGCCATTTTCATTGCCAACATTTGGATAACTTGGAAAGCATCCAGGATTTCTGGGATGAGTGGCTGAGCCCCAGTTCTGTCAGAGAGGTGCGTGGTAGAAGCTCACAGATCATCCCTGTCAGAGGGAGCAGCTCTTCCTGTCAGCAAGGCCGTGCCGGAGTTTGGCAGCGCGTTCCGCTGACACCAGCAACCGTCCGTCCTCATTCCAGCTGGAAAAACAACCTTCCCTGCTACCTTTAGCTGTGTTTGGCACCTGCTGCTTGCTCAGAGCTGGGAGTGAAGAGGAGAGGCAGCATCAGCCCCAGGTGATTCCAGTTCACAACAATACAGGACGGGTACATCTCCATATTCATGAAGTTGTTCCTCACCTCAAGGCGATCTCGATGCCTTGTGGCTGAGATGGCCAAGGCTTTTCACAAGGATGTGGAGTGATAAGATAAAGGGGAATGGCTTCACACTGACAGAGGGCAGGGATAGATGGGATATTGGGATTAAATTCTTGGCTGGGAGGATGGGGAGGCCCTGGCACAGGGTGCCCAGAGAAGCTGTGGCTGCCCCTGGATCCTTGGAAGTGTCCAAGGCCAGGTTGGACAGGGTTTGGAGCAGCCTGGGGTGGTGGGAGGGGTCCCTGCCCATGGCAGGGGTGGAATGAGTTGGTTGTTGAATTCCCTTCCAACCCAAACCATTCTGGGATTTTCTCACACTTTGCCATTTCATTAGGTTTTCGGATTTTAAATTTTCCAAAGAAGCTAGAAGAGTTCTTTCCCAGTTTCTGAAGGATTCCTAGCAGTAAGAACACTCAGTAGGGTTTGGTGGACACAGCAGCCTTTGATTTGGGGAGTGACACTGGTCCCAAATCCATTCTGGATTTCCAATAAAAAAATCCCATAGGGAGGCTGGATAAACTCTTCCTTCCTAGATGGACAAAAATTTGTGAGTTTGGCACAGAGAGGTTTCTGTTCTGCTCTTCAGCTTTCTAAATTCTTTCGCCCAAGTCTTGGAGTGGTTCATTTCATCCAGCACAGTGGATAGTATCTGCAAGGTCCTCCTCAGCCAGAGCTTGCTGTTTTCCATGATGGATGGAAAACACAATGTGGAGAAGCTGCAGCTTGGCTGTGTCTTTGCAGCTCTTGAGTGAAAGAGCACATGGGAGGCTGAGCAACAGAATTGTTTCCAGGATTGTCCTCTTCCAGTACTTTTCCCCAATCCCTTATCCTGTGTGTTGCTCAGTGTGTTTCTGCTGACTACTGACTTCTCCTAAAGACAGAAAAAGATCATACAAATGTAGTCAGGGATACCCTCAGAACACCCCAGTCCTGGTGTCCAAAACTGTTGTATTATTGATCCTTCAGAATGGCATTTTTAATGCCAGATTTTATATCTTGGCTTGTTGGAATTACTCCTCCCCCAAGTGTATTTTTGTGTCTTTTGCATGAATATAGTGTCTGGGAGGTTCGTGTTTTCATAGAGATGAGGAAGATTTGGCTGGAGAAAGAATGTCTGAGAAAAGAAAGCTGAATGAACCATATTTTCAGCTCAGTGGGAAAAAGCTGGATTTGTGGCATGTTTGAAATGTGAATTTTGAGACATTCCAGAAAGGCAAGTGCTGCTTCTCTTCAGAGTGAAAAGGTTATTGCAGGGGGACTCTGTCTTATTGATAAGAAATCATTCCTAAGGGGATTTTTTTTGGAGTAGCTTTGTCTTGTGCAGCATTAAAGACATAACTTCTAAATTTGAGGGGATGATCCGCCCCAAAAAGCTGTATTTTTGTCCTTTTTTCAGCTGTGTGTGTGATTCTTTGCTGATCATTGCTGCTGAAGCAATAAAGAATTGAGTTATGTTTGCCTTAACTTGCTGTTTAACACGCAAGGTCGGAGTTGAATTATAAACATCAGGCTCCCAAAGATGTTTGGGGGATTTAGTCATTAATCTCAAGGGAAGATAAGTGGTAAAGTCTCTTGTAGAGGCACAGATATGCAAATAATGGTAGGTAAAAAGAATAAAAAGAGGGCCAATACCATCTTTTATGGATGTATTTTCTCTTGATAAAACCAAAAGAATTAAAAGGTGACAGGAAGCAGTGCCTGATGGGTGCTCATTGCTGTCAGTGATGGAACAGCTTCAGTTATTTCTGTTTTATTTATGGGGGGTTGGAAAACAACAGCAGCTGAAATTTTGAAGCATTCTGTTTACAGTGAGTAAAGGAAGAGTATTTGATGTGCTCCTTGTAAATATTCACAGCCCAGAGCCCAGACAGTCTCCAGGATGAGCAGTTCCTGATAAAACCATTTTGTTTTCTCAGGCATGTGTGTGATTAAATTTAAAGCACTGGTTGAGCTCTGATCCTCTGTTTCTTGGTTAATTATGAAGAGGTTCTGGATTAACACAGAGCCTTCTAAACTTTGCCAAGCAGTTCCTGTCCTGAGAGTCTTGGTTTTAAATTTGGCTCACAGTATCAAAACAGGACAAAGGGATTTCTGAGGATGGATAAGCAGATCTCGATTTTTGGTTTCATGATCCATCAAGCAACCGCCTGTCCAGGGCACATGAACGGGGATTTTTCCTTTTCCTCATCCCGTGGGTGCTGAGGTTTGTGTAAATCCTGCAGTGGGATATCTCGAGTACGGGCTGACTGTGCTGGCTCGAGGCAGCTCCAGGAGGGATGGAGGAGGAGGAGGACAGGCTGTGGCTGTGCTCCATGAAAGCATTCTGTGAAATTCCCCATCCCTGTGGGAAGTGCTCAAGGCCTGGTTGGGCAGAGCTTGGAGCAGCCTTGTAGTGGAAGTGTCCCTGCTCCCAGCAGGGAGGTGATCTTGAAGGTCCCTTCCAACCCAAACCATTCCATGATTTTGGAAGGAACTTTCCCTGGGTGCTTTGTTGTGCTTCCTCAAGCGGAGCCGAGGGATGGTTTTGGGAGCAGGGAAGCAGCCAGGCTGTGCAGAGTCTCTACCACGATTTCCTCTGGCTCTCTCAAGCACATTCCTCAGTGGTGTCTGGCTCGGGAAGGCTGGCCCATGGAAAATGCACACAGCTGCTGAAGGATCACATTCACTGGAGATGGGAGCAGTGGGAGAGCCGAGTGTCCGGCCTGGGATGGAGGGACAGACCTTGAGGGCTGCCCAGGCATCAAGCAAAAGTGAATTTAAAACCCTATAGAAACAGGATAAAGAGAATAGAATCTGTATAGACAAGAGGAATGAGGCAAGATGGAAAATGTTCTCAAGTGTGTTGAAATTTAAAAACATTTCTTTTAAAATTCCACTTAAATCGTCGGTCCCGATTTACCAGGATATTCTAATTATGTAATAACACCTTACTTGAGAGCACGGTTTTGGTTCATTTTTCAAAGTAAAGTGATGAAGTCACTGGCCAAGTGCTTGAAATCAGATGACTGAAGTGAAACTGGTGCTCAATCACTGGAGATGAAGTTGTAGAAAAAAAGATTCTTATTTTCAAGTGACATCTTGAAAAACAGTCTTGTTTTCAGGTGACGTCATTTGCGTGAGTTAATCGGTTTAAATTAACAAAAAAATAATTTAAAAAAAAAAACCAGACCAGTTTTTTTTCCTCTGTTGTGGCTAAAAATAGAATGTTGAGAGGATGAGATAACTTGCACGATTTTCAGTTATCATCTGTAATGAAATGGCAGCATATTTCCTCTTTACTTCATCAGCAGAAGTGCAAACCATATTTTATCTGTAACCTTTCTCATGTAGCAGCACATTTAGAACTTTGATTTTTCCTCACTGAAAAACCTACTGAAATGTCACTTTTGTTTATTCCAACGGAACTCCACGTTCTGATTTTGAATTTTCTCTTGATTTAGAAATATTGCTGGTGGCTATTTCATCACCATAAAATGAAGGCTGTAAATAGATGCTGGGCTTTATTTTAATAGAAACATCTGTCCCAGTATCAGAAAGAAGCATCAAATCTTACCCATCTCCCACCCCAAGAAGGTGACAATTGATATAGTCCAAATGCAAACCAAAGCTTAATTGGAGAGCAGAAAAAGAATCTTCCAGCTCCTATTTTTAGCTAATTTTCCTTTAACTTCTTCAATTACACAACTTCTTTATTCATCCATTCTGTTCTGGACACTGGTTTATTTAACAATAACAACAATGAAGAGCAAAACCCTGACCTGTTTTCTTCATCAAGGCAAATTTATGGCTTGTTCCTTTTAATTTTGTAATTGTGAGTTCATCTCTGAGGAACTGAAATTTTAAGGAGGTGATGACTGAACAGCTTTGTTGGAGGTAGATTTTTCTACTTAAATCTACATTTTCCACCTGAATCTCTCTAGAGTCTATCAGATAAATTATGATGAGGAAAAGGAGTTGATACGGATTTTTACCTTTGGTTTGGAGGGTTTGATGTAACAGTTGCAATCTCAAAATTCCATTTTTTTCCCTTTAAAATGCCAGTGGTGGTTCCTCAGTTTTGCCTTTCTGAAGAGACACATCTCGCTGTGTGTTAGCTCATGGTCACAAGGCAGTAAAAAAATCTCTTTTTCTTTGGTAGAGAAGTAAATGATGGTCCTAAATTCTTTAGTTTTTAGTTATAAGAAAACAACCCATTGCTTTTTCCTTCAGAAATTTGTTTTCCCCCTGCCTGGAATGCCAGAATTTTTTTATTTTTTTTTGTCAGTGGAAAGAAGACATAGATATTTTCTTTCAAATATTCTGGTTGTCACATCTCTTAGTTCTTTCATCTCTAAGGAATACATAAATTCCCCTGCAGCTGGTGAAATAGATAATCTTTTAATGTTACTTGGGTTTGTACTCCCTAATACTGTGAGGGGTTTTTTTTTTCTGTCGTGGTCTATGCATTCAACATAGGAATACAATAAAACTGTTTTACATTTATTCTCCTTATCTTCTGGTAAATAAACCCTTTCAAAATCCATCTCGGTTCTTAGTTTAATGTATTTGAAGGTATATTTTCCTTTTTTTACTCTTTTCTTTTCCCTGTTTCATACCCTGGCCTGTAAAGCTGTTGGGCATCTGTTCGTTTTTAAGTGGATCAGCAGCTCCATGGGCATTCTTTGATTTTCATGATCTTATGTTCAAAAATGTTTATTATTCCCCAGAAAAGTGGGAGCTATTTCTAGGAGCTTTTGTAATGCACACACAGTTGTAACTTGAAAAGGTTCTTTTCTGCTTTGGTTTTTGCTCCAGCTGAGTCAAAATTGGGGCCTTTTTAAATTTGTTTTTTTTCCCTCGCGTGGTATTTGTTTGTATCTTTTGTGCTGCATTAGTTGCTAAACAGTGCTTCTGTGGTCAGGGTCTGTTTCTAGCTTTAGCTTTTCAGTTTTAGAAGGATGATGCCAAATATTTTGCAAAGGATGATCTGCCAAGAAAATTTCAGAGGAGAATAACCAACCTCTGCTTGGAAGCACACAGCTGACTTCTTTCGTTATTTTTTCCCCCCTAAATAAATGTTAAGATTTGCGTTGATCTTTGCTTTATTCTTGTTATCTTTATTGCCACAGGTCTTTGTCCTTCAATAATTATCACCAGGGAGGAGAATTAAATGTTTTAGTGGCTACTGAGACCTGCAAAACCCCTCTGCTTATACAAATCCTCAGTCTGGTTTTCCGGAGAATAAAGGGAGTTGGCCTCACATCATTAATGAGCTGTTAATCCCTTATTGCTTGAGTTAATTGGCCTTGAGTAAGAAAGTGTCAGAGTTCTGAGTGAAAGGTAGGTTCTCCTCCTCCCAATATTCCCTGACAGAGATAAACTGTCTAAATTTCACCAATTGCCAGCAAAAGTAAATACATTTAAGCCTTATTTGCATTAAAGCTGTGGTCAGGAGTGCCAGTCTGGATCTGGAATTCAGGTTTTAATGTAGAATTTATTTAAATCCTGGGACTTCTGCGTATTCTGGGTTCTGTCCTTTCGACAGGGGAAGCTGGAAGTGCTGTCAGTGTGGAAATAAGGAGTGACAGCTGGGAATTTTTCATCCTGCCTTGTGCTGCTGCGTGTTCTGAGGGATGAGGACTGGCAGTATCCATCTGGAGAGCACCCACAAAATCAATATTGGTCCTCGTACAATATTCACCTCAGAGATCAGCAAAGTGATGGCTCTGATGCCACTCCAGAATAAACTAGTAAAATCAGCATGTAAATCCTTCCTTTTGGGTTTATCCTAAAAAGTAGTGACTGCTGGTTGTAAGAGACGATTCTCTTTTGGTGTCTTGAATCTATAAAGTCTCTGTTTGGGAAATAGTTTCTGAAAGCCTCTGTGCCTTCCACCATAAAGGAGCCTGGTACTGCTCTCCATCTCCAAAAATCCAGCTGGAACACTGCAGGGAGAACAATTGCCTCTGGATCTTTCTGCTTCCTGAAAACCACACAGCCCTGAAAATTAGGAATGGTGTTTGGGTGTCTTTTTCCAGCAGCAGGGAGTAGCCAGGTGTCTGCCACAGGGGTGAGCACAGCTCCAGGGAGGAGTGCAGTGTCCCAGTGGGAGGGACAGCTGGAGCACCAGTCCCCGAGGAAAGGCTGAGAGATTTGGGATTGTTCAGCCTGGAGAAGAGAAGGCTTTGGGATGACCTAATTGTGGCCTTCCAGTGTGTGAAGGAGCCAAAAAAGGTGGAGAGAGACTTTGGGCAATGACCTGGAGGGTTGGGACACAGGGAATGGCTTCCCAGTGCCAGAGGGCAGGGATGGATGGGATCTTGGGAAGGAATTCCTGTCTGGGAGGGTGGGGAGGGGCTGGGCTGGAATTGCCAGAGCAGCTGTGGCTGCCCCTGGATCCTTGGAAGTGTCCAAGGCCAGGCTGGACACTGGGGCTTGGAGCAGCCTGGGACAGTGGAAGGTGTCCCTGCCCATGGCAGGGGGTGGAACTGAACAATCTTTAAGGTCCTTTCCATCCCAAACCATTCTGGGATTTCGTGATTCTGTGACAGTTGTTTCTGTCTGGCACAAATCAGCCTGTCCAGTAAGATTGGCATTAACATTTGCCAGAGTTGTCCTACTTTGGGGGTTTTTTTAAGCTTTCCTCCTTTGTTCCTCTTACATTTTTAATCCATCCACAGACCTTCAGAGGTGAAAGAATATGTTCAGCATCTTTTCCAGAGACGCTCTCAGCACCAAGCAGGAGGAACTTAGCGGTGTAATGCTCTCTTTAGGTTTTCTTAGGATGGGGCTGTGGGGAATTTTGGCTTGGTTTTGCTTATTTTGTCTTAAATAAAAAAGGATTTAAACCCCAAACCAAGAACTGCACCTGTGTTTGGTACAGGCACCATCTAGGATCCGTGGATTGTGCTGTTCCTAGGAGTCTTCTGAAGGTTCATTTGGGTGTGCTGGTGCTGGGAGAGGAACCAACACTCTCTCTACTCACTCCAAAACTGGAAAGCAGTAGTGGGAGCTGCTATTTTTGGCTGGAGCCAGGGCAGAGGAGCTCTGCAGCCACAGTGGGGCCTGGACAGGTGATTCTTCCACTTGACACCATCCTAACACCAAGGTTTGGATCTGCCCTGAGCAGATCTGGCTTGTTTCTGACCTCTGTGCTTTGGTTAAGCTGCAGATTTATAAGGATCTTTTAGTTTCAGAGAGTTTGGCTTCTTTTACAAAATGTTTTCCTGATGTACAGCACTGTGGTGTCCTTTTGTGAAGGATGGCAACTTCAGGCTCACAGAGTGAAGATTAACTCTTGCTGCTGTTAATCTGAGTAGTTTTCTGGCTACAATTGACATTTTAGGAATCCTCAGCTCTACACTTGGGGTGTTGGACTGACCTGGTAAAGAGATGGTGTTTGAGAAGAACAAACATCTCCTTTGCAGTCATTAAGAGTATATTGCTGATATTTGTTTCATCTGCCTGACAGTTTTCCAGCTCTAGTTACAAAGCATTTTTTAAGTCTGTCAGATTTATGAAAATCACAAGAGTAAACAAAATTGTATAGTTAATTGTAATAAACACTAGGAACTTTTATTTCAACTTCTGTATTAGGACATGATTCAAATTCTGTTACAGTCCAGCAGGTCACCATCCACCAAGAATTCCAAGAATTTCGTGGTTTTAGGGCAACCCAGGTGAGAGACATTTCTGTAGGTCACTTCTGTTGAGTGAGAGCCCTTAACAGTGGTAGATGTGAATTCAGGGACGTAGGAAGTTGAATTCAAGGGTCTGTTTGGTGATGCTGTGAGATATGGGAAGAAAAACGCAGCCTAATGAGAGTTCCCCAACCACACAGAGCAGGTCAAGAGTTATAAAGTGTGAGAGGTCAGAAACTGGAAAGCAGAGGAGCTTCTGTTTCAGTCACAGGGCAGGAGGTCAGGTACCTTTTGAAGGGATATTCAGTAGCTGGGGACAAGCAGGCAGCACTTGAGACAGCAGAACATCGTGGCCACTGCTGAGTGAAGCTTGGCAAGGGGTGAATAAGCTGGGGAGGGATGGGAGGGCTGCCACAGGAGCTGCAATTATGATTCAATTAAATGAAGACACGCTCCAACAAACAGCTCCTCTGCTCAATGGGGCTGTCGATCCAAGGCTGAAGATGAGACAGTGACGTTGGGGAGGGAAGAGGATTTCACCATGGAAATTGAAAATACTAATTTGGAGCCTGTGAGAGGGATATTGCTGCATGAATCTTCCCTTTCTCTTCCTCGGTGGTTAGGAGAAAGTGGCTGGAAAAGGACACTGAGCACAGATTCAAATGTCCCAGATTCCCCCAAATTTGACCATCTCACGTGGCTCAGTACTGTGGACCCTCTGGGCTGGACCTGTTTGGCTTGCACTCTTGAAAACAGATGAAGCACAAGTGCAGAGTGCATAACTGGTTCTGAAACCAGTTTTCTGTGTTATTTCTGGTCGTTGGCTACAGAAAGTGTCCTACCCAGAGTGTGTTTTCTCAGGTGTGGTGTTTGGGTGTGCGGTGGGAAGCGTCGCACACGGGGATTGCCACGGGTCTCACCTCGGGTTCCACTGGCCCACAGCAGCTCTTTGGGAAGAAAGTTAAGTCCAAGAGGGAAAACCCAATGATTTTTTGTGTGTTTTACTACAAAACTCTCTCAGCTCCCCAAAATAGTCCTACTAACAGTGCTGTCACATTAGTGGGGTGGGTGCGCTCGGTCACTACAGCAACTCAAGGGGATATTCAGGAGGAAAAAAAAGCATGAGTACTTGTGTTTTGTTTTATTTTGAACACAGATTCCATGTGATGTTCTGCAGTGTTAGTATTCAGCTGCTAAAATATTCCGGAAGAGCTGTGCTCGGTGGGATGCTGTCACTCATCCTCTGTCAGGCTGTGGGACAGCTGAAGAGGTGACCAAAAGGCTGCTGCCAAACTCTTCTTTCTCAGTAAATACACTCTGTAAATGACATTGAGCAAAATAAAATTTGGCTGTGCTTCACCTCATTCGAATATATCCTTGTTCTGATCCCATTCTTGTGTGGGTCACGTTGGAGCTCTGCAATCCTTCTGCCAAAATCCTTTAGTTTTAGTTTCCATTCTATGGGGAACATGAATTTCAGGTTTGAGTCTCATTGAACAAAATTAGGATCAATACTTATAAAGGGCAAAAGCTCTGTCTTCCTCTTGGAGAAAGTCTTAACAGCAAATGTCCTGGGAATTTGGGACCTACTTCTGTCATGTGGAACTGGACCACGTTGCTGATGGAGATGTGGACATCAACACTGAGTCTTTCAGCCTTTAGAGTCAAGATGAATTCTTAGGAGACTTCTTTAGGTATTGAAGAGGTGAAGGCCAGAAGAATTAAAGACAACAAGACATCTAACAAATTTTATCTTCCTTTAAACGGAAGTGTTATATTTCAGAAGAGATCACCAAGGGTCTTTGTATATATGTCATCTTTATGATAAATGTATATAAATGATGATTTTCTTTGTCAATAATAGCTCGTGAGATACTGAACAGGTCTCGATTGCTTGGCACGAAGTAACAGCTCCCCTGGCCTCTGGTTACTTTCAGACAATTTTAAATTGAGACTTGAAATGCTGAGGAGATTTCAAGCGATGAGGAGGAGGGAGATATTTTGCTGTTGGGCTTGGAAAATGTAAATAACATGAGTAGAAGAACTGTAATTTCTTCGCCTTTAGTTCCCCTTCTGCAGTGCAGAAGTGTATGAATAAGACAGACTGATAGATCATTAACTAATTTTTCACATCAGGGACTTACATTTTTGTCAAATATCATTTCCAGTCAAATTTCAGGTTTGATTCACAAAACCGGTGACGTTGATGTGGTGCCTTCCTGTCTGTGACTTCCTTGATAACTGCACAGTTCTTTTAAAAAAAACCCAGGAGGACTCAAACTGCAGTCACTCGTGGGAAATGAGGATTTATTCAACTAACACGTCCCAAAGTGATCTGAGGAATCCTGACCTGACAGTTTCCATATCTAGGTGTGTACACGGAGAACCAGTTTTTAGCCCTCGCCTTCCTGCATTTTTAATGAGAGCAGTAATTCATTATTGATCGGGTGTTCAGCTGGGAAAGGGGAAAAGTGGAGCTGTGTGTACCTGTGCAAAGCTGCTGCAACCCCAGAGGAGGGAACAAAAGCCTCTGGTGATGTTTTTGGGCGGGTGGCGTCTCTAGGGAAGCATTTGGGGTGATTTGCTGCTGGTGCTCACAATGCCAATGTGTAGACTGGAGATCTAAAACCATTCCTTATCTGTGGGCATCCAAACAAGGCTTTTGAGGGTCAGGGAGTACTTGGGATTTTGCCTTTGGTTCTGGCACGACAGGAGTTAATGATCACGTGTGGTCTCGGTGTCATCAACTCAGGAATGCGTCTGGTGGAAGATTAAAGCTGTGGGACCAGAAAACACAGTGGCTCAGACAACTTGATGTGTTTAGGTCATAAATATCAACCCAGTGGGGACTTCTCTGTTCCAGCAGGCAAAGTTTGATGGTTGAAACGCCGAAATAGTCCATATCCATGCTATGGATTATATGCAAGAGCTTTATGGTGATGTTGGAAAGCAGCAGGACACGATTTAGCTGGAATTGTGTCGTGTGTGAGAGCTGAGAGCCAGGAATCGCTGTGATCCCCAGCCTGAACCTTCAGCTCCCGGCCAAGCAGACCTTTGGCAGACTCCATCCATTCCTTCAGGCTTCAGCATGACAGTGGCACTTACTGCTTGTATGGAAAAGGAGTATTTGTAAGGAATACGATCCTTTTCATGCTCCAGAAGCAAAGCTGATATTCTGGTAGCGGTGCAGGCGACTTTATCTGAACAGCTGAGCTGGACAGCTGAGCTGCTCGTGGATAAGAGTGTGGATAGTGGAGCATCCCTGGCTTCACTGAGGCAGAGTGTGTGACCCTGCTGGGAACATCCCTGTTTCCCATCATTGGTGTAACAGGACCAGAGCAATCCTAATCCTTTATCCCGCCGGGATCCCGCCTGCTCCTTCTGGATGTTGAAGGACACCAAGGACTTTGCTATGGTCTGAAAACACCTCGGTAGGAAGGAGCTTTCAGAAGTGGTGAATGTTTCCTTTGTGGTTTGCAGATGACTCTGGGTGATTTGGTCAGCAGATGTTTGGATCCTTTGTAGAGTTCTTCAGGTTCTCTTTGAGATCAAGTTGAGTCATATTTGTGTCCTCGGCCTGCATTTTGACACCCATCTCACATCTTAGCACTGCAGGACTTTGAGAGGCTGGTCATTGGGTTGGGTTGGGTTGGTTTTTTCCTGTCTGGGAAGCCTTTCCCTATTTGGAAGCTTGATAAGTTTTGATAAAACTGAGGGGTTAATCCTTCAGCTTCTTGATTTCCCTGTTTTTAAGACTTCTTCTTGTCCATGCACAGGAGAAGAGTGGTTGTTCTCTAATGACTCTCTTCACAGGGTCAAATTTCCTTTATATTCTCATCTTAAGTTCAAATTTATTTAATTTAACCCAGTTCTCCCTCCATTTTCTGTAATCCACCTCTTCACCAGGTTTCAGCTGTTCAGAAGACTCTGCATATTTGTTAGGGTAAGAATGAAACAATTGGGATTAAACTGTAACTCTTGGATGCTCAGCAAAAGGGGAATGCCACAGTGCCTAATTAAATCAGGTTATATGTCCAAAATAACAGTTTAGCTCTGGTGATGGTGTCTGAGTGACTTAGATCATTAAAAAGTGTTCTTGGAATCCCCTCTTAAAACTTCCTATGTGTGAGGCTCCTGCAGTGTCTTCTTCCAGCACTGAATTCTCAGTGTGAAGTTTGGAGCATATCCAGAGAGGACAGTTCTGTAAAGGCTTAACTGGAGCTTCTTCTTCTTCTTCTTCCTGAGGGTTGTGAGGACCAAGGTCTGCTGGAAGGAGTTTGTTTCCAGAGTGAAGTTGTTTGCAGGGAGCTGTGACTCACCCCTGGTGCATCTGCAGTGCATCTCCAGCCCCTCTCAGTTCCACTTTCGGGGCATGCTGAGGTTTAGCACCATGAGAGGGGTGAGCTCTGTGTGATCCGTGCTCCAACAGCCCCTGGTGCATCCTTGGGTGGCAGAAACTTCCCTTAAAAATGGTGTTTGAGAGGTGGGAACTCTCATTTCCAGGTTCAAGTTGGACATCAGGAGGAATTTCTTCGTGGAAAGGGTGGTCAGGCATCAGAAGGGGCTGCCCAGGGAGGAGATGGAGTCTCCATCCCTGGAGGTGTCCAAGGAATAACTGGGTGTGGCTGTCAGTGCTCTGGTCCGGGTGACAAGGTGGTGACAGTCACAGGTTGGATGACCTTGGAGGGCTTTTCCAACCTCAGTGATTCTGTAATTTGCTGGTTGATGTTTTAAAGTCTGTAGAAGAACTGCCAGGAACAATTCCAGCCATGCCTGATGCTGTGCAATTCCAAACCCAGGTTATCCTCACCCACGTCGGTCTCAGCTTTGCGTTGTATTTATATCAGACAACATTGTATTTTTGCAGGATCTGTAAGACTCTGAGGTGCCTTTGAATTACAATTAAATATATTTTAACTCTCTTGTTTCAGGCTAGAAATCTTCATACAGGAGAACTGGCTGCTGTAAAAATAATCAAGTTAGAGCCTGGTAAGTTTTACATTCTTTCCTGTATTTTTGAGTCGCGTTTTCATTTTTTCCATGTGTTTATTTTCACTCACTGTGAAGTTCTAGACAAAAGAAGTGTTTGGGGTTGGTTTTTTTTTTTGTAGTTTCAGTGGTTAGATGACAGGAAGCCCTGCAGGATGTACCACTGCTTTTGGCTGTGTCCTTCTCACTATTTCCTCGTTTGTTCTTATCTGCCTGATCAATTGCTCCATCAAGAGATGTTGCAATCACAACGTGTTGTTAGTACAAGGAGAAGATTAGGGACAGATGGGAAATGGGGAGCTCTGAGACAGTGAGGAGCTGTGGGAGTTGTAAGGAGGAGGGGATCAGGCAGTGATGCCAGTTCCCACCAAAGGTGCTCTGGGAAAACCAGAGCCCTGTGCTTTTGAATGTGTCATCTTTTCCCTAACCCCGTGCTGAGGGAGGAGGATGGCTCCTACTGTCACTTCCCCATGGAGTTTTCTGCCACTCCTCCTAAGAGCAGGAGACCCAGGAGATTTGCTGAGCTGAAGCTTAATCTGAGTCCTGCACAGAGAATTGAAATCTGAAATTGTGTCCTGAGTGGAAATCATAGAATCCTTGAATGGTTTGTGTTGGAAGGGTCACAGAATCCCAGAATGATTTGAGTTGGAAGAGAACTTAACAACCATACAGGGCTGGAGGGTCTGAGGGGAGGGTTAATTTTTATTTCTGGTTGGTTCTGTGCAGAAAAGGAGATGGGTTTGAAGGCTGAAGGTAGAAAAAGCATGGGGAGACTCGGAGGAGAAGCAAAAACCACTGCCTTTGGGTGACTGTGACTGCTCACCTGCCCTTGGCAGAGCAGGGCTGGGTTTGTTACGTGGATTGCAGTGATAAGGCTAATTAGGCAGTGGGAACACAGTGGGAATCCCTCAAACCCTGTGTGAAACGCTGTGGCCAGAGTTTGGGGCAGTGGGGCTGTGGAGAGCAAACCACTTTTCCCAGCAGGGCTGCGATGGGGCAGAGCGATGCTTTAGGGGCAGAAAAAGGACAATAATAACCCACTGCTGCCTCGGTGAGAAGCCTCCTCCAGCATTGTGTCGCTGCAGCTGATCCAAGTGAGGTGTATCTGGTTTTATTGTGAGTCTGAAGAACTGTTTTGGAAGCTGAGGTGAAGCAGAGGCTGAATCCTCTGTCGATGGAACTGAGGGAGGAGCAGGATCCTGCCTTTCCTTGGTGCTGCTTAAGCACTGCAGTGATAAAGGCAAGACTCTGGCCCAAAGTCTGAGAGCCCCGTTTTAATTAGCACTGATGACCATGTCTTATGTTTAATTATATTGGTCTGATCGCCACAGGGAAGCCATTTCTTCTAGTTTTGTTTGTTTTGGTTTGGTTTTTTAATGTCTTCTTTTAAACGTTGCCAACCCGATCTCCATCCATAGCATGTACACCCACAGCCTCTTGGCAGGGATCTTGTTGGGTGTTTTGTTTTTAAGGAGGATTCACAGCGTTTATTTACTTATTTATTCCTTTTTTAGCTCTGATGTTCAAAATATTCCAGATTTTTAAAGAAATAAATAATTGGCTGCTACACACTTCCATTTTCTGGCTGATTTTAGGGGGTTTGAGTAGTTTTTTAGGACTGTGCTTGCAGGGCACTACTAATTCCTGGACCAAGTCAGGAGCTGTTGGAATTGCCTGGGAAGGGCAGCCCTTCCAAACACCAGCACAAGCTGCTGTCACACCGTAGGGCACAGCTGGAAAAAAATTGATAATAAATTCTCTAAATTAGTCACCGGAGAAAAAGGCTTGTGAGTTATACACAGCATCTTCTGGAGAGGAGGAGGAGAAGGAGGAGGAGGTGTCTCATCCATGGGAATTAATTAGCAGATGGAAAAATGAGGGCTCCAAACTCAACGCTTGATTAATACATAGACAAGGGAATTGGGAGCAGAAGACAAAAGGCTCTGAAGCAGGGAGTGCTCCAGAGGAGGGGAGGAATGTGTTGGATGAAAGCTGAAGGAACTGCACACAGTAAAATGGCAGGATTTGAGGAGGTTCAGGATACTGCTGGCATAGCAGGGGTAAGTCCTGGTTTGTTCCTGTTCCTCCCTCATCTCCTGCAGGTAGTGAGCGAGTAGGCAGAAACACTCCAGCTTAAAACAGCTCTCAGCATGGATCTGTATTTTATTTCATCAGCTCTTACCTTTGTCTCTTCTCCAGACAAAGAAAACAGACTGAGCTTCGAAGGTTACTGTCACTAATTTATTTGAATTTGGGGCAGTTCTCTAGGTGTGCTCCCACAGTCACTTGAGCTGTGCTGCTGCAGTCAAAATAGTGTTTTTCCCCTTTTTTTTTTTTCTTTTTTTTTTTTGGCATAGACTTTGGAGAGCATTAGGCAAAAGTATTATGGCACGCTAATGACATTTCCCAGCATTCCCTGAGTACGAATGCTTCAAATAATTTGGGAGCCAGTTCTATTTCAGAAATTAATCCAACTGTACTCAGCAGCGTAGCAGCCAAAACTGTCTGAAACACTAAAGCCTCTTCCTTCTATGGGTTTAGCAGATGAATTGAGAGGGGGCTCGATACAAAGAGGGAACAGTGGAGTTTTCAGCCACGGAACTTTCTCCCTGGGAGAATATCATAAAAATATTTTTAAATGTGCCAGTGTCTGTTTTAAATACTGCTGTCATGATAAATAATGGCCTGTGTCACGCTCTGAACCTTCTGTGAGGTTACAGAAGGATCTCACTGCTGGGGTTTTTGGGGGTTTTTTTTGTGGTCCAAGGATTGCATTTTCCATGTGAGATCCCAGAAATAGCCAGTTACCTGTTTCAAGTTGGATCTTAAGCTGGAGCTGTAGGAGGCAGAGTCATCCAGAGGTGCGTGGTGGTGTGCTCGCTGCTTTCCAAGCCGGCTCTGCTTCATGAGGTGTGTGTTGAATCCCGTGGTTCAGCTCAGGAAAGTGATTTTCCACCCAGGAGCACGGCCACGGGGCTGAGTCGGGGTCAGAGGGGGGTCTGGCCCCTGTGCACCACGAGAGCAGCACAGCAGAGCTGCTCTGTCAGTCCAGGGCCTTCGGGGACTGAGGCAAAGCAGCCTCGTTTTCCATATAATAAATTCCCCAAAAATGACACGAGCTGTGCAGAAGAACCAGCCTGAGGCTGATTTAAACTAAGCCTGAGGCTGATCCAGGCTAAGCCTGCTGGGCTTGAGCCCTTGTTGGCAGCACATGGGGTTGAAGAAATATGAAAATAACTTCTCCTTACCACACACACCTTCCCTGCCTCGTGCTGTGCAGCCTGGTTGGGTTTGGGATCATGTCTGGGGCCGAATGCCTGAGGTTCCAGGCTTTCCAGAGCCATTAAAGGCTGGACATGGCCTGTGTGTGCCATTCCATGTCCCACGTGGTGCTGCCACAGCCTCAAAGCTGCTCAGCCCCACTTTGGAGCAGAGACAGAGCAAAGCAGAGGCAGCGTGGACGTCAAATCCAGAGTGCCCAGCACTGTAAATATATTTAACTTGTTCAAATGGGGTCAGATTTTACTTTGCATCCTTACAATGAATTTATAATCCACTGTTCTTCTTAAGAAATGTGTGGGTCCAGAGCAGGATCCAGGTAGTGCAGGCTTTCTGTTAAAACAGAGTTTGTGGGATGGGGAAGGTCAACAGAAGGGGTTGTGGTGAGGGAAGGAAGTGTTACAAGTAGGGAGGAGGCTGGAAGGTCACACATTTTAGTTGGAAAGTAAATGCAGAGTGTGACACCCTAATTGGGGTGTATTAGGAGAACACATCATTTGGCAAAACACATCGAGAAAAATAGCAGTAGTGAAGAAGGAGAGTGGAGGTGAATGACTGAGATGTACAGCAGTGAGTAGGTAAGGCAAGAAGAGAGCAAAATAAACTGCTAAGAGAGAGGAATCCCAGAATCCCTGCATGGTTGGGGTTGGAAGGAACCTTAAGAACCATCCCATCCCACCCCCTGCCACGGGCAGGGACACCTTCCACCATCCCAGGTTGCTCCAAGCCCCGTCCAACGTGGCCTTGGACACTCCAGAGACGGGGCAGCCACAGCTTCTCTGGGTGATACCAATTGCATGTTGAGCTGGCTGCTCATAAATAGGACCCAGGCAGGGCAGAAGAGAAAATCCACAGGGAAATTGTTCACACCTCTGGTGTGCTCCTTGCTGGGGAGCTCGTGGCAGCACACCACCATCAGGAATATTTTGTATCAGCAGAGAGATAATGAGGACCATCAGTGGTAAGCAGTTGGCAGCTCCATGCCCAGCAGGAAAATCTGCTGGTGGAAACATGGCAGTTTCCAAATAGCTGTTTCCTGCTTCGAATCAAGTTTCTGAGTTTCAGAAGTTTGGGGAATTTAAATTCTTTCTGTCAGACTGCAGGTTTCCATGAGTCCTGTGAAAAGCAGTCTGGATAAAACAGCAAATAAAAAACTTACATACGAGATATGGATAAAACAGGATGAAAGATCTTGCACTTTGGGAAAGCCATCCCTTTCATCAACACAGCCTGAACCTTCCTGAGGTTCAGGAGAGTGCTTTGGAGTGGGTGATTGGGATCTGTTGAGCACAGAGATGTCAGGAAGTCAGCACAGACCTCACCTGTGTGAGAGGTTGGGAGAGCTGGGAATGGTCACCTGGAGAAGAGAAGGCTCCAGGGAGAGCTCAGAGCCCCTTGCAGGGCCTAAAGGGGCTCCAGGAGAGCTGGAGAGGAGCTGTGGATGTTTGGCTGTGGAGTTTGTGGACTGAGGCAAATAGTTGTCACTCCTTTAGGGATTCCTGTCCTTGTTTGGGAACTCAGGTTGTTGAAATAAGAAATGTTTGAGGAATGGTCCCCACAGAGGCTGCGATGGTGTGACCCTGCTCTTTGTCCTTCAGTGTCCCCCCGGTCCTGTTGTTAAAAGTCATCTCATTTTTAAGTGACAAATGTTAATTATAATGTTAAAAATCCCAAATCTTCATTATAGTATTAAAAGTCCCAGGTCAAACTGCCTGGAGAGGTTTGGGAGTCTCATATCCATGTCCATCAGCATGGTGGGGCCTGTGAGGGAGTGGACAGGAGTGCAGGAAGGGTGGCTGCACCCTGAGGGTCTGGCCTCTTCAAATGTGCCTCTGTCCCACCCTCTGGTGACACTGGGATGTCTCTGAGTGCCATCACTGCTCTCCTGCCTGTCCCTCCCTCTGCTCCCACACAGCACCAGCCCTGTGATGCAGCTCTGAAGCGATGCAGAATGAGCCAATTTAAAACAAAAATGAGCAATTTCTCCCCCAGGAAGTCACCTTTTGGGCAGCAAAAGGATTCACAGCTTTTCCCAGGGATAGTTGTGACAGGTGACCCAGGCTCTCCTTGCAGGGTGGGACCACTCAAAGCAGTGGAGCACGTGAAAATATGTGCAGGAATAAATTTGACTAAAAACCATCAGGATCAGAAATGCCCAAAGACCCAACAGTGCTGTGTGATAGGCACTAGAGCCATCAGAGCCTTCCCATGTTGTGGGATCCAGGCTACACGTGCTCTCCATCTAGGAAAATGTGGCAGGATATCTACACAATCCAGCTCTATACAGAGTTACAGAATCATGGAATGGTTTGGGTTGGATGGGACCTTAAAGCTCACCCAGTTCCACCCCAGCTGTGGGCAGGGACACCTCTCACTATCCCAGGTTGCTCCAAGCCCCGTCTAACCTGGCCTTGGACACTGCCAGGGGCAGCCACAGCTTCTCTGGGAATTCTATTCCAGCTCCTCCCCGCCCTCCCAGCCAGGAATTCCTTCCCAATATCCCATCCAGCCCTGCCCTCGGCCACGGGGAAGCCATTCCCTGTGTCCTGTCCCTCCATGCCTTGTCCCCAGTCCCCCTCCAGCTCTCCTGGAGCCCCTTTAGGCACTGCAAGGGGCTCTGCGCTCTCCCTGGAGCCTTCTCCTCTCCAGGTGAACCCCTCCAGCTCTCCCAGCCTCTCCCACAGGTGAGCTCTGCAAGTAAAATAATTCACAGCTGTCCACGTGCCACCAGTTTTCTCCATGATCTCCCATTTAAATACAGATTTATCATGCATTTACCAGCCCTTACCTTGCTTAGCTTCTGGCAGAGGCTCAGATCCCACCCCTCAGGACAGGGCTGTGGGTTCCTCCTCTCCAGGTGAACCCAGCTGGGAACAAGCAGCCGGCTGTGCCACTTCATCCGAGGAGAATATTCCATTGTGGGGCCGTGGTGTGTCCCTCTCTGCAGAGGTAAAATTCCATGTGAGAGGAGGCTGCAGTGACTCAGTCCCTGCTCGTGGGCCTTGCAGCATTCCCCTGATGGATGCTCCCTCCCAGCGTGCCACACATCCCCAAACTGCAAACACGTGAGCAGGACAAAACCGAATTTTCCCGGTTCCCTGTTATTCACCATCAAACCCCTGATGGCTAAACCAGATCTCTTTGTATGGATCTTTTGTCACCTTTGGTCTCATTCTTTTTATCTTGCTGTCTCCCTCTCAGTGAAGTATTTTCTGCAAATTCCGTCTGGTTTTTTTCCTGCTATCCAAGGATATTTAATTTTTGCCCTATTCCAGCGTCTCTTGCCAAGATTAATACTCCAGCTGCCTGGAAACTCTGAATTCGTTTGTTTTGTATTCATTCTTGTCGTCTTTGAGCAACTATACATCTTCTCTCCTATCTGTGTCTCATCTTTCAGAATAATTTCCTACATATTTTAGCCAAAATTTTCTCCTGGATGACTTCTCTTCTTTCCATCTGTTTGCTACTTCTCTATCAGCTCCCTGTCTTCTTTCTTCTTTCTCTTCCAAATCCTTTTTTCCCCCCTTTTCTCTATGAGTAACCCCCATTTCTTGCATGAATTCTTCATTTACTAATGGGAAATCACGAGATCATCTTTGCTGTCTCCCTCTACTACAGGCAGGATCATTCCAAGTCATTCCTGGTGGGGTTTTGTTGAGTGTTTTCTTCTTTCTTTTATTTCATTTGTTGGAAATGTCACAGATTCCCATCCCTTCACCTTCAGTGCTGTGATATTACTCCAGCAGGAAAACCTTTTCACCTCTCCAGGGAACGTAGGTTAAGGCAATTTAAGCCCATTGCCAATTGTCCTGTTAGAAACCTGGAGACAGATTATCCCTTCTCCCCACTTCCCTGCTACCTTTTATGCTTGTCCTGGTTGTTATCTTTGCACTGGCAGCCCTTTTCTAGCCCAGATCTCTGCATTTCCTTCAATTTTCCCCCATTAGTCACAGTTCCTAGAACTGCCTTGGCCGGTGCCCCGCGTTCGGAAGCGCGATCCGTGCGCTCTCCACGGGCAGTTCCAGCTGCTGCCTGCAAGGTTTTGCTGCTTTGGGGATGCTTCCCGACCATGATTTTCATTCACATGGGTCAGGATTCAGCTGTGCTGAAAGGCTGCAGCTGACAAGTTTCAAGGATTCTTTGATTTGAAGAGGCCACGGGGATTTGGCATTGGATCTTCGGAGCTCCTGGGCGACCGGTGGTGGAGAAAGATGGAAATTTTTCGGTGTGGGATGGGAGGATTTTCTTTTCAACCTTGTTTAGATTTGGCTTTCTTGAAAATACTTGAGTAGTTTGAAAATGCTCCAGTTGTTGTCTGTGAGAATTGAACAGTTTCCTTCAGGAAGTTTGTTGGAGCAATGGGGGGAATGAATCCATCAGATTCAAGCTCGAATTAAAGGATCTTATAAAAATGAGTGAGAGGGACTTTGAACAAGGGCTTGGAGGGACAGGACAAGGGGGGAATGGCTTTAAGCTGGGAGAGGGTAGATTTAAGTTGGGTATTGGGAAGGAATTCCTGGCTGTGTGGGTGGGGAGGCCCTGGCACAGGGTGCCCAGAGAAGCTGTGGCTGCCCCTGGATCCCTGGAAGTGCCCAAGGCCAGGTTGGACAGGGCTTGGAGCAAGCTGGGATAGTGGGAGGTGTCCCTGCCATGGCAGGGGTGGAATGGGATGGGATTTAAGGTCCTTCCACCCCAAACCATCCCATGCTTCCATGATTCTCTAAACTCAGAAATCCTTCACTCATAGGGATCATTTATAAGCAGGGTGTGTGAATCCAAGCAAAGCTGGAGCTGCAAGGTAACCCCTAAACCAAGCCCAGTGTGAAAACTGTGCTAAATTTGTGGAAGCCGTGTTGCCTTTTCTCCTTTTCATTGGTTAAAAAAATACTACTGATGTTTATAAAAAGCCTCTTGACATTTGAAGCTTCTCCACTACTGTTTTCCTTCCCCAGTGAAGTGTTTCTCCGTATAATTCAACGTCAAGAAGCCCTTGAGGATTTACTTAAATCAGTCAGGGGTGGATTCTTGCGAGTGGGTTCCCTTCTACCTTCATTTTTCATGGTTATTTTCTTAAATAAAAGCCTGGCAGTCACTGAGACATAAAGTTGTGATAATTTTTTTTATAACACGCTGGTACTTCTTTTGCTAATGCCAGTGTTCTCAGGGAAGCTGCCTCAAAGCTCAGCAAATATAAACATCTATTTTAAAAGAGGTTATTAAAAAATATTAGCTGTGCTGTTACTTAAATAAACACATGGAGAATTCAATTTACAGCAGTGCTTGAGTCCTCTTGGACTTGTCAAAATCATCTAAATTAAAGGGAGCAGGATAAAGCACTTTGTGTTTTCTGGGTTGGACATCCCTGACTTTAATATAGTAGGGAATTTTACTGGGGGAACTTTAAACAAAAGTAAACATCCCAGAATAATTTGGGTGGGAGGGGACCTTAAAGCTCATCCCATTCCACCCCTGCCACGGGCAGGGACAACTTCCACTATCCCAGGGTGCTCCAAGCCCCATCCAACCTGGCCTTGGACACTTCCAGGGGCAGCCACAGCTTCTCTGGGCACCCTGTGCCAGAGCCTCTCCACCCTCACAGCTCAGAATTTCTTCCTCATATCCCATCTAAATGTCCCTTTCCTCAGCTTAAAGCCATTCCCCTTTGTCCTTCTGTGCCAAATAATGAATGAAGTTAATAATATATAAAATATTACAGCAGAGCTGCAGGGTTTGAGTTCAGGATTCCAGGGAGAACATCCTCTGCTTGGAAATTCTCTCAAGGGGATTTATTATCTATATATAAATAGAAATATAAATTGCATCTCTGAAATGATTGCTCTTTTAATTTATAAAAATTTACCTTTTCGTGTCGAAGTGGCAGAAAAATGCCAGGCTATTGCTCTGCTCATTAGGGATTTTTCAGTAGATTCTTTTCTTTTTCCCCCCCAAAGATATTTAGGATGTGCCAATGTGCTCAAGAGTCGTCACCCAAAACCACCCTCGTGACGAGGCAGCTCTGAGTCAGCCGGGTGGGCGTGCAGGCCGTATGCTGCATCCAGCTGCCTTGGGAATGAAATATTCCATAAAATATAAAAATAAAATAGAAACCAGCCTGTGGGATGTGGCCTCTGCTCTTTCCAGGCAGAATTAGCTTCCAGCCATTTTGGCTCCTGTCGTGGTGCTGTGAGCAGCTGGGCCAGCTCCAGCTGGGGCTCTGGGATGGGTACCCTGGAACCCTCCGGGCTTCCTCCCGTGCCTCCCTGGGATCCCCTGTGCTGCTTCCCCGGAGCTCTCCGTGCCTGCCCAGCCCTCTGAACTCCCAGATCACGCTCAGGCCACCAGGCCAGCCCTGCTCTCTCGGTGTCTTCAAGGAATATTTGTGCCTCGTGAAAGCGTGGAGCGAGGAATTCAGCCGAGGGGCGGCGGATAACGGGGCCGGCGTGCTCGGAAGGGCTTGGCCGGGGTCCAGGCCCTTGGCATGTTTTCCCAAGTTGTGTGCATCGCTCCAGAGACCTCTCCAAACCTTCAGCCTTGCGTGATGTAACCCTGGCTGCTTCCTGTTTTTCAGGAGATGACTTTTCACTGATACAGCAAGAGATATATATGGTTAAAGAATGCAAACATTGCAACATCGTCGCTTATTTTGGGAGTTATCTCAGGTAAAACCCCGCTTTTTATATCAACATTCCTGCTGGTTCTCTCCTAAAACAATCCCACTCTGGTTTAGTCCTTGGATCCTCTTTGAATCTTCTTCCAGAGGTTGAATTGCCCTTGGTTTGGTTGGTTTTTTTTTTTAAAGCCAGCCCAATTGGCTTTAAAAAACAAAAGTGACTAATAGTTTGTTTTCTCTGCTGGCCAAAAGGCTGGAATATTTTTATCACTAGGAACAGAAAGGAACTTTTCCCTTGGAGACTCTTGCAACATATCCAGTCCTACTCACACATTTATCAGTTCTAATATAAAAGCAGCTCGTTATTTCTCTAGAGCAGAATTGCCTTTGGATATTTTATTTAATTAGAGTTCTCTGGGCTATGAAAGTACGGCCGGGGAGTTAAAAATTCGAGCTGCTGGTAATAACATTTTTCACAGTTCTGGTGTAACAGAGGAGGAACCAAGGTGGTGTCAGCTGGCTGCACCTTCCCATGAAATGCTACACAGGAAATTGGGGAATATTCTCCATTTCTGTGGAACTCTGCCATTTATCAGTTGCCTCTGTGGGAATAAAAATCAGCACTTTGCCTGTTTGGTCTTTTTTCTACGAGGCTTTATCTTTAGGTTTCTTGGAGGGCTGCATTTAAATAATCCCTACAGCCCAAATGGACTCAACTGGAATGAAATGACTGAATTTCTAATTCCCCATTTTGGAGGGCATGAAGAGTTTTTTAGATTTAATGAGATAATTTCAATTTAAGATTGAAACACTGATTTTAGTTTGTTGCTTAATTTAATTTTGCTGATAAACCTCAGGTGTTTTGTTGTAGAGTTAAAGCACCACCTTTTAGGTTTGATAATACTTGAACATTTCTCAGGGACTTTGGCACTAAATTTTCATTTTGATTGCTGAGAATTTATCTTGATAACCTGACAATTTATATCAACAACACAAGAATTTGTATTAATAACAGCATAACTGCTGCTCATGTACCAGAATGTGTCTTTTTGACAGAGAGTGATCAAGACCAACAGAAAATAATTGAAATAATTATGATTAACTCTGTTCTGTATCCAGCTCAATCAGCCTCTGATGCCTGTGTTCTCATTTTGTTTTGGTAGCCGTGAGAAGCTGTGGATATGCATGGAATACTGCGGTGGGGGATCCCTCCAGGACATTTACCATGGTACTTGGGCACTGAGTTGCACTTTTTTTTGCCTTGGGAAGCTTTCTGCAAAGAAGAAAAATAAATAATAAACCTCCAGGGAACCGTTGGCACTGGATGTGGGGGGTTTTGGGGGGCATAAACTGTGGGGTTTAGCTACACTCAGTAGGTTTGGAGAGCACTTCTCAGATGTGCTGACCAGCATTTTGGGCTAATATTTGACATCTTGTGGCAGAACAGTTGGGTGTGGACACTGTGCTTGGGGTGAGGAAGCAGTTTTTGCAGGGAAGTCTCAAAATTTGGTCTTTAAAGAGGGAAAAATTCCTCTTATTCCTGCCCCTGTGAAATACCATCTCTCTCTAGTATTATTTTCCTTCCTGAAGTTTCATCTGGAGTTGCTGATGCTGTAGAATAATTTATTGGAGTTGTTGGAAAAGCAGTTGGGGACTTGCTCTGCCTTTAAATGATGACACTGAGTTTTTGGATGCCAGAGCTCTTTCTGCTTTCTTTTTCAACTACTTAGTACAAATCCTTTAAAACAATTCCAGTCCACATAAATTGTCCCTAATACGAAACATTCCTGTTTCTAATATTAAAATATTAGCAGAAGTCACTTTTAGTTTCCTCACAATACAGAATACTGCAAAATCACTTGTAAAAGAATCATTAGATTCTGTGAAAACAGGTTTTCTTTTCACTGTGGGTATTGTCTTCTGTTATGGAGCTGTTTGGGGTTTGTTTTTTTTTTTACAGAAAGCCTTTCTGTAAAACAGGCAAACAAACCCCTCTTTTCAGCTCCATGTACAATACAGATCATGTCAAACCAGCCTTTAACTTTGGCATGGACAAACCCCTTTTTGGCTGCTTCACCACGTTATTGATGTGTTATGTGTGTTGTAAATTTACTTTTGAATCTTTATTTCCAGTAACAGGACCCCTGTCGGAGTTACAGATTGCTTATGTGTGCAGAGAAACCCTACAGGTACTGTGCTTCTGGGGGTGCACAATCCAGTGTTTATTCCATGTGAATAAAGTAGATCCAGAAAATTATTTCAGTTCCATCATTTCTGTTGGGAATCAAGCAGAAAACCAAGGGTTAAAGCTGTTCGTTTCCATACAGTAAATAAAAATTAGCAAGAAATTCTAGTGTAGTATAGTGCAAATATTTGTTTATATTTTGAACTGCCTGCCTGCCCTGTGGTGGTAAATTTAATGATGTGTGGGGGTAAAATACTGCAACCAGATAAATAAAATTCCCTTTAGTTTTGGGACTGCTGATAACTGAGAAATACGAGGCAAAGCCCCCCTTATCTGCAAATCTCAGATGTCTCCATTTCCAAATAAAATACACTGAGAAAATGAAATTTATTCAGTGGGACTGGCTTTGTAGGATGTTAACAGATGGCAGAATAACTCATTGTGTCTTTTTGTTTCCAGGGTCTTGCTTATTTACACATGAAGGGCAAAATGCACAGAGATATAAAGGTAACTTGGAACCTTGAGAAATTCATCTTCCAGGTGTAGGAAAAATATTCCTGATAAAGATTTTTAATTCATTTTGTTTCAGGGTGCAAACATTCTGCTAACAGACCATGGAGATGTTAAATTAGGTGAGTTGCCTGACTTTTGTAATGTGGATTTGAGACCAGTGTGGATGTGGCACTCATGGGGCAGTGCTGGGGAATGGTTGGGCTCCATCATTTAAAGGTCTTTTCCCATTGAAATGATTCCATGGTAATTTGGGGCAATGGGTGATGATGGAAAGTGATGACAAAGTGTGTATCCATGGCTTGGCTACGTAGGAGATGAGAAGTTTTGCATTCTATCAAGAAATTATAGATAATTTCATTATTCAACCACCGAGCCTTGAAGCCTCCTAGATTTTCCTGGAATTTGCCAGGCTGGGATTACCTGGATATCAGTGTTTCTATCCCTGGCCAGGATCCTCAGAGCCTCTGAGGATCTCCTGTGTGGGAGAGCATCTCCAGAGCCTGGCAGCCTGTGGAAAAGTGGGATCTGCTCCTGGCTCTGTGTGTGGTGTCGGGCAATCCCACAAAGGTGGAGGAGAGGAAAACTCGGAGGTCTACAGGGAAAAGCTGCCATGGGATTCTCATCATCCCCCTGGAATCAGGGCAGTGATGCATTAGTTCAGCACCTCCACAGCCCTGTGGGGAACCAGGAATGCTGTGCTGGCAAAGGACAGCTTTTTAAAGAAGGAAAAAAAAAAATAGGAGTGAAACCTTGACACTGAGAGGAGATGGCGCTCCCTGCATTAAACCTGGGATACTCAGTGGTACCTCCCTTTTGCCTGGCTGGATTTTCCCAAGTTATCCTCCAGCTTCCATACCAGCAATCAATCAAAATAAAATGAATTTAAGTGTTTTTTGGCCCTGCAAGACCACCTGATGCTTGGGAGTTCTGAGGGCAGGGGATGATTTGGCCCCTAGGCAGAGTCTCCAGGGCAGAGAACAGATTCCCTATCCCAGTTTCTTCATAAATAACACACAAAAGGTCCCTTTCCCAAGGCATGATGCTGTTTTTCCTCTTAAATCGAATATCCACAAATTCTGGTTGATGTATTGTGAGATGGCAAAATGATCTGAGAGAGGAACTGTACGTAGAAAGAAAACTCTTTGATTTGAAGTCATGGCAGTGAAGATATTAATGATCTTCTTATTAATCTTCAGCTGTTTCCCTTAATGAATTTTTAATTTGCATGAGACCCCTGATTGTTCTTTCATAACACAGTAAGATTGGGGTCTTAAACTGTGATTTCTAAGGCTCTGATGATTTGATTTTATTTTCCAGCTGACTTTGGGGTAGCAGCAAAAATAACAGCCACTATTGCAAAGAGGAAATCCTTTATTGGCACCCCTTACTGGTAAGAAACCACTTTGATTGCTGTGCTTCAAAGCTGAGTCTGTGTTTATGCCAAAAATTCTCAAAACACACACATATGTATGTAGAAATTGCATAAATTCCCTTTCTTCCAAGTAAAATGCCCAGAGGCTAAAAATCTGGGAAGCACTGATTGGAGCTGATCTGTTGCTGTAACAGAAGCTACTTGATATTTGAGGCAGGGTTGTTGTTCCTCCCAAATTTATTAATGCAGAATATTCTCCTTTTTGGGGGGAGGATCCCAGTGGTTATTTAGTTTCTCAGTCTTACATTTTTAGTGACTAAAATGGTGTCTCTCTGAATTCTGTGCAGAAGGGAGAGCGGATTTTTAAATTATCTTTTAATCATCCCTACTGATTAATGTCTGCACAAGGCAACATTTAATATGCAAATAATCATGGTAAAGCTCGAGCTGGATTAATATGCAAATTTAGCTGGGTTTAGGCATCACTGGGATGCAGAGGAGCTGCCTGGGGTGGTGTTTTTGGGCAAACAGCTTCGAGCAGACAATGGCTTTTAATTGTTGCTGCCGTGCTGGAGAAGGAGGGCTGAGGGCAGAGCGAGGTCATTAGATATCCTGGGAATGCTGAGCCCGGTGCTATTCCCAGCCCCTGACCTGGGGCTGAACACCTTTGGGTGCTTCCTGGGGACACCTCCAGGTGGATTCCAAGCTGGGAACAGGGGCTGTGTCCAGAGGTGCTGTGGGTGATGCCGCCATTGGTTTTCCAGGATGGCCCCCGAGGTGGCAGCGGTGGAGAAGAACGGGGGGTACAACCAGCTCTGCGACATCTGGGCCGTGGGCATCACGGCCATCGAGCTGGCAGAGCTCCAGCCACCCATGTTCGACCTCCACCCCATGAGGTTTGTGTTCCCCTGCCCTCCAGCACCTCCCTGAATCCCAGCAGGAGCTGTCAGGATTCAGTGTAACCTTCTCTGGAGCTCAGAGTTAGAAACTCACAGCAGGATTCCTTCACTGAATGTCTTCAAGGCATTGGACCTGCAGCTAAAATCTTGTATTTGGAATGGAAATTATAACCGAAATCTTGACATTTGGACATTTTTGGTGGCACCTGGGATAGTGGGAGGTGTCCCTGCCCGTGGCAGGGGGTTGGAATGGGATGGGATTTAAGGTCCCTTCCAACCCAAACCATTGTGGGATTCTGAGATCAGGAATCTGATTAGGAACAGGGACAGAGTTACTGGTGATAGCAAACCACTGGAGAAGCCATAGCCTAGTGTTTAACAGGATTATGGCACTAAAAAGATTTTATTTAAAAATAAAATCAACAGATTCCTTGGCTCTCTCCTTTAACACAGTGCAGACTCCAATCCAGTTCCACCAGTATGATTCTCACTATGAAGTGTTAAAGTATTTAGATATTAGAATGCAATTAATTAATTTTTTATCATATTATATCATGATTCTTTCTTTCCCTTTAGGGCTCTATTTTTAATGTCAAAAAGTAATTTTCAACCGCCAAAGCTAAAGGAAAAAGCAAAATGGTAGGTGGAGCTCCTTCCTTTGTTCCATATTTTGTTGGAATTAGGTGATCCTTCAGGTCCCTTCCAACCCAAATCATTCCACGAATCTGTGATTTTATAGATAAAGGGGAAAATATTTATTATTGTTGAAGAAGAGACCCTTCTTTGGTGCTCTTTGTATGGTCTAGAAGAAGAATCTTTGTCCTTTCCCTTTAATTCCTGTCATGGGGCATTTGCCCCTGTCAGTGGGACAGGTAATGGTTTAATTTAATAATTAAATAAAATTAATAAGAAATAATTAATAAATGAAAAATAATTAATATTAAAGAAATTAATAAGTTTAACCTTTTCCTGGTTTCTTTACCCTGTGATAAATTCCTGGTGCCATGCTTGGTTTATTTTCTGTACCAAAATGTTTTCCATGCAAGTTCCATAAATCAAATGGGTTTTTTCCCTATTTTATTAACTTGGAAATGTCATTATTCCAACGTGAGGCGAGATACCTGCACAGCACTCTGCTTTATCCCACCCTTTTGTAATGTGCTTAGCAACTGTCTTAAAATCAATAATACCTTGAAAAATTCAACATAAACCCTCCTTTTTCTTTGAAGGTCAGCAACATTCCATAATTTTGTCAAAATAGCACTTACAAAAAATCCAAAGAAGAGGCCGACAGCAGACAGACTCCTCTCTGTAAGTGATTTGGGCCATTTGGTCACCTCAGGAAGGGATCTCTTGCTTCAGAATGAGCAACAGATCAATAGGAAACCCAAAGGGAAAACAATTTTTATTAATCTTATAACCCAGCTGGTGAAATATGAAGGGAAAAGATACTGATCAGCTGTTAGCAAGTGGATTTTGTTCGGTGTTTTTACACAGTTTTCTACAGGTTTTGGCAGGGATAATGGTAGAAATTGGCTTCGTGTTCTCAGCCTTGGCCTTCCTGCACGTGGGCGCCCCAGCCTTGGAGCTGTGTAGAAGTTGGACTTTCCCGCCTCCCAAAAATTTCAGCAGCTCTTGCTGTATCTCTGCTTTCCCAGACTGTGAACTACCGATGTCAAAAATGAAGTTCAGGTGTAATTATTTGTTTGTCTCGAGTTTAATTCCCAGTTTACGAAGTGGCCCAGAGTGTGGCGTTCCCGCGTTTGTGTTATCCGTGAAGGAGTCATTAAAAAAAGCCAGACCTCCAGAAAGCAGAAAAAAATCAGTAACTAGATTGAATGTTTATTACTGAAAGTTACCTATTAATTACGTATCAAAACTTCTTTTTTTTGTGCTCTTTCCTGTGGTTACAGCACAGCTTTGTGGGGCAGCCTGGGCTGTCGAGGTCTTTAGCAGTCGAGCTGCTGGACAAAGTCAACAACCCCGAGAACCACACCCACTACGGGGAAGTTGACGATGACGATTTTGAGGTGAGAACATCTTTTATTCTCTGCCTTTTGTTAAAACTGCGGTTCAGGTGCTCCGCTTTGGCAGTCTGAGATTGGAGCCTGACCGCAGCAGCTGCTCCTCGCTCTCGTTGGTTCCGTGCTGTTCCCTCACCTCTCCCTTCCCACCCCCGCAGCCTCACTCCGTTATCCGCCACACGATCCGCTCCACCAACAGGAACATCCGGGCAGAGAGAACGGCGTCAGAGATAAACTGTGAGCTCCTGCTCTGCTTTCTGGTTTTTTTTGGGGGGTGATTTGTCTCTGGAGGACGTCGGTGTTGTCGGTTCCCAAAAATCTCTTCCCGTTTGGGGAGCAAACGCTGGAGAAGCAGCGAGTGAATCTTCAGTAATAATTATTCAAAACCAAAATTAACCTTATTAAGATGAATAAACCACTCAGATGGAGCTAAGGTGAAATGTTGAGGGTAGAAATGGGTTTATCACCAGGTTTGGTCAGAAGTCTTTGGTAGCACCAACACTGGCAGCTCCTCTGCCCCACGTGCACCACACTTTGGCAAAATTGCTCTTAGAGAGTTTCCTTCTTCTCTTTCACGTGCATTTCAAAGTGACGAGTGGTTAAATAGTTACGTTTCTGTGACTTGCTCTTTGCTTTTGGCCTTTCTTGTGGGTTTCATATTTGCAGATTCAAACACTCAGACAAAGAGGCTGATAGTGAAGTGCTGCTCGTTTGAGAGGCAAATTCAGTGCTGTGTACACAATATTTAGATCTGTTCCTACCTGCATTTCACTGTGGTGAGCACTGAAAAGGCTCCAGTGCAAGATTGTGTGTATTAATGATGAAATTCTAATATTTTGTAGTTGATAAGCTGCAGTTTGAGCCTCCTCTACGGAAAGAAACAGAAGCTCGGGATGAAATGGTAAGGATGAGTCTGGGGGTTTCTTAATTTATTAAAATCACAATCTCGTCGCTGTTTTGGGGTTCAACCCTTAGCAGCTTCCTGGAAAATATGTTTTTAAAGTTCCTAAGTGACCCTTACTGGATTTTTCACCATAAATTTTTGTTTTCCTGTTCCTTATTGCTGCCTGATGTGGAAACTTCACCATTTCCAAGTGCTGCTTTTAAGTCTAAGAAGAAAATGGGTTATCAATAATTCCTTTATAGGTTGTAACACATTATTTCCCTTTGGAATTTGATTTTGCTGCTTAGGGATCGTTCTGCAGGGCTGGAGAATCCCTCAGGCCTCTTTGTGTGTGGTGGGTAAGGTACTTTAAGGCACTTTAGTTTGACAAGGAGGGGTAAAAATGACAATTTCTGCATTTTCAGGTTGTGGCAGCTGGCAGTGACTTTGCTTCACATTGGAATCCTTTTGTTGATGGAAGCAACAAGTAAGTACAGATCAAACCAGCTTTTATTTCTGTGACTTAATATGAAACTGGAAGAAAAATGAGTTTAAAATATCAAACCATAAGCCCTGATCCAGTTTAATATTGATAAATTAAGGAGATGTTACCCAGTGTGCAGCCCTCCTTCTGTAGGTGCTTGGTCAGTTCTCTTGGAGAGTGACTTTTAATCTCTTTTAACCACCAGCAGCAGCTTGTTTTAAGTTTGTAAGTGGCAAGTAAAGTGTAAATGCATGACCAGGACAGTGACATAACACAGCCACAGTGAACTTCCTGCAGCAGAGCTGAGTTCAGGATCCTTCTCTGGCCTCGCACTTCTCTTCTGAGCCATGGCTGTGGTTGTGGCATCCTGTGACAAGGCCTGTGCACAGCTCTGAACTCGAGAAAGGGAAGGTGAAACCAGTTCTGAGTGTTGAGTTTTACCAAGCTCAGTAACACTGCACAACTCCTCCTGCTGTGGGTGTAATTTATAACTGAGCCACCAAGTGTTTTGGGGTGAAATGTTTTAGGGGAAGGTGTGTTTACAGCTGGTTTCCCTGGGATAAAGCAGGCCTGGAGTACAGGAGCACAACTCTCTCCAAGTTAGGAGTGAATTTTTCTTAGGTGTGTACCTTCCTTGTGCTGCAAAAGGGTGGATTCTGCCTTTAAAGGCAATCCCTGGATTTGCAGTCAGGAGTGTGGAGGTTCAGATGTAGGGAAAGATGGTATCTGGCCTCAAATAACTGCTCAGCTCAAAGAGCCTGTTTCCCATCTTTATTTGGAACTGAGCAGCAGACAGTGAATTTCTTTGGGTTTTTTTTTTTCCTGCAGATAAAAGCCTTGCATAAGCTGTCAGCTGACATTACAGCCCCCTGGAAAGCTGGTGGAGGTTGCCAGGATTTGAGCCTTTTTAAGCATCCTGGTTTCCCTGCTCCCAGTCTCATTGTAGCAGCAGTTTGGGGGGGCTCTGGGCCTGCACTTTGGGGGGCTCTGGGCTCTGCCTCTCCGTGCCCAGTAAAGGCAATGCCTGTTTTCCTGCCCTCCCTGTGCCCTGGGTTTGTTTGTGTGACCCTGCAGAGCTGCAGATTGAAGCCTTGCTGGGAGTGCTGCATTTGCTGCAGACAGCTGGAATCTGTGGGGTCGAGGAGCAGGGAGGGAGGGAAGCTCCTCCTGGCACAGGGACTCAGGGATTCCATCCTGTTCCCGTGGCTTTGTCTGTACCAGGCTGTGCTGAAGCTGCAGCCAACATTCCCAGGGCTGTAAATCAGTAAATAGGTACGGATTCAGTGTTGGAAGGAGGGCAGGCACAGCAGTCCTGGGTGGTGAATCCGTGCTGCTCACTTGGAAACCACTTCCAGTTGGAAAGATAAACAGGAAATGCATAACTCCTCTGTCCCAGCAATTCTGAGTAATCCCTGGGATGTCCAGAGAGGATGTGTGCTGGGGGGGTCCTTGCTTTTCAAGCCCTTTGGCCTTTATCAGAGTGGATGGTGAGGGATATCTTTGACTTAAAAATTATTTGACTGGAAAAGGGGAATACCAGGATGTGTAGCTGGTGATTGAACTGATTCCTTGTTTTTCTCGCTGAAGCATTTTTAAATTAGTTTTTTATAAATTTTTCTGCGTTATAGAGGTGGTTTTTTGATGGTTCCCATAGAATCCCAGAAAGATTTGGTTTGGAAAGGACCTTAAAGCCCATCTCATATGCAGGGACACCTTCCATTATCCCAGGGTGCTCCGAGCCCCATCCAGCCTGACCTTGGACACTCCCAGGGATGCAGGGGCAGCCACAGCTGCTCTGGGCAGCAGGAACCTTTCAAAAAGAAAGGCTTTTTCTCCTTTAAATTTTTAATAGTTCCTGCTGGCAACTGTCTGCTGCTTTCCCTCAGAAGTGACTTACAGGGAAATTTCACATTAATCCAAATTTGGCTGGGTTTCCCTGGTCATTGCCCTTTAAAGACACAGCTTGAAATTTGCCATTTTGCAAAATTTTATCAGGGTTTTTTTTTTCTTCAAGGTTGTATTTTCAGCACTGCTTTGATCCTCTAGTCACAATTTCTTTTTTTGTTGTTGTTGTCCCTGGAGTAGCTTTGAAACAAAAATTCCCACTGTAGTGGGAAACAGTCTGGGTCTTTTGTGCATATGTATAAATAAGGAAACTTCCCTTTAAAGGCTTTTCTCCATTTGTCTCCCAGTAACTTCCTCTGCTCTTTTTTTTTCTCTTTTTATTTTGTGCTGTTGTGAGACATTTCAACAATGTTTGAAATGCCAGGTAGGGAAATGAAAGCTGATGGTGGGGAAAGAGAGATCCAGTGATTTTTAGGGGGTAAGGGGAAGGAAAGGACCTTACAGAGTGGAAAAGGGCTTAGTGCAGAGAAATATTTCTTTTGGAAAGGGCTGGGAGATGCTTGTTGTGAAACTCAGTGACATCAGGGATGGGCTGAGTTGCACGTGTCGACCTCAGAGCAGAGCTCTTAATTTTATAAACATTCTGCCTTAGGGGACTGCTCACAAAATTTGGCGATGGGAGTGAAGATGTTGAAGAGTGAGTGCATCTCCTGCCTGTACACTTGCTCTGCTCCAAATCCTCTTCCCTCCAAATGCTGCAGGAGGCTTTGCCACTCACCAGCGACTGAGGGCTGGCTGCTCTCCCGGGCCTAACGCGTGCTTGGCTCCTTCCCTGATCCTCAGGAGAAATCCCAAAGCTCTGCTTTCGCCCCTGCTCTCCTTCCTGAGCTGTCTCAGAGTCCCTGTGGAGGTGCCTAACACTTAAAAGCAGATTTTGTGTTGATTAATCCATCAGCTCGTGACGGGACGTGCGGATGGTCCTGCACAGCTCTGGTGCTCAGGTGTTTGTCTGATCCAGAAGCAAGGCTGCAAATGGAATCACAGAATCCCACAGTGGTTTGGTTGGAAGGGACCTTAAAGTGCCACCCCTGCCACTTCCCCTATCCCAAGGTGCTCCAAGCCCCATCCAGCCTGGCCTTGGACACTTCCAGGGATCCAGGGGCAGCCCCAGCTGCTCTGGGATTTCTATTCCAGGGCCTCCCCACCCTCACAAGGAAGATTTTCTTCCCAATATCCGACGTAAATCTACACTTTTCCAGCTTAAAACCATTCCCCCTTGTCCAAAGTCCCTCCAGCCTGAGATCCAGGTCCTGAATGGACATTGATTTACAAACTTCAAATCTCCTTCCCCACTGATTGCTCTATAACATTGGTATTTATGAAAGGAGTTTAGTAAAAACCAACACTTCTAATGAGATTAATGAGCTTCTCCCCTGCTCTTGGACTTCTGGTTTAACCCTGTTTGTGCAAAGCTCTGCTCTGCCTTTTCTGTGCCTCTGGTTCATCTCATTTCCAGTCCTCAAGGAGTTCTGGGTTTGGTTTAACTCAGACAACTTCTGCCCTTTTCATTGCAGATCAACACTAAAGCGAGCTGGGCCGCCCCCGCTGCCTCCCAAGGTGAGAAATGGGGGATTTTAGGGATTTAGCCAGGCTGGGATGGCCTCTTGTGCTGCATTCTGCCTGTGATTCTCCATCAGGGAGGAACCTGTGAAATCATTCTGCTGTCAGATGTCTCATTTTCATAGAACCATGGATCTCCTGAGCTGGAAGGGATCCACAGGGATCCTCCAGTCCAACCCCTGGCCCTGCCCAGACCCCCCAACAATCCCACCCTGGGCATCCCTGGCAGCGCTGCCCAAACGCTCCCGGAGCTCTGGCAGCCTCGGGGCCGTGCCCATTCCCTGGGGAGCCTGGGCAGTGCCAGCACCCTCTGGGGGAAGAACCTTTCCCTGATATCCAACCTAAACCTCCCTGCCACAGCTCCAGCCATTCCCCAGGTCCTGCCCCTGCTCCCCAAGGAGCTTTTTATCGTTCTTCTCTTGTGGTGCCCAAAACCACACTACACTTTTCAGAGGCTGATAGGTTTTTATGGAGGAGCAGTCTGACTGGAATTCAGCTTGTCTGAAGTTTATTGTGCCCAGGTGCCATTCCCAGTTCCTTGCCAAGTAACCATTGCCCTCTTTGGTTCCTTGCAGCCAAGGATGAACAGTTACCCTGAGGAAAACCTCCCGGATGATGACAGATGCCAGACAATAAAACACTTCCCAGACTCCCAGAACAGAGCCCCAGCAGCCCACAGGAGACAAAGTATCCCAGTTTGTGGGCCCCAGGCAGATTCCTGCCCCATGGGGATGACCAGCAGCATCAGCAGCCCTGGATTGCTCACAGCCAGATACAGCGACCTGGGTAAGTGCCTCACCTGTCCTAAAGCTGCCTGGCACCCTGGAAAAGGAATTGCTTCCAGAGCCAGTTATTCCCTAGATAAAACTTTAAAACAAGCTGATCACGAGGTGAAGTTTTCCTTTTTCCATGTGTGGTTCTTATTAGAGCTGTGCCCCATGGTGGGAATGTGCTTCTCAAAACAAGGACACTCAGCCAGTCAATCCCATTACTGTGTTGCCTGCAGGAGCAGGAGGAAAACAATGAATATGTGGGGAGGACCTTGCCACAGCTTTATTCTCAGTGGAATTTGTCCCAGGGACTGTTTGGATAACGGGAAGTGTGTAACTCAGCTGTGCTGGGGAGGGTTCATCTCCCTGAGATCTGCCCATGGAATGTCAGAGCTCACTTCTCCTCTCCTGCTCTGCACAGGGGGGAAGAGATTTTCTATTTCACTGTGTCAAATAAGCTGCAAACCATGTCTGGGCTCCTTTTCAGGCAATGGGAACGGGATGCTGAAACACATCGAGGAGAACGCAGAAGGACCTGGACAAATCCCTCAGCTGCCACGGAAGAAGGAGAAGAGAGATTTCCCTGTAGGTGTTGGGACTCTGGGGCTGATGTCGCTGTCCTGTCCTCGAGCTGGTGTTGTGCCAGTGCACAGGAGGTGTTTTATGACCTTTCCTTCTTCCCACAGAAACCAGCAATCAATGGTTTGCCTCCGACTCCGAAGGTGCTGGTAAGAAATCCCGTGGGCAGTGGGAATTGTGGAAACCTCCTCTCTCTGCTGTGGAAGGTTTATGCTGGAATAAGGCACCAGCTCATCTGGGGGGATTTTCTGCATCTCACAGCCAGTTACTTTTCCAGTGCTGAATCCACAATATTTGTTTCCGTTTTTTAAAACCTTCCTGTCACTGTTCAGTGTGGATGGGAGGGGTTGGAGGCTTCCCTGGCTCTGGGAGTTGTGATCTCCAGTGGCAGCCCCTGCTTAGGAAGAGACCTGGGAAAAGCTGCTGGTGATGAGAGGCTGTTACTGCCTGTTTTCCCTTCATGTGCCATTTCATAAGCACTCAATATTCATGTATTTGTTATATTCAATATGTAATATTCAATATTCATATAATATAGAATAATTTAGGTTGGAAAGCCCTCTGAGATATCAAGTCCAACCATTCCCCAGCACTGCCGAGGCCACCACTGACCCACGTCCCCAAATGCCACATCCACGTGGATTTTAAATCCCTCCAGGGTGTGTTCTTCTTACCCAGTAGAGCTCCTAAAGCTGTTGACACAATTTTGAGCCCTCTGCATTTTTGAATGTCCATGAATTCAAATTAAAAGCAGTGGAAGGCTCTGTGTGTGTTCAGCTGTGTGTGAGTGGCCAGGAAATCAATTCTTTACACTCTAAATTCGTTTCAGGTTTCAGTTTTGGTGTCTTTCAGATGGGAGCCTGTTTTTCCAAAGTCTTTGATGGTTGTCCTTTGAAGATTAATTGTGCAACTTCATGGATACATCCAGATACTAAAGGTAAAGTTGTTTCAGGTCTGGTGATGGGGAAAGAAATCCATTTGTGAAGTTACTTTAGGTTTGCATTTGGAACCTCCCAAAGTGGGAAGGGAATAATCCCTTTCCCTGGATTTTTTAGATCAGTACATCATTTTTGGCACAGAAGAAGGGATCTACACTCTGAATTTGAATGAACTTCACGAAGCAACCATGGAACAGGTGAGTTCTGGGGGGTTGAACACACAGAATAGATCTGGGGATGTTATGGAGCAGCAGAGTTTGGCTTTGGAGGGAAAAGGTGGATACCAGGCTCTGGGGCTTAAATGATTCCTGTCAAAGCCAGTAATGAAAAGCTGGAAATTATTTGTTCCCTGACCAACCTGTATTTTTCAGTTGCTGCTTGTGTAACACTGCTGTCAGATCTCCCTTCTCCTTGGTGAACAATTCCCTGCCCTTTCTCCCTCCATTCCATCCCCACTAGATGGCACATTGCAGCTCCTTGGATGCTCCCAAAGCCCTGAATTATTTAATTCAGCTGCTGCTGTTATCCCCAAGAAGCTTTTCCTGGGCTCTTTACCCTTTTCCAAAGCCATTCCATGCAATCATGGTCTTAAATCTGCTGTTTCAGAGCCAGGATGTTCTTGGAATCTCATTCTTTGTATGTTTTCCTAAATTATTCCATTTAACAATCTTCTCTGGGCTTTTCCACATGGTTTTTTATGTCCCACTGAAAGGTTGGCTGTGCCAGTGGTGGGTAGGGAGAACATTCAGTGCACTTCAAACAAAGTTTCCTTTTCCTTGAGAGCATTCCCAGCTGGCAGAGGTCAGGTGTGACCACCTCAAACCCCAGAGGCTTCTGCCACACCACTTGTTCCCACATTTCCTTTTATCCATTTGATGATTTCTCCCCTCCAAATGCACATTCTGAGCTGTTGCTTCAGCTTTTAATTCTGGTTGCATCTTCCAGAGGGCTTCCTGTCTCTCCAAGGCTGATAGCTCCCAATTCCAGGGGTATATTTTTATTCCATTTGTAGTTTTTCAGTGGAAACACTGAATAGACCCAGAGCTCTTCTATTAAATAGAAAATTGCTGGGAGATGCTCAGGGTTTGTGTCCAAGCAGTTGGATCTTCTCTTTCCAGTTTCTCCTGCACCTGTTTTCTTACTTTGCACGTGGGAGTGGCACACAGGACAAAGTGTTCTAGAGTCATGGGATGGTTTGGGATGGAAGGGAACTTAAATCCCATCCAGTTCCACCCCCTGCCATTGGCAGGGACACCTTCCACTATCCCAGGCTGCTCCAAGCCCCATCCAGCCTGGCCTTGGACACTTACTCCAATATTCCACGGTCTGTCTGTGCAGGGTAAAGGTCCAAAACAGGGAATAAACAGGAAGATGGGATTTTCTCCAGTGTGGATCCCTGCAGGAATGGTGGTGGAGGTGGAGCAGGCAGAGGAAATGACACTTGAAAATTCCTGTATGTTTCTGTTAATGGAATTCTTCTCTGTTCCCCAGTTATTTCCCCGCAAGTGCACCTGGCTCTACGTTATCAACAACACCTTGATGTCCCTGTCAGGTGAGTGGGGACAGAGGGGGAATAGCTGCAGCTATAAATAAACAGGAATATTGAAAGTCATGATTGAACACAGGGTATTTTGGTCAGCCTGGGGAAGAGAAGGCTCCAGGGAGAGCTCAGAGCCCCTTGCAGGGCCTAAAGGGGCTCCAGGAGAGCTGGAGAGGGACTGGGGACAAGGGATGGAGGGACAGGACACAGGGAATGGCTCCCACTGCCAGAGGGCAGGGCTGGATGGGATATTGGGAAGGAATTCCTGGCTGGGAGGGTGGTGAGGAACTGGAATAGAATTCCCAGAGAAGCTGTGGCTGCCCCTGGATCCCTGGCAGTGTCCAAGGCCAGGCTGGACGGGGCTTGGAGCACCCTGGGATAGTGGAAGGTGTCCCTGCCCATAGCAGGGGGGGGATGAGATGAGCTTTAAGATCCCTTCCAACCCAAACCAGTCTGGGACTCTGTGGTCCTAAAACAAAACCTGTGTCCCTTGGAAGGAGAACGAGGTGGCTTTCAATTGCTGCTGCAGCAGTTTTGCTGCTTGGCTCTACTGATCCCTGGGCAGTCAGTTGTCCTGGAATGGGACATTCCAGACAGGAATCAGGCACTGAGCCTTTAAACATGCAGGGTTTCTATAACAACACTTGTCTTGATTTACAGATCAGAAAATATCCTGATACAATTAATTGTTGGTTTATAATGACAGCCTTTTAAAAATGTTTACATAAAACTATCTGCAATGAAATGAGCTCTGATCTTCTCTGTATTCATTATTATTTTTGCCTTGTTTTATTTTTCTTCATATCTGGACTTGACCTGCCTGCCACCTGTTTTAGAAGGTAATTTTTCCATACCTCCATTTTCCTGAACCTTGCAGTTCTGTGCTGGAGGAGCAGCTGGGATGTCAACTGTGCTTTTCTCTCTTACAGGGAAAACATTCCAGCTCTACTCCCATAATTTAATAGCATTGTTTGAACAAGCCAAAAAAACAGGATTAGCTGCTCATATTCAAACCCACAGATTTCCTGACAGAATATTACCAAGGTACAAATCTTTCACTTGTAGGCAATTATTAATAAGTGAAAATAGCCATAAATTGTGTTGGTGCTGTTGAGTGGGTGCATGAAGGGCCCTGGCTCCATTGTTGATGCATTTTTTTGGTGATTATCATTCCAGGAAATTTGCCTTAACGACCAAGATCCCTGACACAAAAGGATGCCACAAATGCTGTATAGGTGAGCAGAAGAATTCAGCTTTGCCATTTATTCCCCTGGCCTTTTCTTTGTCCCTGGCCTTGGCACGTCAGAAATTCATTTCTTTTTAAGAAACTTGGAGTTATTTCTTTGCTCAGACAAAAGGCTGAGGGAATTGGGGTAGTTCAGCCTGGGGATGTTCCAGAGTGACTTAATTGGGGCATTTCAGTGCTTGAAGAAGCTACAGAAAAGATGGGGAGGGACTTTGGACAAGGACCTGGAGTGCCAGGACAAGAGGGAATGGCTTCCCACTGCCACAGGGCAGCTTTAGATGGGATATTGGGATTAAATTCTTCCCAGACCCCTGGCACATCCACAAGCAGCCTTTGCCCCTTGTCACCTTGGCTCAAGGTGTGACCCAGTTCCATCTTGTAGTGAGGAAAACTTGAATATTTTCCACCAAGAAAGGATCAGTAGGAATAAAAATTCTGGCAGCTCGGGGAGGGCGAAGCCATCAGGGCAGTTTGAAGTGCACAGAAAGAGTTAAAGCTTGGGAAATGATGGATTTGTCTTCAGCTTGGGCTGCCTACAGAATGTTTGTCCTTTCCACTGCTCGCCCTGGTGCTGTGTGAAATCAGAATCATGGAATTATGAAGGCTGGAAAAGCCCTCCAAGATCATCCAAGCATCCCCCCAGCACTGCCCAGCCCAGCACTAACCCACATCCCCAGGTGTCACATCTCCAAATTGTACCTTCCCACCCCTAAAAACGAATATGAAGTGTTCACTTGCACACTTGGAGATCCTCTTTAGCTCATCCAAAGTGCCCACAACAGCCACAATTACAAATAATTCTTGAAGCCAGGCTGCTCCTGTGTCCAGCTGAGCTTAAACAGCCACCCCCAGACCCTGTCTCATGTATTCCATGAGCTGTCAGAGCTCCCCAGGAGCTTCCCACCTTCTCTGCCTGGGAATTGTTTTATTCCAATCCCAGTCTGCCCCTGAGCTCTCCCTCCTGGCTCCCCCAGCCCCAGGGAGAGGCACTGCAGCTTCTCTGCCCACTCAGCCTGTGGCCTCTGAACTGGGGCTCCAGGAATGCAGCTGGTTATTAATTAAAGCTGTAATTGAATTTTATCTGGAATGTAGCACAGTATTAATCACTGTGGATGTTGGAATGGGAAGCCACAAGGCAATAGTGGGGAACTGATGGAACAAGATGGGCTTTGAGGTCCCTTCCAAGCCTAATCATGCCATGATATGATTTTATAATGCTGTTTCTTAACTCATTTGTAAAGATAGCTGTAGGGTCATTTTTTCAAGTATTCACTGAACTTGCAGGGCTTTAAAATCAGTGTTTTCTGGGTTTTTTTTTATTTTATATAGTACGAAATCCATACACAGGCCACAAGTACCTGTGTGGGGCATTGCAGTCTGGAATTGTTCTACTCCAGTGGTATGAGCCAATGCAGAAATTCATGTTAATAAAGGTAAGCATTTACTTTTAGTTTAGTTGAATAATTATAAAGTTGTTGAAAGAACCTTTCCAGAGTTTGTTGATGGAAAGTACAGCCCGGTCTGGTGCCATTTGTGGGTTGTGAGCACTTGAAAATCTGGCTGGACACGTTTTGACTCAGAAAATCTTGTGACTGAAGTAATTTAAGTACTATAAAAGTCATTTAAGCGCTGGATCAAGCCCAGCACTGGCAATAACAGACCACGATCCACCTCTGCCCAGCTTCAAAAGCACTCTGAGCAGCAGTGAAAATTCTGTATATTTATGCTTTAGTGCACGTTGGTGCCGAGTCCTTTCAAGGTAAAAGCGAATTCCCAGGGGCCTGATGATGCTTTGTTTTCCCAGCACTTTGATTTCCCCCTGCCAAGCCCCCTGAACGTGTTTGAGATGCTGGTGATCCCCGAGCAGGAGTATCCCATGGTGTGTGTGGCCATCTCCAAGGGCACGGAGCCCAACCAGGTGGTGCAGTTTGAGACAATCAACCTGAACTCTGCGTCCTCGTGGTTCACGGAGATCGGGGCAGGTGAGGCTCTGGGTTCCTCTTCCAGCTGTTTTGTTCTTTGGGAATGTTGGGTATCCCTTCCTTGGAGTTGTTTGGAGAGCCTTGAGGCTTGGCAGCTTCTCTGCCTAAAGCATTTGGAAGCTGATCCCAGGCTGTGAGGACCTGAGGGGAGCCAGCAGGAAGAGCTGGAGAGAGACTTTGGATGAGGGATGGGGAGATAGGACAAGGGGAATTGGATCCCACTGCCAGAGGGCAGGGATGGATGGGATTTTGGGAAGGAATTCCTGGCTGGGAGGGTGGGCAGGCCCTGGCACAGGGTGCCCAGAGAAGCTGTGGCTGCCCCTGGATCCCTGGAAGTGCCCAAGGCCAGGTTGGACAGGGCTTGGAGCACCCTGGGACAGTGGGAGGTGTCCCTGCCATGGCAGAGGTGGAATGGGATGGGATTTAAGGTCCCTTCCAATCCCAACTAATCTGTGATTCCCTGATTCTCTGTGTTGTGCTGACCTGCCCACATCAGTACAAACTGGCCTTACAAAACACCTTTTATTTTCTAAATTCCCTTAAACACCAGGAGACCCTGCTGGTTGGGTTCTCCTGTGTGGTTCCATTCTGTTTCCTGGGATCAGTTGTCCTGCTCTTTCCTCTCCTTTCCTGCATAAAAACTCCCAGAAATGGATTCTTGTCCATCCTCCAGCCCTTGTGGGAGGGTTGTTATCTTCAGATGGCTCTTAAAAAGCAAAGATTTGGGTTATTTTTAAGGCCTGGTTGATATTTTGCAGCTGCTTTTCTCTCCTGCCTTTGGTGGATGTACATCATTACCTTTAAATGTTGCTTTTTAGCAGCTCTAGGAACAACTTCATTAGTAAAAACCAGGAAAAAAATCTATTAAACTAGTTTATTATCATCACAATAATCTTTCCAGATGTGGATTTATGGGAAAACAGTGGGTTTTTAGGAATTAAAATTCCCCTGATGGTTCCTTTTGTTTATTGTGCTGCCTCTCTATGGAGAACTGCAGCATAAAATGTGTTTTATCCACTAAAAGTTGTGTTTTCCTATTAAATACCTGCCTGGAACAGAGAGCTTTGTGCTTCTCCCAGAACATTCTGGGACCTTAGAGCCTTTAAAAAATCAGAGTAACAAACAGCACAGTGAAAAGAGCTTGGGAGGGGGCTGAGTCTTTTGATGTGATATAAAATATAAAATAATCTGGTTTATTCTTCCCCAGGCAATCAGCAGTTGGATGCCATCCACGTGACACAGCTGGAAAGAGACACTGTCCTGGTCTGCCTGGACAGTGAGTAACACAAAACTCTCTTGGATCACTGACTACACCTCGTGCAAAACTTGGGTTGCCACAGTTGTTGATTTTAACTCCACCACGAGTTCATTTTCCTGCCTACATTATTAATTTGTGTTGTAGTATTTCCCAAAAAGATGGTTTGGATAAGTGGGATTTCACTCTGACTTTTGTGATTCCATTTTCCCCTCTTCACGTGTGCATCACTCTGTCAGGAGAGTCTAAAACCACACCAGGTGGTACAAAGTTTCCTGCATTTATTTTGAGAGAAAGATGCTCTTGGGTTCATTTTAGGCAAATGCTGTAGATGTTAAGTTTGGGTGTTTCTTTGTGCCTGAAAGATGAAATCAGTATTTTACACTTCAGTCCTTTAATGCTGGTTTTTCTCCTTCTCTTGAGAATTTGTGAAAATAGTGAATTTACAAGGGAAATTGAAGTCAAGCAAGAAATTGGCTTCTGAGCTGAGCTTTGATTTCTGCATCGAGTCAGTGGGTGAGTGATTTGCTTCTCTGGTGTCTCTCAGGGGTTTAAGAACTCACTGTTGAAAGCCTGACTGGTTTCTGGTCATTTCCATAGCAGTGAGAACAAACTTTGGGGAGGAGAAAGTGGTTTAGTAATACATAAATCTGTGTTAGTCTTCTGAAAGTTCAGTTTTTCTTTCAAGTAATAGCACATCCATTTTTTAATAGGGTAATAATATTTGAATGTAATTCTCAAGCTGCTGTCTTTAGATTAGGACAGGAGCTTTGCTTCTAAAACTTGAACTGTAGCCGTCAAACAAGAATTTCTGCTGGAATAAACTCTCCAAATCACGGAATTAAATCACTCTGAGCTTGCAGCTCTGTGCTCTCTCTGTCCCTGAATGGAAAACTCCCATTTTCCATCAGCTATTTTGAAGTAACTGTAATAATTCAGGTGATGTGTCATTTCCAGCAACCCACGGTGCTTTGGTTGGCAGTGTTTGTTTACACACTTCCTGGAGGGCTCTCCAGAGGCATTAGGAAAACAAGGATCCAGGGAATGGGGTGTGATTTGTGTCCCTCCTTTGCAGTGTGCCTTCAGGACAGTGTGCTGGCCTTCTGGAAACATGGGATGCAGGGCAAAAGCTTCAAGTCAGATGAAGTAAGTGATCTCCAGCCTCCCCAGGTGTCATTCCTCCTGTTCCTTATTTACCACTGGATCCTTTGGCTTCTCTCTCCGCTTCCCAAGTGAGAATGTTCCTGCTCCACAATGCTTAACATCAATTTATCCATTTCAGTCCCGTACTTGGCATTAAATCACATTTGAATGTTTCTTTCCTCCCAGCTCAGACCAATAAATTTCGTTTTGCTGCTGAAATGGATCTCAATATCTGCATTTTTCTGCAGGTGACCCAGGAGATATCCGATGAGACCAGGGTTTTCCGCCTGCTGGGCTCAGACAGGTAATCTCCCTGCAGAAACAGAAACCTTTTGTTTTATTTAAAGCAGCTTTTCTAGTTCCCAGCTGGGTCTGGCTTCCAGCCCAGCACAGCTCTGTCTGTGGGCACCAAGTGTCAGGGAGAGAGGAGAGATGCTCTTGGCGTGCAGGGTGCCCGTTGCAGTTCTGGAAAAGCCTGCTCCTGGCTTGGATTGTCCTGGTGAGCTGGGAATTATCTTGGCAGCAGTCAGTTAAAAAGAATCTTTGCTGGTCTGGAAATAGCAGGGCAAAGTAGAACTCACACAGGTTTTAATCACAGTGATCCAAATCCACACATTATCCATAACATCCAGCTGATCCCTTCTGGCTGCCCCCAGGTTTGGAACCTGAGCAGAAGCTGGCCCAGGCTCCAGGTTGGACTTGTTCACTTGTGGACTCTCAGCCAGCCAGAGGGATAAATGTAGGAATGGATAGGGGTGAGTCCAGCAATCACTTCCAGCCACAGAAATCCAGACTGGTTTGGGTTGGAAGAGACCTTAAAGCTCATCTTGTTCCACCCCTGGGCAGGGACACCTTCCACTAGACAAGGTGGCTCAGAGCCTTGAGTCCCTGATCCTCTGCTCCCTCATCTGGTCTTGGAACATCCAAACCCTTTGGTTTGTATTTTCCATCTCTGCACAAATGGAGCAGGAGTCTTTCCTGCCGTTCCAGCGAGGAGATGTGGAATCACCTTTCCATTTTGGATCACCCTAGAACTGCTCGGGTGCAGAGGTGAGGATCAGGGACAGAGGCTCTTCAGAGACACCATTTGAAAACTCTTTGAGGAAAACAAAAAGCAGAGATAAGTTTGATCCTAAAACCAACAGGAACTGGTGCAGAGAAATGCTCAGCATTTGGGAGGGAGAGGGGAGGTCAAAGGCCCAACCACAGCAGCTGATGGTCAAGGTCCAGCAGTGGTCAGTGTGCCAAAACAGGGAGAGAATAACTTTCCAGAGCAGCCCACAGGAACATGATTCAGCAGGACAAAGGCAGAGATGGGGTTGAGAGATCCCTGTGAGCCCATCAAGTGATAAATATTTAGGAGGGAAGAGAATTGTTGAGGTTAGTGGCTGATGCTTATCACAAGATGTAGGAGGGATAAACATATTCAGGATCATGGAATTACAGAACGGATTGGGTTGGAAGGGACCTCAAAGATCATCCAGTTCCAACCCTTCCACTGTATATTGCCCTTCAGTGTTTTTATCAGAAGTGATGCTGGAAAACGAGGGAACTGTTAAAGAATGAAACACCCAAGATATTTGGGAGAACCTGTTATCTCCCGCCTATACAAACCCCTGAGTTTCCTCCCCAGCACTTACACCAGGAGCTCTGGTTTTTTTGCCCCTAACCACGTGAACCCCGTTTGTGTTTGGCTGCAGAGTGGTTGTGCTGGAGAGCAGGCCCACAGAAAACCCCACAGCTCACAGCAACCTCTACATCTTGGCTGGACATGAAAACAGTTACTGAGCAACACTCACCCACCAGACAACAGAGGGAATTGGCCACACTGGAACCCAGGAGCGCCAGGAAACCGGGACTTGCCGTTTCTTGTCTTGACACCGGAATTGTGTTGGTTTTTGGGGTGGGAATCAATCCATTTTTGCAGCTGGGAACAGCTGGTTCTGTCTCTTGCCACTGTGTGGTTGGTTATATGGAGTTTGCTTAATAAAAGCTGAGATAAAGAGCCCTTTACTCATTAGTTCTAGGGAAGCAGAGCCTTGAAACGTGTTCTGCAGTAAAGGTGCCATAAACTGTTAAATATTTTGTCCTTCCCTTGGATTTTCCTTTTATTCTGTAGATACAGATCTAGTGCTGCCTGTTGCCCTGTTTTATACTGAGTCTTATTCTTAATAAAACAGAGATTTGTGTAGGAAGTGAAAGTATCTGCAAAGCTTTTTGGTTTTAAATCTGCCATTGGGTATGGCTTTGTATAATAGACTATTTAATCCTTATTTATTAATCTGCTGCTAGGATGGGGTAATGTCTAACTTTTAGCAAAGGAAGGTTGCAGAGCAGCTTACAAGGTTTGTTTGGTTTTTTTTTTTTTACAATTGTATAAAGATTTGATTATTCTTTTTCCTTGTAGGGATGTAGTGCATTACTGAGGGGGGTGTTACCGTGTTGGGTGATCTTGTAAAAAAAAAAAAATGCAGTTTTGTACAACAAAGTATTTTGTACTGATTTTTCTGCCTGCAGAATTGCCATAAAAGGGATTTTCTTACTTCCTAGACGTAGGGTGTGTGTACAAAAAGTAGAATATTGATATCAGACTTGTTGCTCCTGGGTGGCTGTGTACAATATCCATGTGTGTGGTTGT
>VZRR01006863.1:261935-380622 GCA_013398015.1 Oreocharis arfaki | reverse complement strand
CTGTCTTCTAATATTGGACAGAAATAAGTTACCAATTAAGTTTCCGATCATTCAGGCCTACTAGGCAATTCAGCTGATCTGCCTGTATCAGATTCTACATATGTCCTTAATCCTTGAATTTATTAATATTTCAACTCATTTGCCATTTCATTCCTATTTCCAGAAGGAAGAAGAGACTAAGTCTACTTCCACAACTTTCATTCCAGCTTTTATCTGTGAGTGTGATGAGTCTCGTACAAGACGTGATTAAAGAAGTCTGTGCTACTGAATAGAAGCCTACTTCTGTTCGCACGGGTTTTTTAATCTCAGTACTCCCAGTGGTACATGTTCTCCGTAAGCTTTCTTTTGAAAGAACTGCAGTAGCCTGGATCTTCTGGGTATGTATTGCAGGTTCAGGCTTTTGCATCATCTCTCTTTATCTTACTCATTATCTCTGCCATAAAATCCATCTTTTCTGTTCCCAGTTTCATATAACTTCCATTACCTATGCTTTCTTATTATTCCTCAGAGTGCAATACTTACTTCTACACACATATAGATCCCTTTACATATGGTGACATAACTTCATATAGCAGTGTAATCCTGAAACCTGTTTCTCTAAGGTCAGTATTTCCTAGAAGCAAACATATTCTTTAGTGATAAAAATAAATGTGTATTAGGTATTCTGCATCTCAAAGACGAATACTAGTAATTAGGAAAAAAAAGAAGTAAAAAAAGCCGGAGTCAGGAAGTCCGGGTTTTCCAGCAAGTGTCATAACTTAAATACATACACATCTCCAGAAAATTTACTGTTAGAGCATTAAGAAAGAATCCAGTCATAAGGAGTGAGGTACAAGCCTCTCTTATTATACACCTTGGGACTGTTTCTTCTGATAGCTAATACCTGATTAAGTGGTTAGCACCATGGCCTGATTCACACTGCACTGATTAGGCTTTCTCAGACAATGAAAGCCTATTTCATCTCAAGATACACAGAAAATATTCCTCTCTTTTGTTTATAGAGGCTGGGATGAATTGCAAGGGACCCATTAGGTACAACTATCCCAAACACGTAGAAGCCATTAGGATAAACATAGTCAAATTCCTTCCTTCTCCTTTTTCTTATACTCTGGGTAGGAGATCAGAGGAAATGAATGCATAATTTCTTATTCCTTATATTTGCAAGCATTCTGAGATCAGAGTCTTCCTGCAGAAACAAAACAAAACAAAATGAAACAAAACAAAACACTTGAGGTATTCTTGATAGTGAATCGGTCTTTAACTGGACTTACTCACTACTGAGACATTGATCCAAGGACAAACCATGAAACAGAGCATAAACTGACATGAGATTGTTTTCTGGAAAAAAAAAAAAAGTTGCCAGCCATTGCTTTGGAAAAAACCCCTAATTGGCTCTTTCATACTTGTGCATACAATGACTTAGTGATGTATTTTCTGGGAACATCTGGTCTATGGGTATCTTTAAAAGAAGAGGGAATGTCTTCCACTGATTTCCTTGCCTTCAATGTTCATCTATTTTCTCCATCTGGGTTCATATTGCAGGGATCATGCAGCAGGGATCATCCAATGGTCCCAGTGAGCAGCCCTTTGTGTAAGCCAGCAACAGAGGTTTTGTGAGAAAGATGCATCTTTACAAACATTGTCAGTTTAAGCAGAGATAGGAGACATATCTAGCTGTTTGACATTCCACAGCTTGATACACCAACCTCTGCCAGCTCTGCAGAGGAGGAAGGGTGAGGTCTGGCTTCAGGCATTGCATGAGTGCAAGCTGACATGTGGTGTAAATGTCTGAAACAGTCTGAAATCTGCCTCTGACAGATTTATCTTGAGGTTACTGATGACCGTCCAGATGGACTGGAAATCTCCCCTCTGAAAGGTATGCAATTGCTATTTGTAGTCCATTTGAACTCCAGTGAATGACAATTTGCTTCAGTTTCTCACGTGATTCAGCTGTTCATACAAAACTGAAGTTCAAGGATTGTAGTGTTGTCCAGAAATCTATGGCTTTGAGTAAGGAATTGAACAGGCTTAAATGCATTAACTCCATAGGCACAAGTAGTTGAACATTTTCTGTAAATATCCTTAGCACCGGGGAGAGTCTTAATATTACTTTGCCATGAATCACAGATATTTTACAGGAAAGAAAGATCACAGTATAGAAGCACACATCTTGAAGGGAGCTGAAAGGTGTCCTTAGCTTTATAAAAAGAGAGAGAGAGAAGAAAACTATCTTGAGGCTGAGGCAGTCCAGTTTTCTCAAGCCAAAGACAGAAAAAAATACCTGCATTTCTGTTTTGGTGAAATTAATTGTCACAAGTAGACTTTTCCCCTTGATTTACAAAATATATTACCTATCAATCAGATATCCAAGAAAGCAAGATTGTATTTTTCACACGCTATTCGTGAAAGACATCCATGAAAAGGATGAAAAAAGACACAAAAATAATCTGTAATTGATAAGGATACCCAAAAGAGATTACTTCTTGGGCCTGGCTAAAGATTATTCTATCTCAAACTTAAAACAAAGATAAAGATGAAATTTGAAGAAATTTGAAATTTGAAGAAATTTGAAGATTTGGAAAGAATTGTCACCGTTCCTCCACATATCAGCTTGGGCTATCTTGGTTATCTCACAAATTGGTTGCATTTGTAAATGATGGCAGCTTTTTAAAACACAACTATTTTCTTAAAACATAACCCATTGGTTTTCACTGCAAACATGTAGGTACTCTGTAGTTGTCTGGCTCTGATATTTTAAGGGCCTCCACCAAAAGACCAAGATATATTTGGGCAGATATTTTTCTTAGGACTTTGCATTCTATATGTTAATTTGCTTAAAATACTTCTGCCTTCAAAGGAGAAAAACCTGTGCTGAGTTATCCAGAATTTTTGAAGAACCCTTTATCATTACAATCATTATGGCTAATCATATGGAAAAATAAGTAATTGTAAGTACTAAACTTCCAGTGTTACTCACGGAAATGTAAATATCCTTCAGAAAATGAAGGCTTGTATTATTTAGCTTGAGACTGAAATCTGTTCACAAAGGCAGATGCTTTGTCCTGTCAGTAAGCAGTACTTACATAATGTTAGTTTGCTAGGCACAGTTGGACTGAAATAGAAGAGTACTTTACTCATTTTAGTCTGGCCTTTGGAGTTATTTATCCCTGGGAACAGCTGTCATTAGAGAAAGCTGTTTGGTTTTCTTAGCATCTGGAATGATAGTAGCTGGTGTCTTTTTAAAATGACTTCAAGATGTCTTTTCTAAAAAAAACATCACTAACTTGTCTCCAGGACCTAAATGGGTTGGTAATTGATGGCCCTTTTTCTCCGATCATTGATTTTTCAGTCTTCAGGGTAGTACTAACTATGGATGGCTCCTCTTGCAAAGCTTTGAGATCAATTGGGAGCAATGTAAGAGCAGAACAGTGTGTACTCATGTCATGATGATAAAGATGAAAGGTTCTTGGGAGAAGCTGCAAGGTATGTCCTCATGATTCAAGATCTGTGTCTTCTTTGATTATTGGGTGTTCATCATCTCTGTCTCTAAAAACTTATCTAAGAGTACTTGAAACCCGAGGCCACAGGAGTACTAGGACACTTTAATTAGCAGTACACTGCAGATAAATGGGAAGAAAATTTGCTTCTACACTTTGATAAACTCAGCAGCATATTTACTATGGGTAGTACTGAAGAGGAAGTTATTCGCACCAGCAATGAACTACTGTAGTCATTTTTTGAATGACTATTTAAGTTTAGGATGACGATGTAGAGCTTGTTTCAGTGTTGCAAATTTTATATTTGGGGATAGAGAAGTTGCATTAAATGTAGGGACTAGAGTACCCTTGGAAGCTGAGCTGACTGGGGCAGAAGCCTCAGTGGTGTTGCTACCAAAATCGTGCTCTGAGTTCTGTTCTCAATCAGGAAATAGAGGCATATATGATATTCCTTTCCTCTATTTTCTCATTTTATTTTATTTTATTTTATTTTATTTTAATGCCTCTATACTTTTTCTACATCAGCAATGCAAGTTTAGCACAAAAAAACAAGCTTGTCCAATTCCCTGCTTTTAGAACTATATCCTTACTGACAGCAAGAGACAGATCACGGAAGATCATAGGAAGAGATAAAAAAGCTTCAGGTTCTTACTTTTTTCTTTCAGAGAGCAATCTCAATTTGTTTTTAATGTCTGTATTTTCTTCTCCTGGAAGAGAATGACTGACAGATGAAGCAGCTGAGGTTTTTTTCTTAAAACAATGTAGACAGAAGCTTTGCCTCTCTGGGAGGGGCACAAGTCCCTCATGTTTTGAATCCAACTTTTGAAATCACTGTGATGCCAAATATGCTGGGAATTTTTTTTTTTTATTAATTTTAAATCAGAATTAAAATTGGCAGATTTTACAAGGCATTAATGCCTGTTGGCTTGAAAGGACAGGTTGCAGAATGAATGACAGATGAGCAGACATTCAGGGGCAGTATGAGAGAGTTCTGGAGATGCTGTCATTCTTTCTTTTATGACCTCACTGGATGAAGGGCTGAAAGAATCACTGATCATATGTTTGGGCCAAACAACAGTACTGTTTGAAGACTTCAGTGCACTATGCACTGAAGTATAGCTAGAGTGGTTTCCAAAGAGATGAGCTCTTATAGAAGAACCAAAGAGTCTGAGACTTAGAAACAAAGGTTGAAAAAGGTCCTTCTGCGAAGTTAGTAGCATCTATTCAGAGAGCAGACGGTTTAAATTAATTATTTTTCTATATCACTGAGCTCAGCACTGACAGCTCAGCTTCTTGAGCCAATTTTTCTTCTGATATGGACTTTTTACAGATTGCTGGGCGTTGGTTTGGGTTGGTTTTTGGTTTTGCTTACTTGGTTTTTTTTAATGTGACAAATACTTCTTCTCCAAATGAAAAATCCTAAATACCTTCACTAAATAGATCAAAGAATTTTGCTTGTAATTTTTTCAGAATAATATAGAAAGTTTGTAAAGAGTCTGATTTCTGGCACGTATGTTCTACAGAACATTCCACAGATATGATAAAGGAGGGTTGAATTACATGTCTGATGAGCTCAGATTTCACTGCTGTCCTGGAGTCAGCCACGACAGGGTTAGCTTTTTACAGGAGCCAGGAGGGGAACATGGCCAGACTCTAATGTTATTTAATACTTTCTCAGGTCGCTTTCCAGGGGCAGGAGTCTCTCTTGTTTCTTGTTGGGGGAAAAAGCATGGTGGGCAAAATGGTCCAGTACTGCTTTACTTTCTGTGTAAATATTTTTTTTTCTTATACCTTTCCTTATTAATATAGTTACTGTCACTGTTCATTTTCTTATCCCATTGCTGTTTCCAGTAAATTGTTCTTAACCCATGGTTTTCATCTTTTGTGCCTCCAACTCTCAACTCCATCCTCAGAGCAGGAAGGGGGACAGGAAGGGGTATGGAGCGAGTAAGCGGCATCTGGTTTGGGAGAGTCTCAGTGAGGGCACTGAATTTGAGAGTACTATTCCTAAACTATAACAACTAGTAGTTTTGGAAGGTAAACATAGTACACAAATCATCTGGTGCAGCATAGCAGCACAGAGAATGCACTTTCTAGTGATTATGCACACCTTACTTACAAAATTTATATTTCAAATTGCATAGAAACAACAATTAAACACCATCATAAGCTATGTGGTAGAAGAATCAGGGTCTAAGAAAGGAATACTTCCTAGGAAAGGAAAAGATGAGCCTATGCCACAAGTCCAAGCCCAGTCTTAGTAGTCATCCTCTTCCAAGTACCAGTGCTTATAGAAGTTCTCCCCTCTCAGCCTCTTATCAACATCACCTACAAGAGTTATGGCCACTCCTCTATTGGTGGTGTAGGTTGCACACCTCATATAAAACCTACAAGGTTGTCTTGCACAATTTTAACTATTTACATCAGAATTACACCACATTAGGAAAAGGAAGGTGGTGTGATTATCACAAAAACTGTGATATACACAAAAATATGTTTAACTTCTTAATGCCTAGTCCTCCAACTAAAACCCAATGCTTGGTATGACCAGAGCACAAGCTCCACATTCTTTGTCCCACTCCACCATTTCCATTTGCCCATGGATAAGGACTGAGTGTCAGATACTCTTGTGCTACCCTATTTCATGCCCAAGCCATAAGACCATTATCTCTAACAAAGCCACATTTATATGAGTGGAGGGAATTACACCCAGAGGAGCAACATTTCTTATTTTTCTGTGACGAAGGAAGTCAAGCACACTCTGTAGTTATGGCCAAACTCCTCTGAAATGTAGTCAATGATCCAGAACATATATCCCAGTCCTTGGACCACCTCCATCTCTCTTGCCAAAACAAGCAATAGCAACCATCTACACAGACAACAGAGAAATTTCAAACCTCAGTTCATGTGATTGCCTTATATCAGAAAAGGAATTTTTCATAAGTTCGCAAAATTAGCGAGGTTCATGTTTTATTGATGTAAACATCACACAATCAATTCACATTAAAATGTTGAGTTATGCTTCTTTGATTCAAGATCATAGGACTGATTTATTTTGCTGTAAATTTATTGCATATTTCATTCCTGCCCTAGCAGTGAAACAGGTTGTATGCCTTTCCTTTACCAAGGGAAAATACATTTATTCCTTCATGTAAATATTTTTGTCTTTTCACCTGTTCATGCACAATGGAACCAGGTCTGATAAATTCATTAAAAGATGATCTTCCTTCTTAACAAAGCTTGCACAAGTGTAACACATGGCTAGCAACTTACCCCAGCAACAATGTGTACTAGATGGAGACTGAAACGCTCAAATCATGGCCAGCATCTGGTTGTCAGTAAGGACCCTCAGGTGTCTATTCTGATGCAGCATGGATGGGAGTTTACCTGTGCCTGCAGATGCAGCCAGACAGCATCCAGCATGGCTTGCCAGCATGTCGCCAACCTTCGATCAGCTACAGATTCTGTCTGTTGTGTAAATGAGACCTTACACAAAAAGAATTTTCCAAAGAGTTTCAATGCATTTCATCATCATCCCACTCCTGGGGAGCAAGTTCCTCTGAGGCAAGTTCTTCTCTTTACAGGAGCTCATACAGTCCAGATAGGTGTTAATAGGCTCATTCCAGAGGGATCATCATTCCCCCTTCCCTTTCTGCCTCAGCAAGGCTGGAGAAGGGATTTTTTGCCGTGCTGGGGTAACGAGCTGTCTCTGTGTCCCAGTCCTAGTGTGACTCTTCCCTGGTGCTGATCTTGCCACAGCTGCTGTACAACTCCCATACTTTTTAACAGGACAGGCTGCATATTAATCTGGAGCTCAAACACAAAGGTCCCTTCCAAACCAGTGTTGAAAATAAATGTTTTATCTCCTTTCTCTACAAAGTACAATACCATGATCCAAGGGGGAAAAGGTGGCATAAGAAGATGCTTGATGTATTGAACTCACTTCAAATGCAAATTTAATGTCTTTTTATAAAGTCCAAATCCCACTTTATGCACACACTATTGATTAAGAACTAGCTGACAGAGATCTTTAACAAAGGTATTGGTGCAGAATTGTCCTTCATAGAGGGGATTTTCTATAAAGATTCTTAACTACATTCAAATCTATTCAGCTTCTCCTGAGTAGAAAAATAGACAAAAAGAAAGCCATGTACCCATCCAGCTTTTCATGCACTATCCAAAGGTGGCATAGATCACATGATAAAAAAAATAGTGTGAAGTAGGAACTACAGAGGATCTTACTGAAGTAAAGATCACCATGTGCCCTTTTGTCATTTGAACATTCTACTGCTGATACTCTCAACAGCTGCAGATTGTGAAGCTGGTTCCTGCCAGCCTTTCTGTGGGAACAAGCTACTTGTCTGCTTCAAGGAGGGTACCTTTTGCTCTGATTAGATACTTATCTGCATATGGAAATGGCCACTTGCCTGTAATGTAACATATGTCCATGACACTGCAGAGCAAAAGATGTTATGAAGCCAATAATTGTTATGGAATGTTCAATGGCAAGCTACATTGATTTTACATCATAACATTTCACAGCAGGATGAGACAAACATCACCCTCTCAGGCACCTGAAAACAGCTTCTGCACCGATTCTCCTAAAAGCTGCCTGTTGCACATCGAGCAGAAGAAATGAGCACAGGATATTTCTGAAACATTATGGCACTTGCTACACTGCTCAACCACAGCAAATCTGCTGCAACAATCCTCAAGTAACATGTACAAAAAAAGACTTCAAGCTTCGTGGCAGGAGGTTACATTCCTTATCCCATCTCCTATTTCTGTATCACTTTTATTCATTTCCCAGCAAAATAAAAGAAATTATCAGAAAATATTAATACAAAAGGGCAAATCCATCATTCCAGAGTATATAGAGGAAAAATAAATTTGCCCTTTGCATAAAGTCAAAAGACAGAATGAGCTATGCTTCAATGGGCCATTGAATATGACATTGATACCAGAGCAAGAAAGAAGAGGACACTGTTGAGCCTTGAAGAATAAGAGTTAGGGGTTTTTTAAATGGAAAACCTTTCCTTCCCAGTCTCATTTTATACTTTTAGGAGATAACAATTTGGGGAGTGAAGAGCTCATAAACACAGAACTCTGCAAGGCATTTTATTTAGTGTCCTGTGACATGCTAATCAAATGGCCAGTGCTACACAGTATAATTTTATGCATACTTTATTGCGAAAAAAAAGATAGAGCTAACTGAGAAATACCTAATAAGAGACAGAGATTTATAGAAATCTCATAGAATAGTAGGGAACTTTCTTTCCTTAAGAGAATTTATAGGAAAAGACTGCAAAATGACCTTGTTTCACATTATTAAATTTTTACTGAGGCTGCTGTACTAAATTCAGAGGAAACAAAAATCAGCAAAAGGACAAATGACAATAGATATGTTTGTATGGTGTAGGCGAGATAGGTGAGGGCATGGCTGCTAGTACATGGGAGGTCCCTTTGCCCATACTTGGCCTAATCAGATCCATTCAGTGTAGGAATGATGAGACTAGATGAGAGCTGGCTTGTAGTGTTGGCCGAGAAAGCTGCTGTTTCATGTAAGGGAACACAGAATGAGGAGGGGTCCATCACACAGAGTAAATAGTCCCACATCAGAATGGGCCACTCAAACACAACACATTTTCACACTAAGTCATCTGGCTAACGAGCAACGTAAGAAAACCCTTGTGGGAGAGCACAAAAGGCCCAGCAGCAACTCCCAGTGTCATGCTATGCCAAAAAGACAAATGAAGGGGAAAGCTGTGATCAGCAGTAGCAAGCAGAAATTACGCCTGACTGTGACTTTAGTGAAACTAGCATTCAGATTACACAACCATTGTCAACATTTGTGTTTTTAAAAGAGCTTTGAGAATTCAAGATGATCAAGAGCCACAAAATCTGTCTGTAGTTTGGGAAAAAAGGATTTTAATTCAAAATTCAAACTGTCGCTTCATCACAGGTGAGAAATGAAAGGTGGCTTACATACAGTACAACTGTCTTTATTGTGGAAAAATTAGTGAACACTACTGAAGCTCTGAAACTAAAAGGAAAGAAAAAAACTATGCTAGTGCTCAGAATCTGATATCAGAAAAATTAAAAAATAGAAATTAGACATAGCTTTTGCCTAATGTGTCCTCTTTAGAAAACCATATACCAGACAAGTGTAAATTTCCTCAGACACGGATTATTCAGATCAAGAGAGACAGTAGGTAACGAAACAGAATGAGGTGCACCATGAGGTCATTTTACAGCATGGGCTCATCAGGGTGTGGGGCTCCAGCACTGGATTGCTATAAGTCTGATGAAACTGGTGCACAAGGCATACCCCTGGTGCTTGTGCAGAAGGTGAGACCAGTGGAGTGGATTTACAGTGCATGCAAAAGCATCTGCATCATACACAACACAGACCCACAGATCTGGGTAACAGGGTATGCAGGACATCAGCCAATGTGATCCAGTGCTTCCTTCTGTCATTAAACTCTGTGGATCTATGATAAATATAGCCTAAACAATGGGAAATTTTTTACTGCCACAGTTGAGATCTATGAACTTGTTTAGGGAACGGTAATCACGACTCAAATACTTGAAACGTTACTCAGGTTTACCTCCTTAATCAAACCTTTTAAGGCAAAACATAATTCACTTAGGGCTACCAGTGATTACTTGAGTCAGTTTTGTCAGCATGCAGTGCTCCAGGGCCTTACCCCACAAAATTTACTCAGTTTCTAGTTTATGCTGCTTGTTCCTGTAGTATGCATTCCTTGGCCCAGTATTTTTGGACATGATAGGTTGAGCTGTTAATTTTCCTAAGCCAGGTTTCTTGATTTGGGCCATTGTTCACTTATATTTTCTCCTATGCAGAAGTATGATTGCCTCAAAGAGAATCAAAGGATGTTAATAATGTTTCCTGCTCCAGTTAAGCAAAGCAAGTCTTGGTAGTAGTGTTTTATTCTTCTTTGCACCTTTTGGTGTCTCATGTGAAAGATTTTCCACTGTATATGGAACACAAAATAAGCCACTTTCTCTTAACACTTTATGGGAAATTACGTTTCTCTTGAATGCTATGATCAATGTCACTTAGATTTCTACCCAGATTCTCGCACAGAAAAATAAATATAACCTCTGCCTGTTTTTAAGAACAATTCACATTAAATCCATGCAGTCATTTATCCATCAGCCACTGAATCTTATGTTTAGATTTTTATGGTGTTCTAGGACAGAAACATAATCTTGGTTTTCAAATTCATAAAGCTTTGAGCCTTTGATCCCATAATCACAATCATTCACACAGTACTACTGAAAGCAGTAATATAACTTAGAAGTGTAATGCAATTTAATGGGCATGTTTTCACACTAGGAAAACCTTGCTGCTTTCTATCGTCACCATCTGAGTGAAACCAGAGTTGGGAGAAACTGAGAAATTACACTATTTCTTTGTCTGTAGAAGAGCACCTGAAAAACTCAAAGATGATCGAAATTACTTAAAGACTCTACATATGAACTACAGTAAGAGAATTATCAACAGACTTGCTACGCTAATAACTACAGGCTCTAGTTTTAAGAAAAAAAATGTAAAATGGGGGCACATTAAAGGAGCAGAAAATGTGACAATGTCAAAATGGATTTTCTGCAAAAAGCAATTAAAAGCCGTACCTGAATGACCCATCAGGAGGAAAGTTATCAGAATTCACATTTACAGTACCTTAAATATTCATTTCAGTGTCCATTTCTGACACATTTTTATTTCAGCAATATTTTAACACATTTCAGCTATCTGCCACTAGTGAATAGCGCTTTTGGGGTTGGTTACAAGTGCCCAAACTCTTGTCAGACAGAACTATCTAATCCTCTTTAGTTCAAATGCTGTAGTCTATACTGCCAGGGACTATTCTAAACCCTTGAGGTATCATGGCAGTTTATACCCCAGGGCCTGAAAACTGCTGTGTGTTTGCCAGATATAAGTGCTAGTGAGCCTGAGGGCTTCCTAAGTGCTATTGCAAGACCTTCAAAATGTCTCTCTTAAATGAACAAATATAACGCACGATTCATATTTAAAATAGATTCAGGAGATCAGAAGTGGTAGGCATTTTCAAAAGAGAAGAGCTTTCACGGGTGTCCCTTCTAAAAAGAGAAGAATTGTCACAAGCAGTAGCTGCTCAATGATGAAGACTAAAATTCAGACAGAAAATTGCATCTATACTGAACATTATGCTATTGGGGACCCAGGTACCTTCTGTCTGGTGGAAGCTGCATCCATGCTGAGAAAAGCGGACTGAACAGAAAAAGGTCCACAGAAAGCAGTGTGTGTGCAGAGACAGTGAAATTAGCAAACACGAAGCTTATGACTTAGCATGCCATCTTTCAGAGTCTTTGGTATCTAATTCCTTAAAATAAGAAAGCACCTACTTTTACTGAAGAGTCCTTATTTTTTCAAGAGCTAAGTGTCTAACCATTTCCTATAAATCACAGGAGGAGGAAACAGTGACTGAAGGAACCACGGGTCCTCGCAAAGCCCCGTTAGAACAATTGCAATCAGTAGAATTCAGTAACTAGAGCACCTATGGGACGTGTGGCTTTAAACCTCTACAGACGATGAAGAGATAAAGGAACCAGAGCTTCCAACACAGCAGATGATCTCTCCGAATACTCTTACTATTTAAAATAGAGGATACTTTCTCCATCTTCTCCTTTGTCAGCAGCATTTTACAGGATGATCCAAGTATGTTTTCTGATGACCTACTGGATTCAGCTCTGAATACTCAGCGCAACGTCTCCCTACAGACTCTATTAAGTTTTAGAAAGCTGTTTAGCACTGTTAAGATACATATGTGTGGGCATTCAAATATAATTAAGAGCAGTTATATAACCACTTTCGATAATTAATGTAGTGAGATATGAATGCAAAGGCTTTTTTATAGATCTACATTCTCTCAGTCGTGAAAATTTGAGACACGTTCAAAGTATGCCTTTTTTAGGATTGTCAAAATCTGCAGTCTCTAGGTTGTTGCAGTGTGATTTTTTTGTGGGTTTGGTTTTTTGGGTTTTTTTTTGTTGTTTGTTTGTTTGTTTGGGGGTTGGGTTTTTCTTGTTTGTTTGGTTTTTGTTTTGTTTTTTTGTAAGCTTTTGGGGTTTTTTTCCCCATAAAAGCTGGGAAATTGGATGAGACAGAGACTCTCTGAATGAAATAGTTCATAATTATCTTTGTCATTTTTACCTACTTTGTGTTTCTAATTTGCTACATCAAGCTAAATCATGATGTGTTTCACTACCAGCAGCACATAATTAGAGCAGGTTGACATTAGCAAGTCCATTTTGCTAGCGTTCACAGACGTGAATGACCAATTGTCTGAAGAGCCATTTTTCTCACATAAGTATTAAATAGATAATTACATTACTCTGGAGATAACAGTGAAAGGTGCAATATATCTTCCCGTAGAGGAAAAAGATCTTTCAACCAAAGCTTTTAAGACAATATCCTGAACAACATCAAACTGAATTTAGTAGTTTAATTATCTAATTTAGGATTCAATTTTCCTCTCACTGTATAACTGGGAGCTTTGTTAGTATGCTTAATGGAGAAGTAATAACAGGTTAGAGAGAAAATACTCAATAGAGATCAATACTGAAGCAGATGCTCAGAACAACACACAGAGCTCCCCTGAAGAGTGGCCACAGATCAGAAGACCCAATCACCTCCTCCCAGCAACAGCGCCATGCTGCTCTTCAGATTGTCTCTCTCCATTCTCATTTCCTTGGCTGCCAAAAAGGTTGCTAAAAATCTTCTTTAAATATAGGCTACTAAACATAGTCAAAGAAACACAATTGAGAGATTTGACTTTTAAATCCAGCTTGCTAGAGCAGCCTGTCAAAATTAATGACTGAAAACACTGAACTAAGTTTCTTTAAGGATGCTTTTGTATGATTCACTGGGGTTTAAAAATAAAACCACATGTGATGAAGGCATGTATGTACTGTGACCCTGCACCACTCTTCACAATTCAATTTATTCATTGTGATGAAATCATGTATAGAGATATTTTTAAAAGAACAGGAAGAATTGAATTGGAAATATTGTTCTTATTTTTAAGTTCAGAAACTTGGAAAACCTTGTGTCAGTTTGAAGGAAGCAAATACGTAGGATATCATTGTTGTGATAGAGAAAGTAACCCAGGGTGGTAGCAATGCCCTGGTGGAGCTAAATTATGTGGAGGACCGAAAAGTCTTTAAGAGAATGACCCACCATATCCTGAATAGTCTTTCCATCTGAATTTCATAAGAAAAAATGTGTCAATAAATTGCCTGAGGAGGGGTTTAATTCTGAATAATAATTTTATGAAAAGACAGGATATCTGGAGAGCCCAAAGAAGGTCATTGGGGACTTATGATGAGCCACCATTTTATTTTTTTTGAGGAGGATCAGCCAAAGTCTGCAGAAAGAAAATGTCAGTGTAACAAGACAGTGACTCCATATCTTAGCAGATGTACTCATGACAGCACCAGTGCCATTTTTCAACACAGGCATGGAAGGTATCAGTGCAGAAAGAAAAAAGGAGCTGACCGAAGGCCAGACAGATGTTAAGTAACAATGTAGATAGTCAAAACGAAACCTGAAGAACAGAGGGCAAACAGCATTGATGGCTATTAGAGGGATCACAAGAGACAAAATACAGGGAGATATCATCAGTCACCTCATTCACCTTGTCTTGGATGAATAAGAATCAAAGAGCTACAGAGACACCAAGAGAAACTCCGGTGGTCTCAAGATAAAAAAACAGCTCCTCCAAATCCTCCACCTGACAAATACTCATGGCTATAATACTCCCTGAACATAACAGTTTTCTCTGGAGCAGCATCAGGCAGGTGTCCCTCTCATGTCATTACCCTGGTATGCTTGAATTAATTCATCAGAATTCAGATGGTCAGACTGGATAGACATGTTAGTAAGAGCTCCATTGTCATGCCAGGGAAATCTCTTTGGCAGAATTCCAGCTACATGAGTTATGAGACTTCAGTAGCTATTTTCATGTCATTTCTATCTGTATTTAGACAGGGCTCCTCATTTCTTGATATTAAGCAGCTTCATTAAGGCTGTTTTCAAAACCAGGTCCTGGCACTGAAAAAAGACTTAATTATTTCTGTATACCTGTAGCAAGAACTATATCCTGGTTTTTGACATCATCCTTGTCACTTCCCTTTCTTTCCCTGGATTAATACTTTTATTTCTTCACTCTCCAGTGGGCTGCTAATATCTCATTTTCAGCCGTTGGCTTCAGGACTATCCAGGTGGACATTGCTGGCCTTGGACTGCATTCTGCTCCACGTTCATGCTTTCTGCTGGCACCAGTCCTGGTGTGCTCCTCAACAGTTCTGAACTGGGCATCTAGATTTTAAACTTGCTCAGACTGATGAGCGCAGAGCAAGACACGGAGGAAACCAAAATAAAGGGTTGGCTTAGGGAGCAGCTTTGTATGAAATTGCCTCTTACACTCATGCCCAGCTACCTCTGGAGCCTGGTATGTGTGAGGTACTGCTTCTCTCCTTCATCTGCCCCTTTCTCCTGCTGCCAGACCAAGGCTGTGCGAGGAGGAATCCATGAGTACATTTACTTACCATCTAAATGGAGTTGCTACACATTAATACTATTTTTATTTTTTCTTCCTACTAAGATTTTCCTTAGGGGCAATGCAGTCTCTATTTTAACTATGTAGAAAAGTAGACAGACAGACATTCCTCATAAACATCTTCTGACCTGGCACAAACACTTTGTTCTGAAATGAGGTTTGTAATTCATGGGTGAAGGCACTCTCTCAATTTTAGAATGAGAAAAGGGGCAGGTGGAGTCTTTTCACTGCCAAAGATTTTTCAGGGGAATGGCCTTCAATTAGTCAAGAGAAAAGGTCTATGCTGGATTAAGCCAAAAGATATTGTCTTATCAACATTCGTGTCAAGATAATCAATGACTGTTTTGCTAAAGACTGAAATAGTGGAGGACACAAAGAAAACTCACAGAAAGGCATTATGAAAAGTTAGGGAGCAACGACTGAAACACCCGTAATGAAAAAGATGGTATAAAACCAAAAGTAGACTATATTAGGGAGCTGTTAGTGACACAGCACCCATAGGACCTGAATTTTAATAAGCCATAACAGAAGTCACCAGGGAGCACCAAGGGAGACAGAAAAAACAAAGTAAAGAGAGTAAGAGCATGAGAAACAATTAGCATAAGCCGTCTCATACACACTGCATCTTATTTTGTGCTGCTACAGAAATACTAACTTTAGCGCATCTAGAGCATTTCTTTTTCACAAGATCCCACTAATCCCATACAACGTTTACAGAATGTATTTAGCAATATCTACACAGAGCTAGAAAAAGAGCATGAAAGATGGCATAGGAAGGAACATCACAGAAAGGTTGTTCATTGAGAACATGTTGAATGTGGAGAAAAAGCACCATCAGAATTATGAAAGTCTTACAAAAAAGAGTGTTTGGTAACGCAGCATCTGCAGTGTTATTTTAAGATGATCTGGTGAATAATGTATCTCCAAAATGTAATGAGCACTCTGAATCTAAATTGCAATGGTTAGGTAGATGTCAACTGCAATACTTTATTTTGTACCTCACAGCCAGACAAACGGATCAATCAAGAAAACCTATTTCTTTTGCAGAAAGTGAACAAAGCACAGCCTGGTTACCGGACTTTATCAGACGTAACAAAAACAAAAGCATACCAATTGAGATGAACGTGTTTTCCTTCCTTAAAGAAAGATGTGGAACAGATAGAGACAGAAGGGGTCTTTACCTGCATTCTGAACAATCTCTGTACTGAAAGCCAAAGAGAAAAAAAAACCAAAACCGAAGCACCAATAAGCAGGTCTAAAGACAGCAAAGTTTTTGAGAAAACAGAAATAGGTGATTTTATCAGTGCCATCTGAAAATCAGTGCTTCACAGAACCTGGTAAAAGACAGTCATCTCCACCAAGTAAGGTTTAGCAGGAATGCACTGTGACTGAATCATCTCAGTCTTTCCTGGATTTTTGTTTTAATAACAGGTATTGAGAAAGAAGTCATCAAAGACAGAAAAAAAGAAGTATGTTACAGAAATAATGCATCCTTTCCCGCAGCGACGATCTGATCCTTCACCACTGGTGGTGAGAGAAGAGTAGGATGGTACTACCAAGGCCCCACAATTTCAGAGAAATAAGTGGATCTTAATAAACACGTTTTTTCCTTTTTTTTTCATGTTTGAAGGATCTCATTTCAGTTATCCCATTATGACCACTTTTAAAGTTAACCTTGTGAAACAACCTGCCACAGCATCTTATTAAATATGGAATTAAATGTCTGAAACACAAGCAAAAGCAAACCCAAACGAACAGATATAATGAACAATAATTGATGTTCTCTGTTTTAGCTTGTACAAACTACACATAGGGTACAAAGCCTTGCAGTACATCTACACAGTAATAAAAAGTATGACTACAACTAATGTGTAAACTGGAAAACCAGCCCTGCACTCTCTTCATTGGGTGGTAGCCATGCAGACACAGCACCAAGGCCCGGTGCAGCTTTGAGTTAAATATTTACACAGATTTGGTGAGCCTGCAGCTTGCACTGCACTTCATGCCATAGCAGCAACAGCAACAGCAGCAGCACAGCTGGAAGCACCTGAGCCAGCAAGCTCGCAGCTGGGACATTTTTACACAAATTGACAACAGACTTCTGGCATTCTGCAGCATTGACATCCACATACAGCTTCAGGATTCCTATCCGTTTTGCATGGTTTTGCTTGAATGCGAAAAATAAGAGATCTTGCGGCCCATCTCAAGGCAAGATAAATAGAACATTTAAAACTCAAACATTTTTTAAGAAGAAATATGACATAAAGGAGTAAAACGGTGGCTGTATAAGACTGGAAAAAAGAACTAAAACCCCTAAGGGAGAAAAAAACGTAAATAATTTGCGTCTTGGTGTTCCTGTTCTGTCTTCCTTCTGTGTTTAATTTCTCAAAGCACCATACCCCAGACATCAGTCACATAACACAGGACTCTGGAATTGTGTGCACATGTATACCATAGACATGGTACAAGACTTTCAACTGAATGTTCAAAAGGTGTGATAGTAGCTACTGCTATTGCTTTGATTAAACAAAATACACATTTTCAGCCATCTGCCATCATATTCACAGGGGGAAAAAAAAGGAAAAATAGACAGTATTTGAAGGACAACCCCTAGGCAAAAGAGAGTAACATTGGAATTCAGTTCATTTTGCTGTTCTAGTTGAAATACACATTTCTTGAAACATACTTCCCTAGCAACTGTTTGATAGATATTACCACTAATTTTACTAGTCAGAAAGACAAAGTGATTATCTTTTATGTTGTCTACCAAACAAAACAAAAAAATTGCTGGGCAGGTATCAAACAGAAAATGTACTGTATTTTGATGTTTTAATCCCATAAACTTCTTCATACTTGACGGTCATCGTATTCGTTTTTAGATATCTGGCCTTCTATTTTTGTTCAGATTCTAAAATGTTTCAAGGGAAAGACACCTTAGGTTAAAACCCCCAAGTTTCCATATACACAGGTAAAATTAATAACCTCCAGGAGAAATGACTGCCTAATTCTTACCTAATACAATCCTGGTTATCAGCCAACCAGGGCCATTTTTCACCACCTGTTCCTGAGACACTACCTTCACAAAATATGATATTGCTAAGTGGACAGCACATTTTGTATCATGTGTCACAAACAAATATATCTTGCCAGTGTAAAACACCTCCTTGCACACTGCCTTTCCATAGCTGATTTCAAAGTAAAGTGAACACTTAAAAAGAATTAAAGAATTGAAGTATTCTGGAGAGAACAGGAGGCAAAGACAAGCAGGGAGTAAGTAGAGGTTAAAATAGGAAAAAGTAGGAATTTAAATTTATTACAGTCTCAAAGTCCCAACCTGCTTCCTTAGTAGCTGCATGAGACCTATTAGCTATTTTTAACCCACTTCCTAGGGTGAGAAATTAAACAGGGATGTTCAATAGCTCAAGCTTATTTTATATATGACCAAAAGTAAGCTGAAACTGGATGATGGCTTAGGAACTGGCACCGAGAACTGAGGTTTTGGCAGCAAGGAGAAAAATATGAATCATTCAGGGAACATAAAAGAAAAAGAAGAGCAAAGGTCACAAATACAATGGTGACATGCAAAATTTCAGATGGTCAAGAGAAGATTTTAACTGCTTGTCAGTGTTCTTTCATGGCATTTTATTTCACACTGGGAAGATTATTTGCATGCCCTTTCACTCAAATTTTTTTAGAGAAAGAAGATGCTGTAACAGACGTATGTAAAAATAATTAATCCTTTTACCAACAGCAACAAGGCAATCCAGGATATACATTATTCTGTTAATAAAGAAAACTTCAGATAGCTGAAAATGTTGCACTTAACAAGCCATGGCTCTAAAGTCAGTGCTGTGAGAAGGACATGGCTTACTCTTGCCTATCTTGGAACATAAGAAGGGCTGGGGACTGCAACATTCTGCCAGGGTGAGTCAGAAAGAAAACACATCATGCATGAAAGGTAAGGGACTAAAAAGGTATCAGTACCTCTGTGTTTCACCTACATTGTTCAGCTGCAGCATCCACCAACAAAGAAACAATGCATCTTAGCTTTACAGAGTTCCAGTCAACTTTATCAGTGTAGGAAGAATATTTACAGGCTTCCATAAGTAACAGAACTGCAAAGAAACTGCAGAGAAGGCCACATTTCCTTGCTGGGTTTTACAGAGCATGAAAACACCTAAGTATTCTCTGCTAATTTGTGATATAGCAAATCTATTTAACAGAACTAGAGTTTTTTGGTTTGATTTTGGTTTTAGAGGTATTTTAAGATTTGTGAAAGACTGCTCAGACTTCATTTGTGAAGAAGCCAGGAGATTGCTATGGGATAGATATGTCTCTTGTTAACACTCGACCTAGCTCTCCTAGTCAGCACTTCAGTAAGACCAGGGACCTCTCTGTAAACTTGCATCTCTCCCTTTAGATCCGTTGGCTTGGCTGGCAGTTTGATTTTTCAGTGCAACATGTTGCAGTAATCACACTTGGCAATCACAAACGTGGATTAGCATAGCCAAGCGTAGGAAGACAGGGTGCAGTTTCCTGTCCAGCCTCAGGCAGAAGGGACATTTTACACAGCTGGCATTGTGCATGTTTGCAAAAGCAACGTAAACATGCAAAAGGCCCCTCAGGCGTTACGTTTTGACACATCTCAAAGTTCAGTCCAGTTGAAGGGCTACCTTTTGCCAAATGAAACTGAACCTTGCCGTGGAAAGATAAACACCACTACATATTAAGAAACCCAGAACATTCAGTCTAGCAGCAAACTAGGAGTTGTGTCAAAAGCTAGATCAATATCTGTTGCTACAACTGTATTTCCTAGAAGAGGGAAAAAAAGCGTGATGAGAAATGCTGAACTGCCTGCAGATTTCCTTTTTGATAACCATTCCCTCTCCTCCCTCATCTCTAAGTAATTTCAGCCTCATCAAATCAGAAAGCACCACTGGTAAAAGATCTTCTATAGATTTTCACAGCTGGTACAGTGATCCTGGATTTACTAGCAATATTTTGCTGAGGGAAGAAGAAGTAACTGTAGTTCTAGTAAGACTGAGGGTGGCTTACCCTCTTCCTTGGTAAGACAACTGCTGTTTAAGCCTGCCACTCTTGCTTTCTTCCTCTGACCCATCATCATACTCTTATTTTCAAAAAGAAATTTTAATATTTTCATCTGAAATTTGACTGGTGTATAGCCAACCTTGCCATTATGGAGGAATATAGGTTTTATCTATAGCTATTTCTCTACAGAGCCAAGCATGATGTATGCACGAGTAGCCAGTCAATACTGGATGCTTTAAAGAAAGACATAAAAACTAAAGCTGATCAATGATTTCTCATCAAAAGATATTCTAGGAGAAAAACGGGATTTTTGGTAAGATATCTTCTTCAGGCATCAACTGAAAAGTTCAGCAATGCTTTCACTAACAACAGTAAATACAAAGTGGTGGTGACCAACAACAAACTCCAGAGATACTTTTTCAGGGAACTGATGAAAAGGGGGAGGAAAAACTTTTGAAACTGTCCCAGGACAAATATGGGAGTATTTCTGGACCAGTCCTTGACAAAACCCATCATGCAATTAGGCAGGATTCCTTGTGCAAAGTGTTTGTCAGTAAGAGGGCCGAGATGCTGTATTTCTAACAAAATTTATGAAACCCTACACTTAACCCTCTTTCTCAGCCCAGTTGGTTCATATATGTTAATGTGCCATAAAGAAGAGAAGCTTTTTATGCACTGGGAGCTAATGCCAAAGAGTGTGTGATTTCACTAACCCACATTCAGAAATGGAAAGCACTAAGTGAATTACTCAGCTCTTCGGAAAGATCAGCTTCGGGTTTTACCAGCTGAGACATTTCACATGTGACAGTCTCTGAGTCCTTATCCAGTCTAAATCCTTATAAAAGACACAGCAAGGAACATATACATTATTTTCAATTAATCTCTTTTCTATGGGTTTGGGGTTTTTTCAGGAAATTTTAATATTGTCTTCTGCATGTTGCTCCATACACATGCCACCAGGCAATGCTTATCAAGGATACGCACTACCAAAGTATCATCTTAAATCAGGGTCACCATATCTGTGATATTCTACATAAACAGATAGCTCTGATAAGATAATCTACCCAATTATCACCCTTTAACACCTTCTCAATTGCATTTTTGCCTGCCAGGCTCTGTTCTACAGCATAGCATTGTTGATCTCTTGTGCAAGAAGAGTAAGTGGGCAGATGCGACAACACTTGCCAGCAGTGAGTGGCATTGTCAGCCAGATGTGTAACCACCACTGCCACAAATGTGCTATTAAAGTTTTTGATAATCGTTACCTTTTGATTTTGCTAGGCTGCTGTAACAGGCCTTTACTGAGAAGCTCTCCAAAGAAAAACTTCTGAGGTCTGCAGCGGGTTTAGGATCAGGCTAAATCAAGCCTAAGCGATAAATACTCTCTAATTCTGCATTTATTTCACATATGAGAAACAAGGATAATCATAACTTATGGGAAAAGGGATGTTTCTTTTTTCTTTGATTTTTTGTTTGTTTGTTTTTGAAAGCATGTAAAGTTTCATAGGCAAGATTCAGTCTGGACACAACCGCAAGGTCCCACCTCCTACTTTTTTCCTGCATGATAAAGAGAACAGAGATGTAATAAACAGATTCACAGAATAATTGAGGTTGGAAGAAACCTCAGGAGGCCCAGCTTCCTCCACAAATCAAAGCTAACATTGAATTTGCATCAGTATCTTAGAGTTTTGAAAACCTCACAGACTCCACAGCCCCTCTGCACAACCTGTTCCAGTACCTGGCAACTCCCACAAAAGAAAACAAAACACAAACCAGCCTTATATCCAGTCAGATAGTCCCATTTCATTTAATAATCATTGTCTCCAGTTCTCACACCATGGACCTCAGTTAAAAAAAAAAAAAAAAAAAAAAGACTTTTGAAAGAAATGAAAATTCATTTTCAAAGGAAGGAAAAGTCAAGGAATAAAATTTTATCTTCTTGTGTGTTTTGATGAATAATAATTTAAGGCTGCACTATATTTTATTTTGCATTTATCTTTCAGTTCCAGCTACTCCCTAAAATGGCATGTGACAGCTTCCTTCTCCTTGCTCTCCTGTGATCTGCCTGCTTTCCCAGTAATCACTTGCTTTGGTCTCTAAATTTTCTACCATATGTCTAAGTTCTAAGCGTACTTCCGATTAAGTGTTCACTCAAGAACAGCCCAAAGGAAGCCTTTAAACAGTGAATAGTGCCAGGTCAGCTTTTCACCACTTCTATTTTCATGAAAACCTTCTGAAAAGCAGGTCCAGCCCCTATGCTTCAGCTTTCTGTGACAAGGCAACACAGATTGCAGAGTAAAACCACTGCTCTACCAGGTAGAGCTGATATGTGCAGTCTCCTGTTTCTCTTTGATACCACAACCTGAACCACGAACCCCTCTTTTTTTCCCCCGTTCAATGAACAAGCAGTCTTCTGTAGGCCTTGCATGTATTTCTGTGTAGAGATTCATAATGTACTGAAGTAGTGAGTCAGAGAACTGGATTGCTTCTAATGTCCTTTCAAAACAAGAAAATGGAGAAGCTCTATTACTGAGGCTCAGTACTGCTCTCACTGCTGGTTATACAGACTATTTAAAAATTCTAAGTACTCTTCTCACATATCAAAGGAAAAAAAAACCCTTTTATTACTATTCCATTTTATGTATGTTCTCTTCTGTGTTAGCCTCTCTTAGTGCCCTGATTTTCTTTGGTCTTCAAACTCATCTTCACTCTCATCTGCTTTTTCAGAAAGGATAGTGTGAAACCTATCTCAGATTTGGTGTCTGAAGTCCTTTTATTTGCCTAAATAGTGTTAAAGGGAAAAAAGTAAAAGATGTTCAATAAGTATTTTCTTTGCTGCCTTCAGTACACCTTTCCCTTTAATTTTCTTCTAATATTTTTAGTTCATTGTCTTCTATAGTATCCACTTTTTCTTTCTCTCAAAGGTGCCTGATCTCTCTGAACCTAATATCATTTTCCCTCTATTGCTTACAAGGGTGTCTTTTGATGTCTCAGACCTTTTCTCTATAAGTTCACCTTTCATTCTGCTTTTCAGAACTATTCAGCCAACAAAAGTCCAAGCCCCTGTTATTATAAGCAAAAACTTAAAAACCTTCATTTTGTGTGTTTGAATTACACTCCAATTTTCTCTGGAAAAGGTAAATAAATATTCCAGATAACTAGTCATAGACTAGACTAAATCTAGCACATCTTTATATATGCATAAAATGTTCTTACACAAATATATAAGTATATGCAATATCAGACATAATCATGTGGTTTTACATCCAGGTGGCCAACAACTGGAAAGGCTGAGGCCAGAACGAAGATAAACTCCAGTTTTCCTGAAATTATAAGCAAAGGCATGCATTTATCTTCATTTCATGGGGTCCTGACACTACTTTACTGTCCTAGACATCACTAAAAATATATACACTAAGACAGCAGAATTTCTATATGTTTCTGCCATCACTCTCTCTAGCTAGCACGGCCTCTGTATGCATTGTTGAACAAGGAGACACACAGCAAACAAAGGACTGCAGATTTTATATCAAAAGAAATATGGCTCCACTGTTTGTTGTGAGTGCCATGCACTACAACTTAACAGCTAGTTAAGAATTAATAAAAAAGAAAATCTATTACAAACACTTTTCTTTGCAGTAAACTTTGTTTTTGACAGTGATACTATGTACTTCACATAGTTTTTAAGTACTGGACATTACAGATAATAACCCTAATTATTTTTACATATATTTACAAATTTCTCTTTTATGCTTGCATGAAAGGTAAATGTTTAAAGAACTTCGGAATGATTTTATCCAATGACTGTTTTAAAACAAAATACATAAAGAGCCCAGAAACAGAAAACTGAAAGGGTCTTGTGAACGGTGGATGGAATCCAAATATCCACATTGTCCAATCAAGTGCCTGAAATACTACACTATGTCCCCCCATGCCTTCTGGTATAGTTAGAGGAATTTTTGAAGTCCTTCCTTTTCCAGTGGTCCAGCTTGTCAGGAGAAGTGGAAAATGCTTGTATTCAGTGCATGTGGCAGCCTAGCATCCAGGACAAGCCCTGATGGTGGGGAAATACCCTCAGGATAAAGAGAAAGGCAGAGGCTGTGGCCCCTCTTTCCTGGTTAAGTGCTGTAACCAGTAACTCACTGATAACCTGCTACCAGTAAGCTGTGAGGTAGGGGGTGGGCACTGACACGAACAGCGACAGAGCCTCTCTGTGCATTTGGCAAGCTCAGAAGTCACACCAGGATAGACATCGCTCTGTTCAGTGCTCCAGTCCAGCCAAGGCAGGGAGGCAGGGGCAGAGGGGCAGCTCTGGTTACGGGACCAGCACCGACTGCTCACATCAGCAGAACGTGTCACTACTTCTGAGACAGTTACCTGAGATAGTTCTGGGATTACTTTACCACAAGCAGAGTTTTTCAGATCACAGTGATGAACTCCAACATCCCTGGCTTGCCTAGATCCTCTTTTAAGTCTTTCCTATTAACAGAGAAATAACCTCACAGAGCTAATATTTTTGTTTCATAATGTACACAACATGATTCTAGACACTTTAAAAACTATAAAATATAAAAGAAATAATGCACAGTAAAGAAAATAAACTCCCCCCAAGAAACCTTCACTTTCAATCGTTCCATGACCCCATTTTCCCTAATGAATGTGCTACGGAAAATTTCAAGGGCACCTAAGCACACTCTAAAATTAAGGCAAGTTATATTTTGAATATACTAGTTTTGAATATATATACCTTTAATGTAGAAATAATAACTGCTGCTGGTAACTCATTCAGTATTACCAATTTTTAACCCTAGTAGTGTAAGTTAGGCGAGATGAGACAGTGGTGGCAAGTAATGGCTTTTTCTTGATTATATTAATTTTTGAGAGCAATCAGAGTTCCTTCCGAGAAGTCTTAAACCAAACACTTCTGAGTCCACGTGTCTCCCAATATAGCCATATGCTTTGTTATTATTGTTTACATTTTCTTTCTCTAAGCTTTTTTTCCACCAGCATCAGTACCGTACATTTAGAAGGAAAAAGGCAGCTGGGATATACATTATACACAGTGAATTTATTTACCCAGCCATGCACTGGTCGTAGTCATAGCTAGCAGGTGTGAAGCCTGCAGCAACTTCATTTCTTTGTACCGTTCCATTTACAAAGGATAGCCCATCATGATTTCCCAGTCTAGCACAGGACAGCAACATGCCAGGTTACCAACATATAAACGAAACCAATCAGCATTTGAGGGTCAAATCAAGTGCCACCTTCCCCATCACCCGTCTCACTCAACAACTCATCAAGACCACTCTCCGAAGGTTCATCTTAAAAGCCTGAAAAGCTGGATGGTCACCCAGGCTGTGTTTTTACTGGCCCTCTCAAAACCCAACAGGCAGGTCTAGCCCTACATCACACTCTCTGCTGTGAGGTGTTCATCTGGGTCCCTTCCAGCAGCAAGCAGAGACACACATTCGGGGACTGTGTTGTCAGAGGCCAGAGCAGAAGAGGACTCAGGAAGCACGAGAATAACTACAACAGTTAGGCACTGGTCTGCTGAGCCTGGATCCTCTCCTCTGAAAGAGGCCAGCTGAAGATGTCTGGAGATTGCTTTAAAAAAAAGTCTGTGTATATATCCACAGAAGCCAGACATGTGCCTTCTGAGTCTGCATCCAGACCAGATTTTCTTCTAGTCACCAACGGAGTTATTCTTTATGGATTCATGGAGTTGCTTTAGAAACCTATTTATGCTTTTAGCCCTCTCAAATGCACTGGGAATGCATTCAAAACATAATGGTACACTGTGTGAAAAAGTACTTAATTTATTTTAAAATCCAATAGTTCCATTGACTGAGTTGAGTCCCTGTATTTTAAGAAACAGTGATTAAATTATTTCACACTTCCATTTTTCATGCCAGTCCTGATTTTATGGCTCTCTGTGATATCCTGTCCTTTTCCAAGTAGGAAGGGGTGAAGTTTTACCTTGTTCAGAACATATTCCCTGCTGCTGACTGACCTCATTGCAATTAATCTAGATGAGTTATGAAAAGAGCAGTGTAAATGTGATTAAAACTAAACATGAATAATGTTCACACCCCAAATTTTGAATTTTAATCCCCTCCAACAGAGCCTTGAATAGCTAAAGTTGACACTCAGGCCTTGCACACTAACAAATAGCTGGGCTGTCTGCAAGATTTTTAGGCAATCTTGCCAAGGTGGACAGAAGCAGCTCCAATTCAAAAAGTGCTGATTATATTCACCTCAGAACAGCACTTTCAGACCAGAGCTGCCTTAGGGCAAAGCAGAGTGCAGATTGCCAAAAAAGCTGGGTAGGCAGATTGCACAGTGCACAAAGGAGATTATGGTACAAAGGCAGAAGCATCCCTGATGTGAAGTAGGAAACAAAGCATGTGGGAAAGCTTGCCCTGGTGGATACACAGCCAGAGTGTTCCTTTTGAGAGAGAGGGAGCTGAACTGCATGCTGCCTTCAAGATCTGACTTCAAGGACACAGCTCTAGAATTAGGACCCACAGAAAAAAACCCTTGACAGAGTAGTGTTCTTTTTCCTAAATTAAAATTCTAGAAGAATATCTTGGTTTTATTCAGCATGTCATTATTTTTCTGTAGTTTGTCCCAAGGAATAACAATAATTCACTGTTTTCTGTGAGGACACAATTACTTTTATATTTAAAAAAAAATTTAACTTTTGTCAAAAGCTTTAAATTCTTCAACAGAAAACAAGAAAATTATATCATTGTATGTTGTTACTAAGTATATCTATATTTAATGAAGATTTATTTCAAAATACATCTTCCATAAAAATTAGGGGGGAAAGGCATTTATTCTTAAAAGCCCAAACCCATGGTCCTTATTTAACATGGTTTTATGATGATTGACTTCAACTGCTCCTTTTACAACTTTTACAAAGAAAACCCAACAAATAAACAAAAACCTACAGAGGCCTCAGAAAATATCTAGATCTGACTAAGTAAATAAGTACATTGAAGCTAAGGGAATCACCTGCATGCAAGATTTAGATACTTATGGAAGTGGTGCCAAAGCTGATTTGTCAACACTTGGAAGAATGAGAAAACACAAGCAGTAGGACTACAGACCAGATGTTCACCAGGGAAATACGCAGGTGAAATGTTGTTTTAAGGGAAAAATACTTAGAATACCTTTTCCACCACCAAAAAAAGGAAAAAAAGTACTTTAATTGAAGTAATGACAGAGCATCAGGATTTCCTGACTGTGAGAAAGTGGGAACATTCAACTAATGCCCAGGGAATGCCTTGGGACTTCACATTTTGGTGGCATTAATCACTCCCAAAGCAACAGGACATGAAACATCTTATGATCTTCCAGTAATTAATATAGCAACAAGCGATATAATCACTGAAATATATAAGTTGACCCAGCAAAATACTTGTTTGCAGTTCAAAATGGAATATTTCAAGATATTGTGGTTGACTAAAACTACCAACTAATAGTGGTCAATATTAACTCTCAAGCCTGGAAAATATTGGGTTCTCTTTAAATTTCATTGAAAATGCCAACATTTGACAGTGCTGTCTTCTTATGGAAACGACCATGCAACTGGAGCAAACATCAGATGGTGATTTAGACTCCTATGTACTTGTAATTTGAATGGGGGTTTTTTTAATATTTTGGGGTTTTTAAAAGACTAGACTAAGCCATTCTGCAGCTGGAGGCCAAATTCTCACCCATGATTCAACAGCTTGCTTGAATACCCAGCCTAAACCAAGACTAAATTCTCCAAATTGTCAATAAAACGAGTCAATAGAGTTCAAGACAGGGGTCTCCTTTCTGAAGACATTTTCACAGAATTTTTGGTTTAAGTCTCTCTTCCAATTCTGAACTCTTTCCCAAGGAGCAAATATAACAGACTGGTGAGACAGTTATTCCTCACTACATTTGGTGAAGGTGGGCCTCAATGTTCATCAGGACAGCAATCAGTAGAACTTCACCACATGCAAAATTTTACATTCATATTTTAAGTTTATTGGTGTGCATTTAGAGCATAGATAGTTGGGTCTCATCTGTAGCTGGCCCATGACACAAATAGAATTCGTTTTACACTTGTCATCTAGACTTGAGCTAAACATTCCGTGTCATATTTAAAATTGTCAAGCACAACTGTCTAAACTCAGCTGAGAAGAAAAGATGGTATTCATCAGCTTTTAAAAGAGAAAAAAATTGCAACTAATATAAAAAAAAAAGCCCCACACAAACCAAACAACAACAAAACGTAATAAAAATGCAAGAACAAGCTATCTACATGAGAGGAATACCACTCTTTCTGTAGACGTGCTGTCTAATGCCAGGACCTATGAGAAAATTCCAAGGGCAACATAGAGATGGAAAGGCAGAGACATCAGAAGTGCATCAGCCTATCATGAAGCAAAACCACTCCCAGTGCAGACCTTGTTGTGACCCAGAACCCGCTCCCTCGTCTGCTATCTACCCTGGTACCCCTGGTACTGTTGTAACATTTTATCTGCAGAAAGTCAGGTTATAAACCTCTTAAGTCTGATGCCACACTCTGGCCACTTTTCTGGTAACAGGAGAAGGCTGCTCTAAACTCTTCTATCCAGGGAAGAATAAAGACCAACTTCATGGCACTGGTGAGTCAGAATATTACACCTTCAAAGAGCATCATATAGGACGGGTGGCTTAAGGGCTCCAGGGCCTACGAGATTTCTACTCTTTCCAGGTTCCCTTTGCTCTGAAATCACATTCTATCTTGCTTTGAAGAAAATAGGGAGAATAAATGTATGAACTGGAATAGCCTGCCACAGTATCAGAAGCTTTGCATTCTTACTGACATGTCCAGTTTGAAGGAGTCTGGTCCCTTTTCTTGTTGCCAGCAGAAAGACTGAGAGTGTTTCCTCTAAGGAGAAGGAATTTAAGAACAATATATTAGTCTCCTGTCACGGTGCTGGAGCCCGCTGGACGGGCTTCAGACATCGAGTGGGTGGACTTCCCAGCCCAGGAGAGTGACCCCGAAGAAGAACATGTGGCTGAGTCTGCTGTTTGAGGGCTCCGCCCTCCCAGGACATCCATCCCACCAGCATCACCTCCCCAGTTTTAAGTTCTCGTGTTTTTTATTGGATGTTCGTTTAATACATATTCATTTTCCTTGTTAAATAATTAATTATGTTCTAGAAAGTTCTGTAGTTCTGTATACCCCATTGGTTTGTTCCCTTGTGTCCCTCCCTTTGTCATTCCCTGTTGGTCTCCTGTCACCCCTCATCATTTGATTATTGGTTCACCCTCTGAATCCACCCCTGAAAAACCCCCCTTTAAAAACCCCGTGCAAGAGGCTCTCAGGGCCTCTTGTGGTGCATCTCCCCTCGGGATAATAAACCGAAACTGTTGCACCCAGAGGTTCTCTCTCTGCCTTTGCTCTCGCCGTCGCCTAGCAACAGCAGTGTGCTGCAGCCTGTCTCCCTCTTGTGCTGAGGGCAGAAGCGATCTTGCATTTGGTCTCCTCATCCGGGGCACCTCGCAAAGTGTCGCCTGCCTGGCCACCGGGCGGTCAAGCAGTCACAGCGACAGTCTCCTCTTCCAAGCTCAACAGCACACAATGACCCCCAACATAATACAGCTATAAAGTGTTCGGCAAGGAAGCAGTGCCTCAAAACTGCAGAAGTCAAAGCAAAAATATCAAAGAAGGGGGCTGACTTCCAGGAGGCGCAAGAAAGGGCTCGTAACTTGGCACAGTGTCTTTGATGCAATGGCATTCAGAAGAGATTATACAGGATGCAGCATTTTTCAGAGTCATGATTTGAAGAACCTGACCTGTCATCACTTTGAGGTGAAGTCAAATTTCTTTTTCCTAGTGATTGAGCTATTAATGATCTAGCTCAGAATATCTCTAAGGCTTTGGACCTGGACATGCCTTAAGAATAAAAAGTCTTGACGAGGCTGGTGATAGATAGCTCCTCTGCAGAGAGAGCACAGTTTTTAAGCATGATGTCCCGCCTAGACAGTGGGTATATCATCCAGTTTGGAAACTGCCCTCTCTCTGCTTAAGAATATTTATCTTCTCTCCTCAAACAGGCTGAGTGAGAAAAAAAGAAGCATTAAGTTGGGAAAGACCTCTGAGATAAGATCTCAGAAGAAGTATAGCCAAGTTTATATATTTTATCATTAATTTAAGATATTTTATATACTATAAAGACCTAATGCTTATTTTTAAGCTTGGTCTGCAAGTGAGACTAAAGTAAAATATTCTTCTTTGGCTTAACAAACTAAATTTTCTTTCAAAAATAATCCTAATATAAAATAAACTTTTTACATTATTTAACAAATATAATTATAGTGTTTTTTTCATAGAATATATGCAGAGAAGTCATTAGCTGGTTAGAGGGATCAAAAGCTATCAATTTTTCTAAGTTTATTTCTAGGTATTAAAAGCTGTCTTATAAATCTTCTCAGTAGCAATTTCTAAATACTTTGGGAAAAAATTTAGCAACCACATCAGATGTTCTTGAAACAGAATTTTAAGTGATTCCATTACAATTTTTTCCTGTTGTGTTTTGTTGTTAGTTGCAAAGGCAGGTAATTGTACATAATGCTCCTTCCATGGCCTATGAAAGAAAAATATACTCATTAACTTCATTGCTGACATAACTTTATGATGGTTGCCACTTACTTCAGAGTGGCTCCCTACTTCAGCTATGCTTCCGCTAATAAGTTACTGATATAGAGACAGACACCTGTCAGAACTCGCTTCCCAAGACAGTGGTAAAATCATTTCCCTTCTTCTGTCTCTGTGCTGAACGGCTTCAGAGTTAAAAGGCACAAGGAGAAAGCAACTGAACATCCTATACTTGTATTTTCAAAGATATTTATCAACAAGTGAGAATGAAGATGCTGGGGTAACTGTTGTTCTTCTTTGCTCTTAATGCCAATCCTAAAACTTATCATAAACTGAACAAACTAGTTTGGAATAATAGGCTCTAACTTTAACTTTGTTACTGATTTGCTGGGAACTCAAATCCCTCAGTACTCCAGCTTTGTTTTCTGTCGAATCTGTCTGGTAGTTCATGCCTAATTCTCAGGGCTCCCAGGGTGGGGGAAGAGGACCTGACTTGTAACTTACTTTCAACAAGCTGCAAAGCATTTACTAAAATTCTCAATGTTCTGGAAGGAAGTCTCTATAAAATGCAAACTAATGCTGTGTACAAAAGAGCTGCACAAACACTCAGACAAGGAGTAAATTTAAATGGAGCCCAGCTACCTGCCCTACAACCAGTTTCTGTCACAGAGCATTGTAACTATTTTCTTTTTGTAATCTCTTTTTTCCCCACTCTTTGCAAGCTAAGTTATCTCAAAGATTTGTGGCAGATATAACCCACGTTCTTTTTGTTACCTGGTTTCACAGAAACCTTTAGGTAATTTGTGCTGCGCAGAAACTGAGTAAAGCAAGCAAACAAACAAACAAAAAAGATGATTTTGTGACAGCTTTTGTGTTTGCAAAACATACCCTGTCACAGCTGAAGTTCCTGGAGAGACACTGTTCAGGTAACTTCAGTCACAACATCTTTTTCTAGCAGTATCTTTTTTGTTTATTAAGAGTAACTGATGGAACACACATTTAGGAATAAACTGCCACATAGCTTTCCTTTTGTGTCTGGTTTTGTTAAAAAGTTTAGAAACAAAAGCCTTCTGACCAACTACTGAAATGTAATAATCAAAGCTATAACCTCTCTAAAAGTTGTGAGAATGCCAAAAAAAAAAAAAAAAAAAAAAAAAAAAAAAAAAAAAAAAAAAAAAAAACACCAAAAAAAACCCAAACCAAAAAAACAAACCAACTCTGCCCTTTGAAATCTTATATGTGGAAATGAAGATTTCTTTCTCTGACCGGAAATGGAGTCATCATAAATGGGGTTTTTTTCCAACTGCTGTGAACAACAAGACATTGAAATCTTCAAAGCTATGTTATTAATGAACTTACACAAAGATGGAAATAAATCTGAAGGGATTCTTTTGTTACAACTATGGCAGAAAAATGTGGTATGATGCTCAGAGAACAGTCACTACGAAAATTCAGAAGAATTACACATGAATTTCCAGTAAGTGAATGAATTTCCAGTCACTTCTGCCCAGAAAAAAGGGGCTGTTTTCCGTCTTCATATTAAAGAAGAAAAACTGCCCACTGGAGCTGAAGGTTTGGGGAGCACAGGGGAGGAAAATTACCCAAGTATAATGTCCTAAGATGTCCTTTGAGGAAAATGATCACAGTAACTAAATCTCATAATTCTTACCAAATGTATTCTGTTTCATATAAATTAAATATCCACTGTAATACACAAGTGTTTCCCTGCATGAAAGGTTTCCCCTGAATTGTGTTCTGCTGTTGCTGTGGAATCATTGTCAAGCTCTTTTTCTGTGTAAGTATTCTGTGCAGCTGACCAGGCTGTAACCAGCCAGTCTCCACAGCCATTCAAAATTCCATGAACGAATCATTGTTTCAGAAAGGAAGGAGGCAAAAGTAACCCAGGCTGTCCAGGAGACCTCGTGGTCTGGCAGCTGGAACTAAGCAGGAGATCAGAAGACACCTAAAATTGCCCAGGACACCTAAGCCTTGGCACACAATAGGATCCCCGAACAACAACCACTGGTAAATCATTACATGCACAGTCTTCAAGAACCATGATAAAATACAGGATGATCTTTAAAGCATCTCTTACTCCTGTTCCCTAAAATCTGCCGTTAGTCTAGTCAATAATATGGTTAATGTACAGTCTTAGTAAAAAGAGCTTGTGAGACATGACACTTGTTCGGCATTATCTGATCATTGGTCCCCCCAAGGCAAGGATGGACACGTCACCCTTCAGCTTACTTCAGTGGTGCTTACTTACCACACCACTTTTTGCTCTTTCCCCCGCTATCATGATGCATTTCACCTTCAGTTCCAGTGCCTGACCAGAATCAGCCCCATTATTAAGGCAGGTGGGAGCCAGTGAGGTGCACAGCCCTGACTACAGCAATTTGCACATTGATGTAATACTTTCCGAAGCTCTTCAGAGGCTACAAAATATCCTGCCTCCTGGCCCATACATAAGCTACGTTTGTAAAAGTTTCTCCGACCATACTCTCAAGCCTCTCTGAGATGGACAGAGAAGTTCAGAAAAAGCTATACTTAGAGTAGAACTAAATAAAAATTAGTGGCTTGCACAGCGGCAGCAGGAGCTAAAGAAGAACTCTGCCCACACCCAGAAAAGTTCCATGGGAAACCTGACATGAAAGCACACACATTACTGTGTGTATCATCTTTGTATTTAAGCAAGTAGATAGATTACTTGGATCTAACATATCCTTGGTGCTCTAAATATTCATGAGTTTGCCAGCTGTTGCAGAAGGGTCTCATGAATATGAGCAACTGGGCAAGAGAATAGCAGCTGAAATTCAGTGTCAAAAAATACATGTAATGAGCAAGCCTGGCTGCACACACAGTAACCAATAAGCTTGCTACTCTCGAGGAGGAGGTCTTATATTCCCTGCAGAGAGCTCTGTGGAAACAAATGGCAAAATGCTCGCTGGTGACCAGAAAGACAACAGAACACTAGAAAATAAGTAGAGAACAAAACAGAGATCCTTATGCCATAGTATGTATCAGTAATGTGCTCAAATCCAGAACTATTTGCTCCTCTGCATTCAACAAATAGACTATTACTACAAAAAGGAAAAAAAAAAAAGAATTCTAGCAACACCTCTGTGTAAAAAAAAAAAAAAAGGAACACAATTAGATGCTGCAGAGAGGAAAAGGGATGATAAATGTTACAGAAATCTGTAAAATGAAGAGCAGCATGCGGTGGATGCATAGGGAGTAGCTGTTCACTGATGGCAATTGAAGTGCTGAATGTCACCTGATGAAAAATATCAGTCATTGAGCTCAAATCAAATATGCCTAAGAATACGCCTAAGTATTCTTTTCACAGAGCATAATCAAATAGCCTAGTTGCTAGGCTAAATTGCTAGGATTTTCTTGAATATTAAAAATTATTTTGAAAAACAAGGATTAGGCAAACCAATGGAAGAAAATTTCATCCTGAACAGTGAAACATAAAGTGATACGAACACTGTCTCGGGAAATCCTTACAAAGGTTTGGAAAGTGTACAGAGGATTTATTGTGAAGAAGTATTCAAATCTACTGCAAACAACTTATCTTTGTAAATTTGCAGGAATCCAACAGGATTATATCTAGAAGCACATGATACTCTGAGTTTGAAATCGAAGTGCACAACTGGTCTTAAAATTAAAATTACGTTATTTTGCTCCACAACTGAAATAAAAAGCAGGGGATTTGAAAAACCTCATCAGGACAATTCCCACAGAGTGAAGGTGAGGCAGTTTGAAAGGGAATCAGGAGGAAATTCGGGGGTATTATAAAACCCTTTCACTTAATACTTCACATAAATTTTGCACGGGACACAATTTCGATAAAAATTAATGCCAGGGCATTATTTTGAAAATAATTCATTCTTCAATTCATTTTGAAAACTTCATTCTCCCCTTTTTAACTCTGATGCTGATTTACTGCAAAACTCCCTCACATCCTTCGTGCTTTGATTATCTCACCTACAAAACAGAGATTAAATATTTTACAAAAAACAGATACCTTTTTGAGATCTATGAATTAAATACTTATTTACTGATCATCAGCCTATAAAATGAACCTGACAGAACAGCCCTATTTTTAGACAATGATGGACCAAGTTGACTAAGCTGGCAGAAGTTAAAAGAGAATTATTAGAACAGCTCTAAAAGGTGTCTTTACATGAGTCTCTCTGTGCTTTCCTGGTGAACCTCTTTGCAAGATTTCTAGAAAATTAATCTCTGAGCTTTTAATGAAGTTTAGCTCAACACAGATGTTCTTTTTTTCTCTGAAAAATTGGAAGATGGTAGGGGAAGGAGACTGGTCTCTGTTTACAGTCTGGTTATGTTTGCATTTCACTTCCATCAGATATCTTATTGCCCATGTTTTCTTAGGATGATGGCAACGTGCTTGAAGTACTTTTCCAGAATTAGGTACTTTAATGCCAGATAAGCAATGTATTGTTTCATCAAGTAAGGCCTTAAGAATATGTGCGAAGATTTAACTTCCTAATACTAAGAGGGTTTTGTCCCTCACCAAGTAACTAGCCAATTCAAGGAAAATTTTATTAGCTACTAGATGCAATATTTTAGGCCCATTTGCATGCAACAATATACTTTTGATAGGTTTTTTTCTTAGTTAAAAAAAAATAGCCTGCTTTTCTGTCAAGCGAGATCTTATTAACACTCGATACTTCTAATTTTGGTTGAATGATGTGGCACTACTGGTGGAGAACAGGGTATCCTTCCTGATACTGGCTTGACATTTGTGCTGGTTTTAACTGGAAAAAAAAGTTAAATTTCTTCTTAACAGCTAGAGTGGGGCTGTTTTGAATTTGTGCTGGAAACAGGTCTGAGAACTCAGGGATGTTTTAGCTCTTACTGAGCAGCTTTTACATAGAGCCACGGCTTTTTCTGTTTCTCACCTCAGCCTACCAGCAAGGTGCGCAAGGAATTGAGAGGGAACACAGCCAAGGCAGCTGCCCTCAACTGACCCAAGGGCATCTTTTTCAGTTTCTAAAGCTGGAGGAAGAAGGTAAATGCAACAATAACACTTGTCTTCCCCAAGTCACTGTTACAAGTGATGGAGCCCTGCTTTGCTGGGAATGCCTGAACCCCTGCCTGCCCATGGGAAGAGGTGAATGAGTTCTTTGTTTTGTTTTGCTTGCATGCTTTACCTGTTAAACTGTTTTTACCTCAACCCATGAGTTTTCTCACTATTAGCCTTCCAACTGTCTCCCCCATTCCTTTGGGAGTAGAGGGGGGAGTGAAGGAGCAGCTGAGTGAGGTTTAGTTGTTGTCTGGGGATAAATCCCAACAACATTACACCAAGTCCCTCTCGATTTTCCTGGTTGTCTACTCCCCATATACATAAACCAGAGTTAATACTGCCTTTATATATTCCTGCGTAGTGTGACTTAGCTTTCCAAGAGATAACTCATTTTGTTCCCTGTACTCTAACAAACATAACCAGCTAGGTCATGCAACCTTTCTTTGTTGGGACCTGTTGTGGGCTGTTTTCAGTTGAGAATACTTCATTCTGAAACACATATTTACCCACAGAGCCCATGTGACGTGTGTACTTTTAGCCTGCAGGACACTGGAAGAATCATGTTACAATGAAACAAACACGTTACAAAACCCAGTCAGATTACAGTCACATACCACCTTGAGGCTCTCTGCTCAAACCTTCATAAAAATATAAAACCAGGAAGAGGTAGGTATTTTTTGAAAATGCAGTATACCTATGATTGTTTTATGTATCCTTAGATATAAGGATAGAACAAAGTATATCAAAGTCCTGATACACAGACCTATCAAAGATGACTACTTTTTAGATATAGAAATATACCGGTACGAAACAGTCAACTTGCCATAGTTCAAATATGATTAAAACAAGTGTGTTTATATTTCTTAAGCTGTCTCACATTCCATTTGTCTCACAACTAGAAAATATAAAGAGTTAATATGCTATGTCAGGACAATACCTGTGGGGTAGAAAATTTATATTTATATGGTAGACAATGTGACATGTTTTCATTGACAAATGAAAATACACAGAGTCAATTTGAACAGTAAATTCAAATTAATGACAGATCTCAGCAACTGTATATGTGGAATAAACACTCCGGATTTCCCTCAAAATGAAGCAAATTTACCTTACAAGGAAGGATAGGTTGAATGCCAAACACCAAATTAAAGTTTCACTGTGGTTGTTATTATATGAGATGCTCTGGTGAGAGTTCAGCTCCACACGACAAGGGCTCATTTTAAACTGGGAGTGGTGTCATGAAGAGCACTAAGGAGGAGGAAAAAATGAAAGGAAGGGAGCTAATTCTAAAGCAAAATAACAACTTTCATCCCCTGATATCCATATTGGCAGTGCATAGCCTCAGTTGCCTGAATCTAGACCTTCAAATCAAAACTTATTTACCGTAAGATTTCATTGATATTGAAAATGCAGCAGTAGTTTTAAGAAAAATATTGCTTGCTATGTCCTGTTCAGTATTCAGTGTGGAGCTTTTTAAAATAATGCTGGAAACACACAGTGCTGTGTGCCAGCTTGGTATGACTTTATTAAGCTAACTCAAATATAAGACAATGAAAGGCCAACACTGAATTTCTAATTTGTTTTTCCAGTTTTTGTTAGGTCATAAACATATGCATCAGTACACATATCCTCTCCCAGGTCAAATGAAGCAAAAACAAATTTCAAGAAAGAGATAATGAAGACCTAAAGCAAACTTAAGACATCTGATTTTAGATTCTTAACTTCAGCTTTTATTTTTGAGGCCCTTAATTTAAACAATTTTTTTTCCTTTTTAAACACCAGCTGGCCACAGTTATCTCTTATTTTTGCTACAAGAAATTTTAGGCAATTAACATATAATTTTCAATCATACTCACTAAATGTTTTTGAGGATGATCTTTTAGAACTCATCTTGAGACGCATGACCAAACTTCATATTATTCTAAAAGCATAACTTAAATGTTAATTAGAAAAATTAATTATCATAGATTTAAACCACATTTGCATAGAATAATTTTTTTAAGAATTCTTATTATCACGTGCTTTGTCTTTTCTAGTAGTCCTACTGATTATTGTTACAAATGTGATGTTCAAAAAAAAGTGCATAAAAACCTGATGTGGAAGTAGCTGAACCTGGAACGACACAGCTTACAAATGCACAAGTTTGGGCAAAAACAAACAGGTGGTGCACGGTAATTGACAACGCAGGTAACAAATGCATCCCCCATAAACGTCAGTGCATTTAAGCACCTTGAAAATGTTAAAACATTAGCAAGAGCAGTAAAGGTGTATGCTGATTCTGGCTGGGGTAGAGATCGCTTTCTTCACAGTAGCTGGTAGGGGGATGCGTTTTGGATTCGTGCTGAACACAGGGCTAAAAATATGGAGATGTTTTTGTTGTTGCTGAACAGGGCTTGCACAGAGACAAGGCCTTTGCTGCTTCTCCCACTGCCACGCTGGTGAGGGGGCTGGAGGTCCATGGGAGGCTGGGAGGAGACACAGCCAGGACAGGTGACCCAAACTGACCAAAAGGATATTCCAGACCATCTGACATCATGCTCAGCATATAAAGGTGGGGAAAGAAGGAATTATGGAATTATGGTATTTATCTTCCCAAGTCTCTGTTACACATGACGAAACCCTTTATTCTTGAGGATGGCTGAGCACCTGCCTGCCCATGGGAAGTAGTGAATTAATTCATTGTTTTGCTTTGTATGTGTGGCTTTTGCTTTACCAGTGAAACTCTTCATCTCAACCCACAAATTTTCTGCCTTCTATCCTTCTAATTCTCTGCCTGATCCTACTGGTGGGGAATGAACAAGTAGCTGCATGGGGCTTGGTTGCAGGCTGGGGTTAAACCAAAACAAGGTAATACCAAAAAAAAAATTAATAAAAATGTAGTGGCAAATGTGCAATAGCCATAAACAAAAGAGCAAGACTGGTAGAATGGCTTTTCGATTGTTGGCAGGCTTTGGTTTCAGTGAAAAAGTGACTTTTTCCATGATCAAAATCACTAGACTTGCATGGGCTCAGTAGCCCTATCCAAAAACAAACATATGGATTTCAGTGCAGTGAGGAACCACATGCACCTAGAAAACGTAGCAAATTTCTATTGGAACAAAAGCTGTCTGGAAGTTCGGGGAGGATATATTTTGCTTTGAAATCATTGTGAGAAGTAACCAAAGTAAACTTGCCTTTCTAGTTACTGGGGTTTGTCAGTGCAGCTTTGAACAGAAACACAAGTGCTTAAATTGTTTATTTAAAATCTTAGCTCACCTAAGTCTTTTTCATCAGAGATGAAATATATTATAGTCATTTATTTGTGTGTCATTCACAATGAAAATACATAAATGTTATTGATATAATGTCTTAGTATGCTGGATCTGTAACTTTAATAAAATAAACCTAAGGAATTTACAACAGCATACTGTATTAGAGAGATCTCAAATTCTAATAATTTTGCTGTGACGGACACCGTTTAATTTTTGCTCTCAGATTCTTTACATATAAAACAACTGGCTGGTCTTGGCAGCCCAGCAGGAGAAGGGAGGAAGGAGTGCATTTTTTAAGAAACAATGGACTCCATTCAGTGTGACGCTGTACCCCCTCTTACTGATGGTTTCCTGCCCTCTCCATGAGGTCTCTCTCCTTCCCCTGCCCCTAGTCCTGGCCACTCCTCGAGTTCTCCCTATTGGTTCCTGTATCCCAACACCACCCATGTACCACCCCTGTGCCCTGAAACCATTTGCCCATGTGCTCTCCCCGCCCCCCTGGGACCCGGGTAAACTGAGGCTCCAGGGCATGTGACTCCCTCTCTGCCCCTGGGAGCAGCCTGCCAACAGCTCCTCTCCTCTGCCTTTGGGGGCCAGCCCGCGTGCTGGCTCCAGGCTTTGGGGAGGCAGCATGGAATAAAGACCTTTGCAGTGCCATGAGGAGAGCCTTCTCACCTCCTTTGCCATCACTGAAGTTGCAGGCTGGCAGCTGGAGCAGCGGTGCGGGGCGTCCGAGATGGACTGCAGGAGGGCAGAGAATCCCTGCCTTGTCCCAAGAAGCCCCCGCTGCGCTCCCAGGGAAAGCTGCAGCAGCTAAGCAACACCTAGCACTGCAACAATTCAGGGACAGTGGTCTCTGAGCTCCAATGGAGAGCTCATAGAAAGCAGAAAGTGGGTACAGTGTTACAGAAAGCGGGTACAGTGTTGCAGTAACTGGGATCCGTAAAAGAAAGGCTGTGAAGCATCAGACATCTTGAATATAGAAAAAATGAATTTTAAAAAGTCTTTTGAAACACTGCAGACACTCCATAATATATGCTGCAATCCACACTGTCACCAAACTCAGAGAAGCAAAGCCTGAAAGCAAGGATTCATCTGCACAGCAGACAAGGGGAAAGCTACCTATGAATTCTTCATAATTCTAACCTGTTCTACGTCTTCACAGTTTCCCAGACTATTTAAAAGTTCTTCGTAAGCAATATTCTAATAAAAGTCAGTGTTTTGGGTTTAAAAGCTATTTTGGCCATTGTCTTTGGGGAGTCAGTTGAGAAGTTAATAATCTATGATAGATGCACTTCAAAGCTGTGACCAAGTCAGTACACTGCACTTAAAAAATAATGCTTTATGAAGTATGACTGTAATTATACTGGACTTAGATTCTCTCCAAAAATAGAACTCAAGTTACAAAGGTTATAGATTTTCTTTGATTCTGAAGATCTAGACTGTATAATTTCTAGTATATTTTCAAATAATTCTTGCTTGAAACAGGTTGTTAAATTGTTTATGAATCACATCCACTCTGTGGCATTTACCAATTGGCTTCATACAGCAGCACTGTTCTCCATGAAGCTATGCCCATAAAAAAGTTAATCCTCAAATCAGGCAAAGTTTTAATTCAAAACACCACCAAGTAGGACTGAATGTACAAGAGGATTTTTTTTTTGAGGAGTGCAAAGCTGCTAGCTTTTAGGATAAATTATGTGAAGAAAAAGACCTTAGAGTGGGGGGGGAGGGAGGGGGTTTCCAGTTAATTATGTATTTGGTAAATTAGTAAAGATTAAAACACTACTGGCTGCAATGAAAATAAATATCAGGGTTGACACCATAGGTTTTAAAACAGATGCACTGGAGAGACTCTGCCTACTGTAATCAGTAGGGATCTCCAGGCACAACTCACCTCAACAGAGAGGATTAGATTTTGAGTTCAGACTATATTCAAATGCAAGAAATTTTCTTTTTACTTTCCTAAAAGAAAGAAAACTTAAAGGAAAAAAAAAAGAAAAAGTTGAGCAAGGTAAGAGTATCTCAAGACAATTACCAAAAAGGCTGTGCTCAGACACAGTAGCGAATAGGTGTACCTTGCTAAGTGATGTCACGTCTGTCTTATTGGGACAGGACGCAGCCATCTGTTGAACTCCCTCTTGACTCAGGCCCTAGTCTGTTTACTAGGTGGGGGTGCAATGGATATATTTTAGGTGCATAGTTTCTGAACTGGCCATAACCTGTACAAATGAAGCAGTATGATACCACATAAGCATCATTAGCTCCACAGCAAGACAAGTCAACGCAAACAGAAGCCTAAATGAGCAAGCACAGCTAAGACATGGCATGGTACATTGCTGGCTATGCAATTAGGATGTTTAATCACACCCCTCATCAGCTCATGTGCTTTAGGACAGTTCAGTCCTTTCTCATCTGTGCAGCACTTTGGTTTGGGAAAAACTCTCACAACTGAATTTTGCCAGCACCCAGGTTAATGCAAATCAGATTTGTTGATGCAGGATTACTGCAGTACAAATGCTTCAGCAACAGCTTTCTCGCCATGCATGCTGATTCCCCCTGTGCAACACCTGAACAATATTCCATGCAACACAAATCTCCTGCAGCCCCGCCAGGGGCAGTTGCCATATGATTCAAAAGGGACGGTGAGAAGGCTGCTTGAAAAGTTACTTCTTCCTATCAAGTTGGGAGAAAGTTAACATCTACAAATCAGATTGTTTTGGGCTTAATTCAGAAGGCACATGCACTACCTGGAAGAAGCACCTGTACTGAATTAAAAACCAACAATGCAGCCCATGCTGCCACATCTGATTTAATTTCGCTGTCTCATGTACCAGCAGCTGCAGCAGGAAAGGGGTAGTTACCACTGACATAAGGACTGCAACAACTGCAGTGATGGACCTAAAAGGGAAGTGAGCAATTTCAAGCAGCTGGACAGCAGAGACCCATTTTGGCCATGACATAAAGGTTTGTGTCAGCCACACTATGCCACTGCCAGCCGCAAGGTTCCTGTGGGTGTCCTCTAACTGGCTGCAGGCAGTCAGTCATGAGCAGTTTGAATAAGAGGTGGGAGATAACCTAGTTTAGTGTGCTTGAAGCAACTGGTTGTCAGAAAAGAGGAGGAAAATCAGCGTCAGATAATAAAAACTGTACATTTTCCTACAAAAAAAATTACTCTGTTCCTTCTCCCATAAACAAACCAAAGAAACTGGCAGAGGCCAGCACAGGCACTGAGTGCCACTGACAGTTCCCTAAGGGCAGCATGTTGTATAAGCCCACCAAAGCATACACAATACTCCAATTAAAAAGGGTGAAAATAGCACTTTGTATTTACTGTGAGATCACTGACAAAAATAAAAAGCAAACCCAAACCAACCATGACTGAACTTCTCTCACAAGATTTATTCCAAGGGATGGTTCATGTGCACAAAGCTGACGTGGCAGGTGGGACACAGTGTACCCACCATCTTGTTTCCCCATTCTGAAACCAGAGCTGAGATGCCATTGAAAGGGATACAGTGAATAAAAAGTCTCACTTTTTTTTTCATCTTTTCAGGTCAAAATCCTGCACAACTTTATCTCACTTGCCTTGCCATCACTTAAAAACCAGTCCAGTTAACTAAATAACAACTATTATTTCCCCTGAGCCTAGCATCTCTACTCTGGTGGACAGGAAAAGAGACACCTAAAGAAAGCCACTGTAGATTTTCACAGAGGAAGCTTAAAGAAGAACATTAAGAATAAAGTGGTGGGGGTTTGTGGTTTGGGGTTTTTTTTAAAGAATGAGATAGTTTTAATACACGGGTCTAAGGCTAAGACAGGAGAAATAACTGAGCATCCAGGTAAGCATGAATCATCAACTGTATGTGTCAATGGGTTTATTCATCAACAGATACTAAGCTCAGAGCAGTGATCAACAGCCTTGAAGACAGTGCTGCTCTTTTGTCACACCTCAAGGCTGGTTATAAGGCCTGACATCAGCCTTTAAAAGCTCAGCAGCAATACACCAATGGGAAAGCAAAGATCCTGCAGCCAAGAGAGAAAAACCTCAGCCTGGGCATCCGCCAGCAAAGCAAGTGCTCTGCAGAAAAGCAAAGTTCACAAGTTAAGCGTGAGGTAGCAGTATGTCCTTGTGTTGAAGAGGGCCAAACATGGACAAGGCTGCATTAGCAACCAAATGGCAAGAGAAGGGATTACTCCTTCTAGTCAACACCCATGAGACTTCACCAGGAGTCCCATGTCCAGTTTTGGCATCCCCAGGGCAAGAAAGCCATTGACATATTGAAGCCAGCCTGATGGATGATCACTAAGATGAGTGGGCAGCTGGAACACGTGGCATCCAAGAAGGGCCAGAAAGAAGTTATCAAGCATTAAGAAACTAACCATGAGGTTAGTTACACACTGGCACAGTTTCCCAGAGATGCTGTGAAATATCCATCCCTAGAGGTACTGAAACCTCCGTGAGACAAAGCTATTAAAAGCAACCTCACCTTAGTTTTCCCTTCCTTGTTGGAGGTTTGGACCCTCAAATAGGATCGTCACAGGTCCTTTCCAATCAATATCATTGTGTGATAATAAGCACAATTTATTAATACTCTTCTTTCAAATTCTCCAGAATACACCCTTATTTTAAAATAAATGCTTTTCCTACTTCTGTTTACTTTCTTTGCTTAAACAAACCCCCAAAACCCAACCAGCCAACAACTACAAGAAACCACTAGAAAAAACCAAAACCCCATAAAAACTCTCCCAGATTCTCATTTTTTCTTTTGCTTCTTACATGAAGTATCAAAACACTTTCTTATATCAGAGAAGTTCTTTGTAATCTTCTTGGTTCCGCACCCTGACACGCCAGCTAAGAGCACATCTCTGACATCTAAGGAATCCATTCGCATCTAGCCAGCTCAATAGGATTAGGTTACTTAAGAGCAAAGACTAAACTGTAAAGGTGACTTAGCTTGTTAGAAGCTGTTCTTCTATAGCTTAGAAGCTATTTTAAGGAGGACAGGCAATTTTTTCTTATTTAAGTAACTTCATTGATGATTATGAGAATTATGATTGATGTATAGTGTTTCCCTTGCTAGACGAGAAAATAGTTCTCCAACGAACTGAAAGTGGGGTTTCTGTTTCAAAAACTCATCTTTCTTTCATCATTATTTACTACATTTTTTGTAACATGGAACAAGATATTTAATTAGCCCAGCACAAAATCAATACAAGTATTTCCACGTACAACCAAGTCTGCAATGTCATTGCAGAGGAAGTTGAACAATATTCTGTGTTACAAACTACTCTCAGTTATATCACTACTTTCATCTGCCAAGAGAAAATGCTTCTTTTTCTATTAGTAATTTTATGTTTCTAAAGTTTCTTCTGGTTTGCTTCGGATTTCTCTATCACTCATTTCAAGTTCTTCCAGGCTACCACTTAAATATATATATCGAGATCAGGATTCATTTTCTGTGAAATTATGAAGAGAACTAGATGTGAGAAAAAATATAGGACAGACAGTTTCAACTGCTAGTACAGTTGTATTTTCTGTAATATATTTTAGGTGTTATTTTATTTCTATTACATTCAGTAATTTAAGAACCAAGATACAAATCTTGTGAAAGTTAGGAATGCATTAGGTGGTCAGAGAAGAACTAAAATACGCAGTGTAACCAGGAGACAGGAGAGCAATTAAGAACATCAAAAGCAGTGTTCCTGGGCTCAGACTTGTACCTAAAACTATGCATTGCTTAACATTTGCAGATTTTTTTTCCTGTTACACACTGTCTGTGCAGCACAGCTCACACAAGCCATTACAGCACACATAAGGTTCATAAGGATGCAAGGTACATACAGTAAAATGTTTCAGGGTTATTCAACTAGTTTTAGCTAAACTAAATCTATTCCAGCCCAACAAAGCAGTTCAACTGACAATTACAAACTAATTTATTTATATCATGTTTCTCGGGTCAACAGACAAATTGACACTAATCACCAACTTGCTGCTCCAGCTACTTCACTGCAAACAGTAATAAGCTGGCATTACTTTTAACAGAACAAAACCCTGATGTAAACAAACTGTCTACCGATATTTAATTAAAATATAATGAGGAACAGGAAATACAGTTCTAGGTGCCGTTTAAGGTTGCATGACACCATTTAAATGTTGCATTGTGTGTCACATCTTATTGATAAGGAAGTGTACGCGACACCTGAGAAGAGTTACCAAAGTTACACCATGCATTTTAATATTCACTCCTCATTTGGGGCATGTTGAGGAAAGAATCATTTTACCCTTTACATTTCTGCACAGATTAACCATCAACACAGGGGTCTCGCCAAAAGCCTGAGGAAACCTGTGAAAATCTTTCCTTTAACATACATGGGTTTTTAATCATGTTATGAATTATCGCTCCAAAACGGATAATTTTTTTTTTTTACATTTCTTCTCAAATCACATATACTTTTTGTATATTTTGCAAGCAAATTACTAGTTTGATTGTTTCACTTAAAAATCACACAAAAATTTGGCAAGAAAGTGAAGAAAATCGAGTGCAAGCTCTTTGGTTTTAATTCATACAGCTTCTTAATGTCAAAAAGCCACTAAAATCAATGTCATCATACAGAAATAAACTTACCTGATTTTATATATTACTTAGGTCAGTTATTTACAGAGTTTTAATGGGGAAATTCACAGATCTGGGACCAAAATCAATCACAGAGCAAAAATGTATCTATTTTCATACCTTACAGGCTCTATACCTCTTAATTAAGACATCTGTGGCATTACCAATTTTCCCAGGGTTCCTCTCACTCACCCCTAAACAAAAGAGGTACAAGTGTAAGGTAGGGCTTTGTTTACATTCTTTCTGTGATACTGTAAAACATGAACCTGGCTACAAAAACATGAAGCAATTATAATATTATTTTATTATTCTAAATAGTCATCAGAAATAAGCGTACCAATAAAATACATTGTAAATCAGTTAACAAAAAAGTGACTAGGACTAAGAAGTTCTTTGTTTATAAATTGTTTCAAACAGTACCTGAGAGCCTAAACCTATCTTTTTTTACAAACTTTTTTTTTAACAGTAAAACAAAAATTTCAAGTCACTCCTGCATTACAAGAATTCATCTCCAAAGTGAGTATGGTTAAGTTAACCCTGCATAACCCAGCTCAGTTCCAGAAGGTGTGGGAAAACAGACTATAAAGACAAGGATGGAGAGTTGCATGCTGATCCTGGCAGTGCAGGGCTGCAAGGGGTGACTCACCAGCAAGTGCCAAGAACCAGCCTGGAGCCAGAGACACAACACTCACCTGTGGGGTTCGGTGATTGAACTGATGCAATGGGTGCAGACACAAGCACTAGCCTGCACAGAAGTTATACACAACTCAGTTCATTAGATTCAAACTGTAAATCTAAACTATCTCCTTGACAAACCCCGGCAATAATAACAAGGAACTGCTTCGTTTCACCCAGAGCAATCCGTAAATGAAATTGGGTTCAGCTCAAGGGCACTGGAGCCACCAGGTTGGTGCCACTGCCTCTGACCAGAAGACTCCAAATGAGGAGTGGGACTGCTGGTTCCTAGACTCCACTAAGGACAGATTTCAGAGTGCCTTCACGTACCTTACAACCTGTACCTTGGGCTCCATACTTCTGCTGGGCTCCAAAACATACTCCTGGCTCTTCAACAGATGCACTTAAAGCACCGATTTTAGCTTATTTAACCAAGGGAAATTGCTGAAACCACCAACTGCCGCACTCTAATATAACTGCAGATCACCTCAGGCAATCCTTCCATACCCCAGGTGATCGAGCTAATCACTGAGTAAAAGGAGGATAGATGAATACACTCTTTCCTTTCAGGTTTTCCATTAAAATTATTTAATTTTAAGCCTAGAAGGCTTCCAGGCTTTCCATTAAAATTATTTTTTTTAATTCAAATAGAATTTGAAGTAGTTCTGGTTGAACAAAATTGTATTTCTAGAAAATAATTCTTAATAGAAATAAAAATACTTTTCCAGAGACACATAAAATACCCTGCTTTTGGCCTAGAGAATTCAGAGAGCAAGAATTTAAAAGCAGTGATTTCATTACAACAAAGTATGTTTTCCTCTTGTTGGGGGTCAGTTGAGCCCAGATACCTTAACAAAAACACTTCCTCTTAAGCTTAAATCACAACAATATTATCTGTTGTTTCTCAAACAAAGAAGTGCTGAAAATCTACCAGCGAAGTAACTTAAAAAATATAAATTACGAACTGTTATTTAACTTATGGGGACTCTTCAGAAATTGTATCCAACCCCACAAGCTCTTTTCTTCTGAGAGACTGTTTAGGTATGCTTCTGACTTCCTAGGCTTACCAAACACCATTTCAAAAGCAGTGAGGATTAGTGCAAGACATCTCCTTCCATTACAGAGGATATTTTTTTCCTATTTTTATTGCCACTTACAGAAAGCCAATACAACGTGTCACAGCACTACAGTGACAAGAGATCTATAATGCTCCTACAAATTTTATGTGCCTCATTAATCAGCCCTAAAACAGGATCCACTGAATGCATCTCTTAATTAGATAAATGGACTACCTATTTTATATGCAACCCTAGAAATACATGATCATCTTTCCTGGATTTTATCTCTTAGCTTTCATTTTGGTCATGTCTACTGTCAGTACTCGTCCCTTCCTGAAACTCCATTTTGCTCCTCTCCTCCAATCCTGAACTACTTACATGAGCAAAGAGAGCTCAGATTTAATTTCTCTCAAACCTCCAATCCACTAGACATTTTTCAAACTTTTAGAGTCTGAATAACAGCTGTGATTTCATCATTTTTTGTGTTCTACATTTGAATTTCACCCAAAAGTGGAAGCAAAAATTATGATTTTCTCAGATGCATCTTTGATAAATATCAGCAATGTGTTTGTGCTACCTGGGACACAATGATAGGTATTGTTCATATCAGTTGCTTAAAGACTCACATGGAACATGTTCTGGCAACAGTTCTGTTTCACTCGCCTGCCTGAAACCTATCATGGATCTCTGGAAGAAAAAGCTCATCTGTATGCATTTTCATGTACATAAAACCTTCATCTCATTACAATGCCGAGACCAGTGCATAAGTGAACAGACACATACACATCAGACATGCCAGAGTTCTGAAAAATGCAGACTGTACTACACAAAACGCCAGGACTTGGGTTGGGTTCACAGCCTTAAAAACTGATGCCAAAAAAATTGATAATTTGGATAAGTTTTGGTAGTAGCAATAAAACCAGTCCTAACAAAAAACAATATAATTTTTCATATCTGCCCCACAACATGCATAAAGCCAGTGCAATGTCTGAACAAAGCAACGCTATGACTGACATTCAGCAGAAAACTTTTCATGAAGAGAAATTATTTTAAAACTTTATCTTTCCAGTTTATATGAAGCCAACTGTATTCAATGAGTTTCAGGAGCCTGCAGATTATACGGGGTTTGGATTATAAGTTTCGTTTTTCTGGAGGCCTGTATGCACTGTTTCACAGAGAAATTCATTCTATTTGTGAAATATCTGAGAAATAAATAACTTTGCCTTTTAACTTGATCTGTACAAGTAAATAAATAAATCAAATGGTTCACATTACATGTAAAACCACCTCATGTCATAATTTCTATTGTTTCTGTGAAAATATCCTTTCTTACCTAGAGATACTATGCCCCCCACGGGAAACTACAAAGTCATACTTAGCATGCCTGAAACTTCCCTTTCGGCAGGAACACGGGAACGTATAGAGACAGGACTCTTCTCTGTAGCAAATACATATGGCAGCTTGCACACCTTCAAAGCATGAAGGATACATCTGATCAGATGTTTTAAGGCTTTTAAGAATGAAGAGAGAAGGCAAACAACAACCAAAGGAGAAACACAAAAATCGCATTAACTTCCGTACAGATGGTGTCTTGCTTTTTCTGACACTCGCCCTACATTAATGGTGCAGTAAATACAAACTAAATATTTACTAAAAATACCAGGGATAGGAAAAGAAACTGTTAATGCTGTTGGAAGTCTGAATTAGAAGCTTTACTTACTGAACAAGGCTGCATCAATCATAACACTGCTAATTCTAATCCAGCTCGTATCTTCAATCTGCTTTTTAGCATCAAGCTAGTAAATTACTGTTCTTGTCTTCTCACTCTCACTGTTACTGTCTCATCCTCTACCAATTCATTTTCATTACTCAGTTTGGGAGCATGCTCTACTCTTCTTAATTTAGCTCCTATTAACCCTACTTCTAACCATGTGTCTGTGTCTCTGCTTCCTTTCAGCACTAGGCAGAGCTTTTTTACTTTCAAAATCTGTTTCTCTGCTTCTTATTAGTTATCAGCTGAGCAATCTAAAATGTAGTATACTCAAGCCACTCAACCAAAATTTTAAAAAATGTTTTTAAGCTTCCTTATCTGTGTTCAGATATTTCACATCTTTTTGTGGTTACTGACTGTATGTATTTTCCTGCTATTTCCCATAAGTTGCTAGAGCAATGTCCCAGCATGGCTCTCCATTTACTTTGCTGCCTGCCATTTCTGTGGTTGCTTTCCCCACTCCCCACTCATCACATCCTAAGTGACCCAAACTAAAGTTCTGCTTTCTGCCTGCCAGCAGTCATTTCTGTGAGACCATTAACTCTACAAAAAGTCACCCACAGGCAGAGAACATGACTTCCTTTCCCTACTGCAATCCTTCTTCATCCAGATCTATCCTGTGATCTGTGTGGCAGAGCTTGCCAGCCTGGCAAAAGCAGAGCCCATTTGTGAATAACACACCAAGACGAAGAAACCCTTGGGACTTGGTGTTCCGTGGAGCACCCTTCCCAGGCCCTCACAAGACAGCACAATAGCCCCAAAGAACCAGCCTGGAGCACACACTCTTCTCATTGAAATTAGTACCATCAACATTTCTGGGCCTGGTCACAGCTTCCCCCACCCCTCAACAACAAGGACAGACTTCTGACAACCTTAGGCCACATTTGAGACGGACCATTCAGGTCCTCTGCTGTGCTTGCCCACCCACACTGCTATACCCGCAACAGGAGAGGGTCAGAGGGACAGCCCCTGCATCAGTCACACAAGGACTCAGTAGAGACAATTGATTCTCACTGCTGATGTAAATGCTGGGAGCAAAAGAAGTTTGGCCTTGGCAGTAAACACGTTTCTCTTGGTAGAAACAAAATGGTATTGAATGGTCATCCTTTTTTCCTGACTTGCTGCCCTGGGGAGGCAACTCAAATTCCACCTATCAACACTACTGGCCAGCCAGCCCAGGGACAGACTGTCCAGCCTCTGCCACCACACAAATCATCTCTGCACACTTTGGACCAGATCTACAGGCTATATCTGATGTAAAGCTCCTGGATTTAAGGGAAATCATGAAGACAACAGGCGTGCCAGGATCCAGTATGACCCTGGTATCTCAAGGAAACTAAGTAACTCTCTGTTCTTTGCAGACTTTCAAGCTGGTTTAGCAGTAGGAACTAGTGCTTGGTACTGTCCTCTCCATAACTGAAGTCCTCTCAGATCTCAGTCCTCAGTCTTCTTTGCCCTCAGCCTTAGTAATCTCTTTATGTCTTGTTTTGTTTTGTATCATCTCAGAGGCAAGGTTAACCACTTACTTTACTCTTCATGATACCACTAGATTTGCAGCTTATTTCACCAGAAATATTTTAAAATCTCTTGCAATAATTAAATTATTTCTCTCCCCTTCTACCCTCCCAGTAATTTTCTGAAGCATCCTTTTTACAGGTTTTTCTCATATTTCCACATCTCAGAATCTTTCTTTATTCATACTTCTTCCAGGAAACACATGCATTAAAAAAAAATGAAAATAAAGCAATAACCATATGCTTCTTTTTGGATCTCTATCCTTATTTACATTAGCAACGTCTCATTATAATGAATGATTCACAGCATTAAGAGCTAGTCAATGTAAAGCCAGCCTAATTTGGCCCTAAAATGGACTGATAGATAGCGAAGAACAGTTGGAGGACTAACATTTGCAGAGAGAACAGCTGTTTCTGAAAGAGCATGTTTCTCCAAGACTTAATTTACTCCAGGTAAAATTTCACTGAGGAGGACAAAAAATGCTCAACACGTGTAAAGTATCTGGTTATGTAAGAAGATGAAAGACTTTCTTGAGCCCAAAGAATGTTCAAAGTATCAGCCAATAAATACTTACAGACTTGTACCCACTGAAGTTTCCAAAGTATTTTAGTCTTTCATGTTATCTTAAATGCAGCTTACCGTGGCCATTGAAGATGATGAAAAACTCATTTTGATAAAAAATCATAAAATAATTAGCGTGATGTAAGACAGTCAAAGCAACATCTTGAATTGTACCACATACACAAAGAAGGTTTTTTCTGTTGTTATTTTTGCTGTCTTTGAGAAAATAAAACCGCATTGAGAACCTTAATGTAAGAATACAGATTTTTTTATTATTTCATTTTATTTTATTATTTTATTTCAGCACTTGTCTTAGAAATTAATCTTTATTTTGTTGCTACTTCTTGTAATACCACTTAGGAAATACTTCAAGGATTACTTCAGAAATAGTTGCCACCCCTAGACCGTCAAGGATTTTTTACTTTGACGTTAGACTGTTATGATCACACATACAAAATTCATTATGCTAATTTTGCTTACCTGCATATGAATATGATCTCCTCTCTCTGAAATCAGTAACTTTATTCTACATACATCATCATTCAGCTAAACAATCTTATAGCATGGTAATGAAATGGGGTGTTTACTTGTCAAAGAAGAAAATCCAGTTAACAGCATGTGCTTAAGGAAATTCACAGGTTTCACTGTAAAAGAAAATTGTCAACAACATTTGTCTTCTGCATTTAGTTCGATCATTAACCACAGTTGAACAGGCAGCTCTGAAAAATAAGCAAAGGCAGATTGAGAGAAGTCTTTAATACATTGTTCAAGCAATAATCCTAATACGGTTTCAGTTGTTGCCTCTTGCCCTTATGATCCTGCCAGAGCGACATTTAGGGTCAACAGATTATTGCCTTTGACACAGACCAGATAAAACTAGAGAATTTAACCGTTGCTTCACACACCATCACTTACAAACTACAGTCTAGTTTTTTGCCTTACATGCAAGCTCAGGACACTACAAGAGCTTAAGGAATGTTCTAACATTCAGAACGATGGTTCATCAAGCCCAGTGTTGCCTCTACAGCAGAGCAGTAAGAGACGCTCTTTCTACAATCCATTCCCTCCGCCAGCCTCCAACCTTCATGTATTAGAAATGGTGGACAGTACTAACCTCCCCTGTGCTCTTACTATCCATTTATGGAGCTGCTGCTCATAAATTCAAGCAACTTTCTTAAACCTGCTGATACTATCCATCTCCACTGCTTCCTGTACAAGTAAATGCCAAAAGTTTGTAACCTTCAGTGCAAAATGCTTTTTTTGAGTGCTTGAAATTTATCTACTGCTATTTTTGTCTAGTGTCCTTCAATTCTTGCAATTTGAAATTGAAGAACGACACTTCCAAAAACCCTTATGTGATGCCTTTGTGATGGTGTAGTGTTTGGTGATCTCACACCTCAACCTTTGCTCCAAACTGAAGCCTGGATCTTTGTAAGTCCCTTCTCAGTCTGTTTCATCCACTCTAACATTTTAGTTGCCCTTCTCTCTGTTCCCTCTGAAGTGATACTTCATCCTCCCTCGGGTCAGGAGACCAAAACTGCTCAGTACTCAAGAGGCGAATGCATGAGGATCTTACGCAACAGCAAAATAATGCAGTCCATTTTGTCTTTAAATCACCCTTGATGATGGCCAAGATTTTTATATTTTTAAAAACCTCTTTTTAGCTTCTGCTTCAAAATGAGCTAATGGATTTCAGAGAACTGTGAAGGCAGTCATGACAACTCCAAGTGCTCTTTCCTGAGCTGCAACTGCCAGTTATGAGTACACTAAATATTATGTTCAGAGTGTCCCAACCTCCTCAGTAAAGCTTTATTAATAAGCCCCTGCCTTTCCAAATCTGCTCTGTCAATTAAATCCTTGGCTGTGCAGAGTTAAATCATACTTGTTTATTTGAGCCTAGCTTCAATTTGTAAACAGCCTTTTACTCCAGCCCTCTGGTCCCCACAGTCTAGGCAATCTTTCTGCAGGAAACCTCTCTCACCTCTTTCTAACCCAGCTTCTTGAAGAAGCAAATCTCATTCAGTTACACTATGTCTGCATGTGAGAATTTGCCATTCCATTCCCCAGTTACCTTTGAACCTACTAGCCAATTTCTAATACATTAAACAGGAGGATAAAAATCTCCAATGCCATTATATCTTTAAGTTCAATGGAACTAGAAAACTGGAAAGAAAAAAGGCCTCCACTAAAGGACAAGCTATTACATGCAGTGATCCTTAGCAGAAAATCCTCACTGAAAGAGATTTTCAGGACCTCAATTGCACAAGAAGTTTCATTTGGTGTTTGCACTCCAGTATACATCAGAGGATGTAGTCATGAGATACAAATCCTTCAGAGACCTATCTTGATTAATTCCAACACTCACAGAAGTATTTATCGATTCACCTCAGGTAATGGCTCGCAGGAAGCCACTCAAATTGCTTCATGGCAGGACAGAAGCCTGGACCAGATGCAGCCTCAGCTGGAGTTGCCAACAGCCCCTCTGCTCTAGTTCAAAGATGCTCTAGGATAAAATTTTCTTGTTAATAGTGGAACTAGTGCCCCACAGACCAGTACAGCAGAAGAAAACAAAGAAAAGCATAAGATAACAATTTCTATTTACTTCACCAAAATCCGTGCTTGTCAAACACAATTGCATCAATTTGCAGAACGGTGGTGGGCAGTCACCTTTGGAAGACAGAATTAGAAATAGGAAGAAAGAGGTGCGTTGTCCCATCTTTTCCACTGAGCAGCCTTGCATTGGGAACTCCATCAGCAAATTGGTCAGAACTCATCTCCAGTAACAGCAAAATCCTGCCAAAGGCTGAGGCAGCAGCCCTTAGCCCATGGTGAGTGATTTGGCTGTGCTGGAAGACCTTCAGGAGAGACAGCATCCTCCCCTTGCCTCTCTGTCCCAGTCTCAGCAGGGATTGAACATCCAGGTATTAGAAAGATAAACAACATGTCAGTAGAATTTCCTTGTTAAGGTTTAGAGCTTGACATGCTTCAGTGACCTCAGATCTAGGGGGAGGTTAACAAAGCTTGGGGAGAAGGGTGTACCACTGATAGTGGACACACAGAACGCAGAATTTACAGGCCACAAGGTCATTTGGCAGAATTCCCAAGACAATGAAGAAACTAACAAAGCTAACTCTGCAACTGTGCTGAAATCAGCTCTGTCTGGGTAAAAGGTAATTCTGGCAGGGGCAGATTGCAACCACCAGCTCACAGACTAATGACCCAAGAAACCCAGAGACTCGAAAGAAGAGAAACACCGAGTATGCACATTAACTAGCATAAGAAGTGAGGTAATCATTTAGTCAACAGAAGACAGAATACTAATTAATAAGAGAATTATCGTCGGTGTTAAAGTCAAATACAGCTCTAAAAAGACACCTGCTCATATGCACATTTTGATAGGCTGAGACAACATGAACAACAAGTGTCATAACTTTTCCTTGAGAGGAGCAATTCTTTACTATTGGTTGTAAGTATAAAAGGTTTGTTGTAAGTATAAAGGGTTTTTTTGGTTTGGGTTTTTTGGGGGGTAGGTCGGATTTTTTTTTTAACCTTTTTTTCATTGCTGTTAATATCTTCGTTTTCTTTTTGTTGATATCTTTGTTTTGCCCCTCTGTCTGATCAAAACACATTGATCCTAAACACCTGACACACCATAAAGTATGGTAACCTTCTACAGTCTCAACCAAAATCAAGTATTTCTGTCAGTGAAGGAACTAGTTTTTTTGTACAGTTACTATCAAAACATTTAGTTGACTTAGACTTATATATTCAAATTCTTATTAGGCCCTTGATAATTTCAGTAAGGCTATTAAATTAGCTCTTTTGTATGTAGGCAGCAGCCTCATGTGAGGAGAGGTGACTGGCACCAGATGATGCAATGCAAGTGGGAAAAGAGAGAAATTATCAAATTGTAACAGCTTTTCTCTTCTTTTTTGGCAAACCAATAACTGGGATGATCTGTGTTACTGACACTATATTAACACTGCACCAACATGATCCGATATTTCAAGCTAAATGACAAATAGGCATTTAACTTCTGCCTTTAGGAAAATTAACTAGAATCCCACAGAATCCATAATTATAATTTTCAGTCCTACATCAATCCCTGATGGAGAACAGCATGAACCTTGAGTGCATGTGTGTCCTATGACAAGACAGCTGTTGCACATAACAGAAAAAGTAATATTTTATTATCCAGATCTGCAGCATGTCTTAGCAAGAATCTTTTACATTCAGAAAACAGAGAAAAGGAAGGAACTGCTATTATGGCTTCAGAAAAAAGCAGTGCAGAATGCATAGTCTGTCCCAAAGAAGAGAGAGTGATTGATTGGTTATTTTTAAAACAGACAATTTTCATGGAACGGTTCAGACAGGTGTCACCAAAAAAAACCCAAACTAAAACCAAAACACCCAAAAGCACTACATAATTAACAGAGCAACAGTATTCCATTGTGGTGGCAATGGTCTAGGTAGCAGCAGGAATGGGAAGAGAAAGAGACCTGAAAATGAAAGGCTAAAGATTAAATAGTATTTGCATAACAGCAGCTGAAAATCAACTCAGGGTGTCATTCACTTGTATAGAGCCTGGAACAGCAGAGGCAGAAAAGATAAATATGGCTCCTGTCAGCTTTAATGGCCTGTTAACAATATGGGGTTTGTGAATCTGGCCTCTTTATTGCTGCTGATTTTAGCAGTAGCATTCTACCAGTGAGCTCACTACACAGTCCAAAGTTAATTCCCTCTAACACTTCTCTGGGAGGAAAGATCCAAGAGAAACACAAACGCTGCCAATGTCTTCAGCTACCCTTCACCTAATCTTTTTTATGGTGCAGTCAAAAGTTTCAAGACATGGTAGAATTTCACCAAAAAGTAAAACTGAATTCCCCAGCAGATACGCTGATTACATTTTGCTAAGGACTATAATGCGAACACACAAAGCTGCTGCAGAAATCTCTCAGAGCTGAAGAGCCCAAGGATATTTGCTGTACAGCACACCCAGGGCCCTCAGCAGACAGGAATTAACCAAAGCTGAGAATAATGCTGTGACCCACACAGTTGGTAAATCCCTAATCATAAAGGATGCACAGAAAGACACTGTGAATCAATGAGGCTGCTCAGAAAAACATTTGCAGTTGGATTTTATAGATGCACTTTGTCTCTTTTTCCCTAAAACAACAAGACAATTATTCTGCGCCCAGAATTTAAAATTAGACTTTATCAGGAACAACATTTTACTAGTAATTAGTGCTAGTGGAAATGTGTGACATTTTACTTCTGTTCAAAACATTTTTCCTGTTAATAATCTCCAGATTTTTACATTCTTCACTTTTTCAAATTGCAAATACTTTGTTAGGAGGAACCAGGCTAAAGTGGATCTTTACTGACAGAAATTGCACAAATTTAAGGTCCTGGAAATGCAATCCTTACTCATGCTGTTGAATGTTCATTAAAAGCAACAACTCTATTAAAATTTATCCTGATCCTTGGGTGAATTCACCCAACACAGAAGAGCAGCTCAGGGACGCAGAGGGTATGTTCCACAGTAAAGAGATTACAAAAAGCTATCAGTATACTTAGGAATAACCCTGCTACTGAAAAAATTTTCCCTGCAGTCATGTCAACTTAATTCTGCCTTGGAAACACCTGAGGACAAGAAACACACAAGGAATAACGTAGGCAGGTTATTGCAGGCTCCTGGCTTGCTACAGTACTACACTTGCTACAGCTTTTTACAGGATATAATAATGGAATGGAAATTATTTTGAAGCAAAAGCTTCAAAATAAGAATTGGAGGAAGCCAGAAAATCTGGTCTTGTTGTCCTGATACCTGCCAAGATCCCACATCTGGCTCTCAGCTCAAAAGGGTGTTATCCTGTGAGCCTATTCCAGAATTGTGAGATAACCTGAATCCAAACCATGGATCTAAACACAGATTAATATCTTTGCTCTCTAATGGTAAACTGAAAATAGAATAGTTCTTCTTGGCTCAGACCAAGTTAAAAAGCAATATAAATGTAAGTTTTTTCTTATTTTGTTCTAGGCAAGATTCTCATGGGAAATAGCATTTCTGATGCTTGTGACTTTTTATATCATTTCTCAAAGCTCTCTGCATTTCAGCCCAATCTACCTTTATTTTCCCATTTCCTACAAGATCATCAGAAATTTGCTTTATTCTGTTACAGAACGTCTCTTTGACAAGAGATAAACTGCAAGTGACAAATCAAGAAAGAAAAAAAAAGCAGAAAGTTTTTGCAGAAACAAAATATGTCATAAGACAACAGGGACAACCTGAAGAGAACACATCTGTGAGATTATGAAGGGATACCTTTTTGTCTGGTTACATAAAATAGCATTACAGTAAGTTACAACAATTGTAAGAACAGCAACTATACCAGAGTCAAAAATAAGAGCATGATTGGTTGTGTTTCCCCAGCCACAGCAGACAGAAAAGAATTTAAACTTTTAAGTTTACTACATGTTCTTACTGCTTTTGTGAAATTCTAGGACATTCTTCAAAAAAAAAGTAGACTTTTTGCAAGTATGCCTCAAGCAGTATCTTCCCCCGATGGCCTCTGTGGCAGTAGTTCTTAGTCTTGAGGCTTGATTTCAAGTTTTAGTAAGACTAATCAAGGGGACCTTTATCAGTTTCTAGTTTAAGTGAAGGTCATTTAAAAAAAAATCTTCTACTGTATGAAAAGCTGATCAATGCTGACCCTTAACGTTCTTGTTATTCTTAATTCACTGCAGTTGAATTTACTATTCTGCCTTAGTTGATGAAGTCAGAAGCACTATTTTCTTTGTCTTCCCTTGCTATATGGATTATTATGAATACATTTAGCTCATAACTGTTGTTTCAAATGCTCGCTATATACCTCTTTACTTATGGCTGCGCATTGGTTACACACACAGCAACACAACTTGCAAAATCTTTGTGTTAGGAGCACAGTCAAGAGGAAAAATTTCTAAATGTACTTTCCTGCAGACCATTGAGAAACAAATAACCTTCACCTAATACCTTTCTTTCACACAAGAGTGTTTTGTTTCAGCTCACGAAGTGTATCTTTTTGTTTGCCGCCCTGATATCAAAGCTGAATAATCAATGCCTTCATGCCAGTGACTAACAAAACCACAGCAAGCTCTCCTTAATCTGCAAGACTGCCACAAACATATGTAAATCTTTCCTTAACGAATCCTAATTTGCACTTTTTAATTCTGTTAGACCTTACATGCTATGACATAAAAAATGCACTTCCCCAAAATAGGGCTGGCTTTCTAATTCTGCAGATAAATTAACTAACTACAAGGCCAAACTGATGGGGTCAAATGGAAAAAACATCCAAAACCGAAACAACAAAATGTCCCAACAGAAAACACCACACATAAACACTGCATGCATACATACATACTTATTTTTGACACATTTTCAGACTTACCTGCTTCAAAACCAAACTAGTGATTTTCTCAAAGACTGACATTTTCTCAAAGACTGACAAGAGCACAATAGCTTTATTCTCTCAGAACAGAGCAGCTGAGAAGGAGAGAGTGTCTTTCAAAGCCTGCTGGATTTTGATGCACACCTCATGGAGCTGCAATGGGACCATACAGGGAAAGTACTCTGCAAGGAATTTGTTTAAAATAGTTCTACATTTTTCAATATGAGGCAGGATAAGAAGTTTTTGAAGGGGGGGGCTAAATATTTTCATGGTTATCGTCCAAGTTTACCAGCAAGTAAAAGGAAAACAAAATGAAAAAAAAAAAAATAGGAGAAGGAAGGAGGTATCCACATCCAACTAAAAGTTACAAGCCTATCTTCTTCTGTAAAGGAGACTGAGACAATGAGGGGGGATTGTATTTTCAGTTTTATGAAGAAAAGTTAATGCATTAACTTATCTACATAAGTGGTCCTGGGTATTTCTGGAAAAGTTATACAGTAGTAGTGGTATGTTTCTAATAATGTACTTTCAGTTTTACTAACTGGTCAAATTACATTAAAGTACAACACAGATGGGCAGTATTATTTTAACTCAGTCTAAACACAGCTGTAAAGACTTTTTTCTAGCCAAAGTACTTTGATATCTACAATAAATTTACTCATGCAGACCTTTTTGGAGTATTGTGCAATAAAGAATGGTTTCCAGTCTTTTTTAACCCATGACACCTGTGCTTCAAACTATACACTACGTCTTATGAATTAATCACAATAAATACAAAATACAAAGTTCCAGTTATAGTTCCTAACTTTAAGAAACAGGAAAGTCAGTGTAGACATTTTAGGTTTAGTTTTTGTTGGAAGAAGTTTTTCAAGAAAAATAGAACTACTTTGCAAGATTACCAGATTTAGTAATTTTTATCCATTTCCTGGAGCCTATTTGTCTCACTGTGAGGAGCATTAGACCATTTTAAATACTAGGTTCGCAGGCACAAGTGAGAAAGAAAATAATGGCATTTGATTTGTGAAGCAGGAGGAACAGACATCTTTGTCATTACAAGTGAGTACTGTTGAAAACAAGTCAATGTAACATCTTTCTACAGAGAGAATACAAAAGTGATCTCTAGAAAATATTAGTTAGATGCTGTTAAAGTGAGTCTCCATGTCATTTAATTGATGTTCATTTCAGCTGGCTGTTCATATCAATAGACTGGTCATTTATCTGAGTTCATATCTTGAAATAAACTGCAAAGCACTTTGCTGCTCTAAATGCTTTCAGAAACTACCAAAATCACCAGCTTCCCAAAAGAATTGTTTGAAACATGACTTACATTTTGTTCCTCCTGCCTTCCTCCTATCTTTGCTTTACTCCTCCTTTCTCTGCCTGTTGCACAGATTCCCACTCGGCTGAGCATCCATTTTCCCATGGATTTTCTGCTGGCAGCATTTGGCAGCTCCAGTTTGGCTGTTTCAGCAGAACGTGAAAGCAAATGGCTGCTCAGGCTCCACCGGGGCCAGAGGGAGAGAGTGGGGCATCTACCCCACCACCACAGGCACTCATGGATGCTTTTTCAGTCCAGCCTAGGATTTGGCTTGCATTGCTCACGATGCTGCTCTGTGCTAAATAGCCAGGGGGAGGGCTACTCCTGGAGAAATACAGAACAAGTAGCTGGTCAGGCTGAGGGTTATAGGAAGTCCTGGCCACCAATACAGCACACTTCAAATTTCTCTCTGTCCCCCTCTCTGATGCAGGTCTGCAAACACAAGTTTCTTGATGCACTCTTTCTAGAGCTAGAGTAGTTAAGGGATTTAGGTTTTTGCTGCGCTATAAAAAAGCCATGTGGGAGCCATCTAATTTTTCTGGCTGCAGTTGTCACTAGAAGTGAAAAGGAACTGCTGAAGAAAGTTTTGAGAGACATGAAAGAAAATCTGAGCTACACCTGTGCAAGTGGTAAGGTTTGGGGTAGCTCAGGAACCTTAAAAAGCATCTGGAAAACAATTCTTATAAAACAGAAGTGAAAACTGTGTATGGTGTTAATTCTAACAAGCTGGCACTTGAAGGGAAAAATTTGTTCATAGGCCCAAAGATAAACACTCATTCATGTAACCAGAATGTAAAAACGAAACAGAAAACCTGATTATACAAGTAACATTGACTCTTCAAACCAACTTTAGAAGCATTTTCAGGTCATCAGATCTAATCATAGAATCACAGAATCAAAAAACCATAAAATGGTCTGGGCTGGAAGGGATCATCTAGTTCCAACTCCCTGCCATGGGCAGGGACACCCTCCACTAGACCAGGTTGCTCAGAGCCCCATCCAACCTGACCTTGAACACTTTCAGGGACTGGGCAACTTGTACCAGTGCCTCACTACCCTCAGAGTAAAGAATTTCTTCCTAGTATCTAATCTAATTCAGTTTGAGCCATTCTCTCTTGTTCTATCACTACATTCCCTTGCAAAAAGTCTCTCTCCAGCTTTCACGTAGGCCCCTTTTCAGTACTGGAAGGTGCTATAAGGTGACCCTGGAACTTTCTCTTCTCCAGGCTTCACTCTGCTTTTTCCTGATGCCATCTCATGTAAATATGTAATATCAAGCTCTCTGTAAAAAGCACTTTAACTAATTGAATGGACACATCGAAGGGGTGTGGGTGATATTTTTTGGGGTTTTTTTTTGTTGGTGGTTTTTTGTTGGTGGTGGTGGTGGTTTTTTGTTGTTGTTGTTGGGGGGTGGGGTTTAAGAATAGAGTGATTTACACTCATGAACTAGGGTTCTGACAGATGAACTTTGACAAATCCAGCAGTTTTAATCTATCACCATTCCTAACTCCCCATGTCATTCTTCTGTAGAGGTTAGGACACCATAACAGACAGAAATGCATGACTCAATTATTCCAGTTCACAGTGCAGAACATCAGCTTACCGCACTAATGAAGGTGTGGTTTGTGCTAAGACATCAGACCGTGAACAGAATCGAAAAATGCTGTGCACACATATTTCACCAAATATGAAGAGGTGATGGGAAGTTTTGGGATGGCAAACTAGATGCAGGAGCATCTTTATCCACTCAGCAAGTGAGAGCAGGACTCCTCAACCAGATGGAACACTTCTGAGATGAGCTGGCGACACTTGCATTGTCCGGTTTCCTATCTTCCATTCATCCCTTTATTTCAGCTGGCTCACTGGACTAGTTTGAATCTTTTACAAAAGTCTAAGGACAAGTCAGATCTCCCAAGGCTTTCAGTGGCTGATATGAGACTATTTAATAAAATATACAAATTAGCAAGTTGTTCAGAATTCGATTTTTCTGAGAAGGAAACTAGAAAAAGACTTACCATATCCTGTTTTCTGCTGTCACATTTAGAGACCTTCCATTTTACATAATTTCTAAGTGCATGTTATGACTGAAGGAAAACTATTTCAAGTCTAATCTAACCCTCTCTGATAAATTTCTCCCCAATTTCCTATAACTTTCCCCAGAAAAACTGTAAAGAAAATCAATAGTTAACAGAGATAAGTTCTACTTGCTTTCAAATTCATTTGCTAAATAGAGAATTCTGTTAAAAAAAAATCTGAGAGGAAATTTAGGAAATAAATTTGTTTTATTTCTATTTTTCATATCTATACTTATGCACGGAATTATGTTTAAAAACAGAGAGACTGAAATGTGTTACCTTCATCAGAAATCAAAACTTATTTTCACCTGAAAATATCCATTGAGCCAAAAAATAAATTAGTTGGAAAATGCAAATTAAGATGTAAAAGGTGTTAGCAAGCTCCATGGCAGTTAATTCTTCCTCAATACAACTTGTCTGATGTAGATAAGAAGGGGTTTTTACCAATTTTCTGTAAGAGGCAGAAAAGTAAATTGAAAACCCCATGGGACTAGAATTTGTTTAGTGTTCAAATCCTGAATACCATTCTGCTGTAAGTCCTGCTCAGTCCCAGCTAATCTCCTTAGTTTTTATTAATTCCTCTATGATGCTGAATTGTCAAAACCTGTAAGTAGTATCCTAAATGACTGCTGCTAGTGCATTCAATAAAATAACAGTTCACATATAATGCACAAAATCTTATCATTAATAATGTTAATAGCACACAAAAATCACTGATAAAATATACTGTGTGGGTTTATAGACGCTACGTAGAATTCATTGAATTTACCAGGCAGAACCAGGTAAAAATTTTCTCTATTCTCCCAAGAAACAGCAGATATGGAAACCACCACTTTGAGAAGGTAAACTGCTCTGCATTGATGCAGGCATGAAGAAAAGTGAAAAAAGTGGTGATGAAATGGCTAGACCATACATTTGAAGTAAAACAGATTTTGTGTTTGGAATCAAAGTAGAATTCAACACACCTTGTAATTCCCTTCTTTCTCTGTACCTCTCATGGCATGAACACTCAGTTAGAAAAGGCAGTACTGGGAGGGGTGAAATCTTTAGAGCTTGTTTAGTTGAACCAAAATCTATCAGCTGCAGAGTATCTTCCCAGTCCTGCTCTCTTGTTTCCCTTTTCCGTTCTTCTCTTGCACACACACTTCTGTGCCCAGTGCTACTGAAAGCTGGAAGGTCTGCATCTGCTCCCAGATCAAAACCTGTTTGTCATTAAATTATAACTTTAAACAAAAAGACAAAAGACACTAAAAAAGTGGGGGAGTGATAACTGAGAGTATCTGTATTTTCCTCTGCCTTCCTGTTCCTAACATCACCAGAAAATAATAGCTTCCCTGAAGTGTATTTACAAGTCTGAAAATGAAGAGCAGTGAAGTTTAAGGAGACATCTGAAAAGAAGTCAAATAACAACCACTAAGAGGAGTAAAACATGTTGTTCCATGCACTGAACAAAAGCACAGCTAGTACTTAAGACACTGTAATAAAATCTCATCTTAGGTGCTCATGGAGGAAAGAAACTGGTTTTGCACGCAGCTTATTCATTCGGATCAAAGAATCCTCCTGTTTCCAGCTCAGACCTTTACAAGGCCCTTCCTTGGAAGTATGCTAGCCTACCTAGACCAATAGATACCTTCATATGTCTCAGGAGGATGGGTTCCAGATCTAGGTAGCCTAGCTCAGTCTGTGATGTCCTTGTGCGCCCCATTCCCCTCCTTCCCAGTCTTCTTCAATCAAGGTTAAGAATTTTAGGGAAGCACATGGGTGCAGGTGATGGACTGTTTCCCACAGCTCCCAATCCTATCCATTCTGTTATTTTCCATATGGAAATCTGATCAGAAGTGTACTTCTCCTACAAGAGGAGCACCCAGCAGAAGTGATCCACCATCTCTCAGGTGAGTCGTGTTTTGCTTTTGCACCCTAAACTTGCAGATATCTGTCTCCTTTCCACAGCTGCCGTCTACTCATCCTTTAGGTTAAAGGTTTAGCACCTCATTTTCACTGATCCCCTCATTATGCATTGCTCATAGTAGTTCTAATCTGTGGGTATTGTTCAGACTAGGTTTATTTTTCTCTTCCAGTATTTCACTACTTGTGTATGTGTCATCTAATGCAAGGGTTGTGTTGGTAATTGCTACCCTTCTGTGGAAATGCTCAGTAATCACTGCGTAAACCTTGCATAACCTCCAGAAAGCAGCTTAGAGTAGGCTCCAAGCAGTCTTAAGTTACATATCCAAGCATATTTTTGCAAAGCTAAACTAAATGTATGTTTATCAGAGAAGTCATACACTTGAAACTACCATGGCCTCAGTTTCTCTTCCACAAAAAGGATGTCCGTAGAAGGGATCTGGAATTTACTACCAGGCTGTCAGCTACTGTCAAGCAGAAACCCTTCTGCCCAGAGAACACACAATAATCCCATTTCCAAACCAAACCTCAAATCAGCCTTGGGCAAGATACTGTCCATGTTGCATAACCAGTTATATCCACCAGGACAAAAAGAAAACAAAATGTACAAACAAAACCCAAACCCAACACAAAAAGAAATCCAGAAGAAAGAAATATCCAAAAATTATTTCCCCTAGGATCACTCAGGTCTTGTGCCCATCTATCATCTCAGTAGGTGTTTTGGTGATTACAGCTATAATACACAGCAAAGAGGCCAAACAGCAAGGCAGAAAAAAATCGCTGAAGGCATATAATTGTAAATTATTTAATGCAATTAATCACTTAAAAATTATGATGATCTGTCATCTGAACAGAGCAAGTAATAATAACAATCAAACTCTCCATCACAATTAGACAGTACCTCATCACGCCAAATATATTCAGAGAAACTATTTACAAAGAGGCTTTAATCGATAGCTGACAATAATAATGCCCACTAGATTGAATAATGTGAATAGCAATGTATGCAAACACATGCCTTTGTTTTTTTGGAGAAAAAACCTTCTGAAAAAAAAAAAATAGTAGGAAAATGACAGTAAATGAGCTATAGTTCCCTCCAGGCAAAAAAAAAAAAAGTATAAGAGCAGCACAAAAGCAGAACCTTAATTAAAAGCTTCAAAAGCAAATATTAACCAAACAATAATTAAAAAAAAAAAATAAGTAGAGAATGTGAAGTGTGACAGCATCACAAGGAAGGAAAAAGCCCATGAAGGGCAAAAGTGAGAACAGGAGAATTGAAAGAAAAAGTGAAAAGTGCACTATGCTCTATAAAATTGAGATGAAAGAAGACAATTTAAAGATCCCTTGTTTTTCACTATTGTCTTAAATTAACACAGGATGAAGAAATACTTTCTTAAGTAAATACATAACATCACTTTAAAAAATTATAAAGCTATTCACAGTGGAAAAAAATTCGAGAACGTATTTCAGAAAGGCATTGGTACTGAAATGCTTAATAATAGATCTACTTACTGCAAATTTGTATTTCTGGAGGTAAATTTTAAAAAGTAGGTACATAAAATGGGACTAAAGCAGAACTGAAAGCAGCTAGACTCCAGAATTGTGACTTCTCTGTTTTCCACTCAGTTGACACCTAATCTCAAAGGCATCTAGACACTACGTGCGCTTCAGTCTCTGATCTCAAATCCAGGAAGAGTAACTGCATGTTCAGAAATGTCTCAGGTCTGCACAGCAGCCTTTCCCGTACCTGCTCTCTTGTTGGCACATCATTCATGCCACAGCTTGAATGAGATTCAGAAACTGGGAGTTCTACACTACTCCAGTTAGCTAAGCAATAGCGTGATTACTGTCTCTGAGTATGTGAAAACAACCTCAACTCTGGGAAGGCAGCTATAGCTCTCGGCCTGGCTTGAGGATTTTATATTGAGTTTTGTATTAAGCAGGCCTCAGAGAAAATACAGAAACTAACCTGGAAGCAAGGAAAGAAAGACCACACATTCCCAGCTGAACTCCAAGAATGGAATTCATCTGCTGATGCAGGTGTCTGGGTTTCCCCTGCGGTCAAGAAGGGGCTAAGCAGCACAGCCAGAGGGTTCCAGACAGCAACTCATTCATCCTACAGCAGACATGTTGGTCAAATTAATCACTGCTGACTAGCTGACTCCATCACTGACTGTGGCAGTTTTGACACTAGACTAAAATCAAAACCCACTTGCTGGCACCTAAAGTCCTACCTTTACTAGGTAATCTGCTGTAGATTAATTGCTCCTTGATTCATTCACTCACATCCAGAAAAGGCCCCCTTCCTTGTTGTACACTGGTAGAGATGCAACTGGAGAGAAGTTCCTTATCCATGACTTGGGTGGCACAAGTGCACATCAATATAAGATGAGAAAAAAAGTTATGATCCCTTTCAAGGAGTAATGCAGCAGTGCCAAAAATTTTCCCTATCCTGAAAAAGTATCCCCACTTCTTTATTAAGAAAAGATGCATCAGTTGTATAAGTTATTTCAGGAATGAAGATAAAACTGAAATCCTTGGCATCCTGCTCTAGAATTCCCTGATAGAACAATTGAGAAGCACACTGTACTTGCCCAACACGAACAGATCTAGAGGCTGTGTGGTTATAAGTGGCATCTGAACCTGCATCAGCTCTCACTTTGATCTGCAAAATGAAATCCCGAGACATTCTTGAATTTGGTTCTGGAAGAAGGCTGGCTAAGAGTACAAACAGTAGCACTGAGCAAAAACAGTTCTGGGCTCAGAAATGTTTTCTCTGAACGTATCTTGAAAAGCAGTCTTTCACAAACTTCTACATAGTCTTCCCACAAAAAAGCATTAAGTGGTTCCTTGGTTATTTCTAAGGTAAGGAAAGTGACAATGCAGAGGTTTAGTTGATCCCATGTCTGTACAGGACTCTCATAGTTCAGAGAGAAACCCTGACCTTTTGGAGGAGCTGTACAAGTTATTTTGAATGAAGATGATAGAGCTGAGTGATAGATAGGGCTTTTATATATTTATCTATTTTTATGTATTTATATAGTATCTATTATATCAATAATTCTTTTGTGTGTGTGTGTAAAATAAAAACAGCTCTTCTGGGTAGAGAACTTTCACTAACAAATGCTGTCAGAAGTTTCGGAATAAGACAGTTAGTTAACTATGACTGGTTCATAGCAGCAACATTTGCTGGATGCATTACAGGAGAAACATATTGTCTAGGTGGAGTAAAACTGGAAAAGTAATCCAGATTGGTAGACATGAATGGTCTGTCATCAACCAGCTGTAGAAAGAGTTTGCGGGAAAGGTCAAGCGAAGGAGATAATTGCTTGAAGGATGAGAAGCCAGAGAGTCCACTGCAACCACAAGCTGGCATTTAAAAACTGCTGACTGAGAAGACAATGCCTAATGGAAAGAATTGCCAGGCCATTAGCAAAAGTCCACAACCTTTTATAAAACAGTTTGACAAGATGCTGGGAGGAAAGGAAACAGACAGGAACTGATGCAGAATTTATGGTGTAAGGCTGCAAGAGTTAAGAGATGCCAAGGAACAATCTCTCTGAGGTGAGCTTGCAAGAGGGCACCATACCCCCCTAGTGAGCTTCAGCTTACTCCAATACTAGCATGAGATAATTTAGTCCACAAATAGTTACCACTTTTGGAGGTTCCCAGAACCTTTACTTGTACCTGTTAGCATGGACAAAGGTAAAAGCACACTCTTCCAGGCATGCAACATTCCACAGAAAGTGACAGTCCCACGCAGAATCTTCATGGCACAGAACGACTATCTGCTTTGCAACACAGATGTGAAGTTCCTGTTCCACCCTTTGCTATTAATGGACAAATTCATCAGCCTTCTTACAGACAACATTTTTACCTTTTCAATGGTATGCATTGTCCTTAATAAATCCTAGTGAAAGGAAAAAAAAAGGACAGACAGGGAATGAAAAGACAGAAGGCTTTTTTGGCCTTTCTCAACCCAAGTTTGTTATAGAAATGCAATGATCCATATCTTCAAACCAGAATATTTTAGATTAAAATAAAAAATCTAGTTCTTTATAATACAAGCATAGAATACAACATGTGTATGACATTTGCCGTGCAACAAAGGAGGGTAATTTGGGGCAGGGGCTATCAAGGCTTAAAAGGATTTCATTAAGGGCCATCATCAAAACAGAAGAATAGAGTGTATTGTGTAACGTGACAAATCAGATTCCAGTCCTGCCACCTATAGACAAAGTTTTTCATAACTTTCTAGTACATGTTTTTCAGTGATTTCTGCCATTCCATGTACAGAACATTAATTATATACAGTAAGTTCCTTCTTCCTCCTTGCAGGTGTTCAGTCTCTGCCCTGGACTTGAGGTAGCAAATTCCTTCAGCACTCAGAGAGAAAAACATAGAGAAAGAAGAGTCCTACAGGAGAAATAAGGAGTTATTTGCTAGAATACAAACAAGCAAACCCAACCCTACCAACAGTCAACATCAATCAGAGAATGCACTACATCACATTTTTAAAATAAGTTACTGGACTGTAATTCTGAAACACAGACTTAGTTAAACATATTAATATTAATAAAATACAACAATGTTTTTATATAATGTTATTCCTTTGTAGAATGCACTTATTATCTAAGAATATGTCACACTACACAGTTTCGCACAAGCATGTGATGAAGAATCCTCCCACATACACATTCACTGGGGCAGGATGAGCTTGTGGAGGAATGTTAACTCTGATTTTCATAGGAATAAAATCACAGTCTAAATCTATCTTTTCCAAGTATTAATAAACTTTATCACTACACAGAACTGCAGTATAAAAAATGATGAACAAGTATCTTTTTAATTTGAAACACTTCATTGTGAACCATAATTACTGATCAGCTTTGTGAACAATGCAATGTCACATTCAATGGCCCTCAGAGACTCAGCTGGATAATAGATGTTCATATTTTCATGTTGGGCTAAAATAAATGCAGAATTTCACATGACAACACAATAGAAGCTGATCCTAGCTTACAGTCTTAAGCTATTAATTTTTTGGAAATGCCAAGGAGGCCTGCCTAGTACATCAAAATAGCTTGCAAAGCAGTACCATGTGCTCCCAAGGTTAATAAATTCAAGTTTGGCCACTTATTTTCAAATTCTGTATGGTACTAGAAGGAACATACTTTTCCTCATTTAGGCAAATCTCTTTTCAGAAAGGTCAAAGAAACAGAGACAGCAATTGGTGAAATGAATCCATAAATAAATCAAGACATGAAATGTAAAGATTTTTTTTTTTTAAGGATGGAAAGACATTTAACAAATGCTCTTGTAACTTAATGAATATCTTAAAAATAAAGATATTCCTACCTGATCAAATAATAACAGTTCAACTATCTTTGTTTGCTGTGTTTAAAGCCAGCTGTATCTGACCAAACTTAATGGCTGGACAGCTTTATCCAAACTACGCAACTTCTAAAGTAAACAGTTTTATTTCATTCCAGGAATGAGCACATTAAGAACAGAAGTCACAAATGTTTATGAATAAAATCAACCAAGGGTGAAGAGTTGTAAAGACAGTTATCTTTCTGCTTTGCAGCTTGACCTTTAAAGAAAATGTCCAACCATTGAGAAAAAACCGGACCACTTTTGGGAAACAAGAAATTGCCTCCAAATACATAATGATATTATCGAGCTGAGCAGGGATGCCTGCATCAAAGTGAAAAATAGGGGCTTGTGGTGCAAGGCAACAACTTCCAGCAATTACAGAGCTGCGGGTTCCACATCCAGCTTCATGAACGCTGTCAGCAGCCAAGCCCTTGCTAGAGCTCCAGGAAGCAGCCTTAGACCCAGTTGCATGAATACAGTCCCCAGAAAGCTGCTCTAAAGGACTGAGCAGGACGTCTGACTCCTGGAGCATGGGGCCACTGAGCAGCTGCATTGCAAAGGGTGGCCCAGTCTAGGGCCATCACTGAGGGCTGGTAAGTAATTTCTGCTGAGCATCTAATATCCATTGGATTGGGCATTGGGAATGCAACAAAGGGTGGTTGCAGGCTACTGATAAATCCCCATGGTCTCACCCAAAATGAGCTGAAGAAGCAGGTAATGGGTGCAGAGGGTATTAAAGAGGGCTGACAGGCTGCCCCCATACTCTAGCCATAGCTCCCTGCAGGATCTAGAGATCACACAGGAGTGGTGAGAGGGCTGAGCACCTGATCCATGAGGGACAACCAGCCAGGAGCCAAGAGCAACTACAGCACAGGCACAGTCTGCCCCCGCTGTGGCACAGATCCACTGCGGGCAAGCAGAGCAAGGTGAGTGAGAACAGCACAATTCACCAGCAGACCAGCAGTCACCAGACAAGGGTACGGCAGCAAATCAGGTCTGGTGTCACGCTGGGAAATCCAAATGACAGATTGGGAATAGCAGAGGACAGACACGTGCAAGGCGGCTCAGGCACAGAGTAACAGTGGTCAGGGCCATGAAAGCCCATTAGTGCCCTCAGGGCCCAGACACACTCCAGGTGCACAAGGAAGCAGACAAATGTAACCTGAAACTCTCTACAGTCTGCACAACAATAATGTTTCTGGACTGTATCTCAGTCCTTTTTTGCTTGGCTGTAAGAGAGTGACCACAATACTTGGAGACACTCTCCCCTCAGCTTCTTAACTCTTCTAATTTATAGATTCTGCTATTTATCTCCTTGTACAACTACTGTTCCACCATTGCATGTGGCACAGATATACAGTCTGGACTGAGCTCTTGGAGAATGGAGGAAAAACAACAAACCAATTTTTGTTGGTTCTCAAAAGGAACAGACTCGATTTCTTCAGAGACATGCTTAGACTACAAACTGTACCATGCTAAGATAGTATCTTAATTGATATACATGCTTTTGCTGTGGAAAAATGCATAGTGTATTTACAGAAGAAAATAAAAGAAATATAAAGCAGCATTACAATGACAGTCATAGATCAAAAATAAATGAAAAATAAACAAATAAATTACAGTGTTAGGTGAAACAGCCACTATGCACATTGAAAAGTTTTCAAAAGTTTTGGCATGTCTTGCCACCATTAAGCCTCTGATAAATAACCATTCAAAAATTCAGGAGCCCTAGATTTTATTTACATGACAGAGTTTACAGATGACTTGCATAAAATAAATACTTCTATTCACTGCTCCCTGTGTCCTTCTTCCCTCTGACCCAGAAAGTTATAAAGATATGAATGTCTGTTCAAAGGCAGAACAAGCCTCTGTGGTTTCTGAACACCCAAGCAGTAAATAATCACATCATACTTAAGACCACATAATGGTGAGCAATTGTTATCATAATGGTGGATATCTCTGAAATAAGTGAAATTTGTGCTGTAAGAACAGGTTTTAAGCTGACACATGTTTACTCAGACAATTTTTCTACCCCAACCAAACTTAAATGTTTAATGCGTGCCCCACTTAAATCTTTTAAATATATATTAAGATAGTATTTAAATGTTATGATTCCTAATGCTCTCATCCACCCAAATATTCACCTTTTTTCAAAAGAGGTTTAATTTAAAAAAATTAATTCTGTGATACTTTATATGATTGGCAGCTAATAATGAGAAGAATTCAGCTGAATTTCTAGATGATTAAAGTCTGAGAAAGTATTCCAAGAGATGATGAGGAGTCATACAAAATAACACAAAAATAGTTGTCTTTTTCTGACAGTTCAGTGTTCCGCAGGAGAGACAGGCCTCCCATATGCCAGTTTTTTCCTTCTTTGTTTTAATCTTCCTTATGGAGTTCTGCTATTTGAAACACACAAAAGCATACCAGATTTTTAACTGATAATTGAAGATGCATTAGGCTGGTTCCTACCTCAACAATGTCAGTCACTAAAAGCATAGAAGATATTTCAGAATGAATCCCAAATCATTCAGGGTTGATTGAACTTGATTAATGTGATAACCTGAACTTTAAGAAGGTCAGTTCAGGCATGTTGAGCCACAGTTCTCTGCTGAATCTGAGATTAAGATACCACGTTCCATGGCAAAGGTGGAATGGGGAAGAATACTGTTGCCATGTTTTCAAGGGAACAGCATGCTCTACTGGCCAGCTCAGCATAGCAAAGCCACAGCCCTGACTGCTCTTTTCCCTTTGCCCTAACTATGGGAAAGGCTGTAATTAAGTCTACCCTCTGAAAGAGCGAAACAAAGTAAAAGTTCCCTACTTCCTCCTTTCAGGTATCCACAAGGAAGAGCTCTGTTTCAGCCTCATATATCATGATAAAAATATGGGGAGGAAAAAAAAGTTGTTCTTCTCTACAGCCATGTCAACACAAATGTGGTAGAATTAGAGAGTAGGTTTGCAACTCCACAGGTAGTCAAGCTGGAGAATGAAGGTGTTACAAAAAGCAAATACTTCATGCAGCAATAACTGTGGAAGTTCTTGCCAAGATTAAAAATGTTGCAGATAACATGCAGATTTGCATTAAAATGTCTGGAAAATACAATTTTATTATCAGCCTGTAGCACAAGGAGGGCTGAAAGGGGTCTAATGTGACCTTTTCATTGTCTCTGGCTCCCGAGGTCTGAAAAGAAGGTATCATGTAAGCAGTTTGTGGGAACCGAAGCAAATCCGTCAAGGTCACAGGTATAAACATTATACAGGTCTCTGCACTTTTCTTGTGAGCTTCTCCTCTCCTGTCCTTTATCAGATCTCACCTCAACTCCTCTGCAGTTTCAACTATCTGTTCTAGGATGTATGGGTCACTCCAGCAGACGTCTCTACGTTAGGTAACCTGACTTTGCCTTCAGCAATCAGAGGAGTGTCATACAAGAGGCAGATGGACAAACTGGCTGACTTTTGCACGGTGTTGCCTGAAGAATACAAAGCAGCAAATACAACCTACCGCTCCCAGTTTGTATTTACAATATCTACAGCCTGATTTTTCACCAGAAAAATTAGATTAGCTTTCATAGAACAACAGAAAAAAACTTCAGTCCATTCCTCTGCCATTGCAAAAACAAAAACCAAAACTGCCAAAAACCCCAAAACAAACCAAAAAAAAAAAAAAAGAAAAAAAAAGAAAAAAAAAAAATTTGACCAGCCTATTTTCAAAGATACACAGTGAGAGGTAGTTCCAGAGCCCCACTAGGCAATCATTTCCATGTCTTCAGTGTCCTTACCATTAAGGAAAAATTACTAATATCTAATCTGAATTTTCCTTACTAAAATTTAGGCCCGTTGGTACCTTTGCCAGACACAGTAAACAGTTTATTTCCTTCTTCATTATTAATAATAAAAAATACTTATAACATGAGTTAATTACTCAAGACAGGAAACTACCAACATATGGTACCAGAAAGGGGAAATTTTTAATAAAACATAAAGAAAAAAAGATATTAACCATGATAATCGCTCAGTTTTAGAAGAGGCTATATTAATAGCATAGAAATTCAGCATTAGAGAGAGAAGAAATAGCTTAGTTAAATTAAATATTCTCCGTCTGTTCAGTTTGGACAAATTTCATGTAAAAATACTTAAAAACCTGGCTGAAGTACAACAATTAAATTACTATCTCTAGGAGCTCATGGAAAAACAAAATATCTAGAGAAAAAAAAACATAGGGCATATCTTTACAAAGGGTGCAAGGAAAGATTTGGGGGACTTTTGACTAAGATAAATTCCTAGAAAAGTCTCAGAATAAAAAATATTATAAGTGCAAAGATAGCACAGAAAGTAACTCATAGTTAAGACAGGTTCCTTCTATGAATAAGTCACATAAAATCAAAGTAATATGCATCTTTAGCAGAATGTTATGCCCTGTGAACAGTGAAAAGGCAATGGAATTTATAAATTATAAAGATTTTGGCAGGATCTCATGTTGAATTTCCACAAGGGTGTGAGGCAACGAAGATCAAAGCTGCAAAAGGTGTGAAGCTGAGAGTCACAGTACCGCTACGAAGTTAACAAGGCTCCACACTAGTCTGCTCAGTATTGTTGGAGATTTTCATTAATCATCTAAATAATGCAAGAGAAAGTCTATTGTTACTAAATTCAAAGATGTCAGCAGGCTGGGTTGTAAGAATGAATGGACTTGGAAGGATCTTAAGATATCGCTATTCAGGAGTGATTAATATCCAGCGCTACAGTGCAATTCCTGGGACAGCAAACCTCAGTATAAGCATCCTTACTATGCTAATCTTAGAAGTATTCAGAGTGTTACAAGAGCGTTAAGTAGAAACTGAAATATAACTGAAATAGTCCTGTTAGTTTCTGTTTTATACAAACTACAGTGGAAAGAGGAAAGCACTACAATACAAAAACACACAGGATTTATGTTGCGTTTCAGGCTGTTTCCAAAGTTACTGTGTAAAGCTCTCATGCTCTGATGTAATATACTGGTCTAATCAACAAAAATGAGGATAGAACAGAAATACAAGGTCACAGCAAGCACCTGGAAATGAATTTAAGTCTGGCTTAAGGATACAACTCATTCTCATTCACCTTTAGAAGTCTACTGAACACAAAATTACATCTGAGACAGCTGCCTAGAGCACCTTTCTAGCCAATAAGCAGATGCAGGCACATCAAAGTAGAGTTTATCTCATCCTAGGATACACACCTGACCATGAGTCATGCCCTACTGCTGGACACTTCTCTCCATGAATCATAGGGGAGACTGCACCACTAGCTCTAGGCATCTGAAGTTAGAGAAATATTGTCTTGTCCTCAGTACTTAGGCAGACGCTCTGAATCATCCATGTTGTTAGAAGAACATCAGAGTGGTGACACAATTCTGGGGTTTTTTTAAATCTAGGTTGCTGCAAAACAAATGAAGACATCAAGCTGCTGTTTTCAGTCTAGATTTCTGTTGTCAGTTAGGTGGAAGCTGGTACAAGAAGGTCATGCAGAGTCGTAAATGTGCCTCAATACCTCTGAGCTAATTTTTTTCCAAAGTGTGCAGCTGATGTCTTGGCTGCCTAAGCTTTCTGTGGTTTCTACAATTCCAGACACTGATTTCTGTGCTATTTTAGGATAAAATTCCATGTTTGATCCCCTTCTGCCACAGTTCACTTCTCCATCAGATTGTTTGGGAGAGAGCAACATTCTCATGGCTCTTTCTAACGTGGTTAGGACTCCTCAAACTCACCCACTAACCTTTTATTGGTCTTGCCTTTGATTTTAGTAGCACTGAAATTTCACCCACACTGTTTTTGGGCACGGATGAACACAGGGTGTGATGTTCAGCATTGCACAGAGACAGAGAACTCAAAAAAAGGGTGTCTTCTTCCCTAGCTCCTCCCTAATATACATTTTCAGTAGAGACATACTGCTGGATGATTATTGTCACAAACTTATAAAAAACTGCATTAAAATGGGTAATAAAATCATTCAACAACACCTTAGAGTGATCAGAAAAAAACAGCTGCCTCCTGTTCTTCAGAAAGTTATCTTCTCGTGTTATGCCGATTTGCTACTGATAGCCACTTTCCAAATACTCTTAATTCTGTGTACCCAGAGGGAAACTGAGCTAGTCCTTCCAAGCGGGAGGTTTGCGGTTGCTGTTCACCGATACTCCTGATTGGTACGTGAGACAAGACAACAGTACTCTGTATTTCCAGGGTAATTGTGTGCATATCCCTTTCATTCCATACAAAAGCTACTTCCAATTCTCATTGACTTCAAGACCTCGAAAATCCACAACAGTGATTTTAGAGAGAAAATTAGGCATACTACATCATCCTATTTCACGCATCTGCTGAAGAACTGATGACAACTGTGGCTATAAATGTAACACATAAAACATTACCCTTTGATATAAAGGATTATTGAAACCTGAGTGAAATACAGGTTATTTCAGGGTTACAAACGAAGCTTCATGAACTTTTGCCTGATTTTAAAGGCAAACTGAGTGACTTTGTAAAGGATCATGAACTTAACCTTACAGACCATACATACAACAGCATAGTAAATTATATGACAGCAGGTAGAATACAGTACAGCAGCCCTTGCAACATCCAGGAGTGGGTTTCTGAGAATGAGAAGTTGGGGCTGTGCAATAGTGGGGCCATAGCTCTAGCTCTGACTACTTTATATTTCTTCTTTGGCAGTAGACGTTTTGACCTTCATGGTAGACTTTACTTTCAGACGACTTCTCTTTGATTTAATTTTCTCCCTCATTTTTCTAAAAATATATACTTTTTATGAATGTTTCAACCCTAGATTTACTTTTTTCCTCACAGTGGCCCATTCTTCTCAGAGGCATGAATTTCTGAAAATCAGATAAAACCCCAATATCAATACTTTCTGCACTTAGGGAAAGAAAAACCTAGTTAAGTCACCAGATACTGCTAATGTGCTATGTCAGCAGAATACATGAAAAAGGCATGATTTTGAGTGCCTGGAGAAAATGGTCCCAAAGGATGAATAAATGGTTTCTTCCCCTCTTTTCTGAAGATAAGTAGACACACATGATTACAACTTATGATCCCTGGAAAGCATAGGTACTGGGCTGCTAATTTCCCAAGGCATTATCACTCACGTCCTTGTCATAGCGGCAGAAATAAAGAGCTCTGCTGTGGGTTAAATACTTGGGGTTTACTGCCATGCTGCTAATACTGTCCAAAAAACCCCTGAAGCACAACATACACCTGCATGAGGAATTGGTTTGTTTTTAAATTCTCACCAATATTGTGTTGCTTTCTTGCCTCAGAGTAATTACCACACCTAGTTTTCAAAGACTACACTAGAGGAACTTGAAGTAATCCTGAAACTGCCCCACACACAAAATTCAGTTTGCACAAAGAATGCCTAAGAAAAATTCCAAGACTCCCAGGAAAATGGAGGTCACATAACAGTTCTCCAGATACTAACCAAACAGCGGAGAGAAGAAACAATTTGCTTGTGTGTGCAGCCAGAAGATCGTTTACCATCAATTGTCCCCTCTTTCAAAGCACAAAATGGAAATTGAAAAATAGGTTTCTGTACCTAATGACCAATATCTAAGAGAATATGTTGTGCCATACTTGCCCAATCCTTTTTCATTTAGCATTCCATACCTGTTGTAACACAAAATAGCCACCTGAAGTAACTAGACCTTTTGATGCTGGAGGTTATTGTTTTTCTAAAGGTGCTCTGCTTTAAGAATGAGTAGGTAAAAAAAAAGTAGAAAAAAATAAATACAGATAAATATTGGAAAAATTATACCATACCACCTAATCAACATATACACTTTCAATTATAATGATATAGCTTTATTTTGGATCCACCTTTGCACATAGCCATGCATAAATACTTTTTCTCTTTTCAGTACTACTCAGTGTTAGCAGAACTCAATCCAAGTGACTAAACTTGTCCATTAACTTATTCATAAAGATATCCATAATGGTAATAAACTATTAGTAATTTAGAAATAGGATAAAATACTATTATTTGCCTCTGAAGATGAGATCCCTTACAGCATCTCTCCCAATTTTCACATTCAGTACTTTCCTTCATCGTGAAATGAAGATCTGTGAGAATAACAGAAGGGAGAAAATCACAGGTATTTTCACACAGAGATTCCATCTCTGATACTGTTCCAATTTCCCTTTGTATTACAGACATTTTTACCTCCATAGTAAAGTAACTTCATGGTGGAAAGGGGAGAGAAGCATTCTTCCATTACTTTAAAGGTCCATGTGGACTTTTAAAAGCTATATTACTTCATGGAATCCCTAAACTGTCAAATATTTTCTACTTTGCCCACCACTTAGTGAAACAGTATAATATGAAGTAAACATTAATTAAGTCTTTTGATAAAAATGCATGAGGGCAATTTTTAAGAAAGAAAAACAACAAGCTCAACAAAAATAGGATGCTAAAACTTAAGTGCAATCTCCGCTTCAATATCCCTGCCAGATATCTAACCTCAAATTTGTGTAAATCTTAAATGCTTAGAAACTTTTTAGAAAGAATTTCAGCCTTTTTCTCAAGAACAAAGTGAAGGTAGCCCATTATTTTATTTAAGCCTCAAGCACTTGTTATATTAGGTATTGGAATAATAAACTTCATCTAGATATATTGCAGCAATACAGATCTGGATGTAGCCACAGCTCTGGACAGTTCATCTTAAACATGATAATGTCACAAAGCCAGGTTCAATAACCTGGCTCAAGAACTGGGATATGGTTAGATTATGGGTGGGCTTTAGTCCAAAGCTTACAAGAAGGAGCCTTTGACTCATTAGTCAAAATTAAGTAGAATCTGTATTCCTAATTCACTGGTCATCTACATCTTCCAGGGAAAAATAAATAAAACCACAAGAAAAAAAAACAGACAAACAAAAGTTCTCTTGTATTCTCTAGGGAAAAAAAAACCTATAGGAGACAAAGAAAGAAAGAAAATATTATTAGGGTAAAACTGACAAAATAAAGTTTGAATCTTTTCTTACTTAAGTTGAAGAGTTGCTAATAAATGCATATAATATAGTGACTGCAGTTGTTCTGGCCAGTTAAAAAATGCAAATCTCTTCCAACAGCAGCTGAACACATTCTGTGAAACATTCAGTTTCAGAAGCATTTCTCTAAATACAGTTTGCAGAGGAAAGGGAAAGTAGAAATTTCCAGACATTGCCAACAAAATTACTGACATTTCCTTTCCTTCCTTTAAGCTTTCACTTAGGTTTGCCTTAGGTTTTTAGCTTCACATCTCTTACTGGTGATGCTTTGACGTGCTGCCAGTAAAGTAGCTGAAACCTAATCTAGAAGAAAACTTAAAGCCTATTTCAGGAGTACATGAATAAATATGCTGATTAAAGAAAGATAAATTCTATCATTTCTTTCTTTATTATGGATTTCTGCAACAAAAAGAAGAAAAGAAAGGAGCAATCAGGGACTGATTTTAAAATGCAGCACCCTCTGACATATGACTAAGCATCTCTTTTCTGGTGCTCAAATCGTGGGTACAAAAAGAAACTCGTGGAAAAATTCCCTGTGATCTTTCAAGCTCATTGTTGCCAGCTGCACTTTTTCCTGCTCTTATCAAAACTTGCTGTTAAATTAGTGCCCTGGTTCTGGCCAGGACATGTTTAATTTTTGCAGTAGACAGGAGGCGGCATGGCCAGGACCCTGAGGTTATTTTATGCTACATCATGTCGTTGTCAGGGGCGTGGGGAAGAGAGCCTCTTCTGGGGAGAAGGGGTTCCTTCTGGTCCAGTAAGCATCACAGAGAAAGAAGTGGGGTAAACTAGAGCATTTTGAATGTGAATCACTCACTTCTCTCTTGTACACTTACATTGTTTATATATTTGCTGTTACGGTTTGTTATCTTATCTCATTGCTGTTTCCAGTAAATTGTTCTTATCTCAACCCATACTCTCTGCCATTTGTGCCTCCTCTTCTCCTATCCATCCCACCAGAGGGGAGAGAGGGAGAGTGAGTGTGGTTAGTGGAAGCACTAAATTGGGGAATGCCACTCGTAAACCACAGCAATTAGTCACATAACCAACGCAATTAACATGACCTATGTGAAGCGACATCTGTTGCAAGACAGAGCCTGCCTGCCCCACACATCACCTCTGTGTCAGGGGCAGAATGCTTTTGCTGCAAAGTCTTAATGTTCCCTCTTCTCTTCTGAAAGCCAGCATGGTGAGGAACACTGTCAAGCTCTGGGAGGTGGCATGAGTCATGCAGTGCCTGCTGCTTTCTGCCTTTGTTACAGTGAGATAAAAGTCAGAAATATTGAGGTTTAACTTACACCATAGACAGACTCAAACATATCCTATTGTCACCCATTTATTTTTTCTTTTCTTGGTTATAATATCATCCTTCTTTTTAGAGCAGAAATTCTTACGTCAGTCCTGATATGAAAACAAACAGGAAACGAACTCCCAGAAAAGTCTGGAAGAATGAAAAAGCTCACAGATAATTTTTTAATGTCATCTTACCTCAAACAAAAGTGGCCCTGGACCTCAGGAAAATATTAGGGGAAAAAAAAATAAACCCAGCATAAAATATTGTCAAAACCAGTTGATTATCAAATATATCAAACTATTAAGTGAAATGCCAATCTTTTCAAAGCTTTTTCATGCTTTTATGTGACTTATTTATCACATAATGTCAGTACACCCCACCTCCTCAAAAGTGGCCAGTGAAATGGCATTTAATGTACATCTGTGTACAGTTAACAGCTCAAATGAGAAAATGCTTACTCATGTCTACTTCAGAAAACTGATTGAAGGATCTTCCTCTGGGCATGATCAGCGATTCCTCATTGATGGACAAGGAGTTACAGGTTCCTAATAAATGCTGTGTCTGTCTCTGTGAGTATTTGCTTCTACAAGATGAGGCTGAGGTATCTTCTTTAGTGCTCTAGAAACCCTCAGAAAATAAATCTCCAAACTAGTGTTGTTCATCCAACAAAAGAATATAAGCTAGCAAATCCTGTGCATGCTTGGAGAGTAGTCCAAAGGTCAAGAAACTTGACAAGAGTCTTGAGAGCAGGACCAGGATAGAGTGTCTGCATAGAGGTGATAGCAGTACTGCAAATAACACCATGTAGGATGTGCGAATTTCCTGTTTGCAGTAGAGGATTTCTCTTTTGAACAAGGCCAAAAATGAAAAGAAGGGGGGGGAAAAAAAGAGAGAGAGAGAGAAACAGAGAATAATTCATCTTGATTGTGGAACTCCGGGATGGTCTAGAGCTGGGTGAAGGCCGAAAACACTTTTCAGTAGACAGCATCACACCAGTCTCAGGCAGTGACGTAAATACTGCCAAGGAGAATCTACATCAAATGACTGGGGGCAAAGTGTGAAATAGGACTGGAGAACCAGCTACTCAGATGACAGAGACAGACTGGAGCAGAGGTGGTATTTTCCCTGATGGTCTGAGATCCTATGCTGTGGAACAGAAGGACAATGTCACCTCAGCTTGGATCAGTGAAAGACAGATCAGGAGTGGGTTCAGCCAGTGTTGGTGGAATAGCCTTGGTAAGGGTCACTCTTGGCAGCACCAGAAACACAGAGAGGAATGGGATCATCCCCAGGTATGGCAATCTTTGCCTCAGCCTGAAGGTAAGGCAGCACAAGTCAGACTCCCAATCTTACAATCTCCTGTAGATCCCAGAGAGGCTGAAAGGTCCAGTTTTAGGAGCCTATCTTTAGTGACACAAAACTAGTTAATAAGTATGCTTTAACCACCTTGATCCTAGAACTGGGATCCTAGATGTGAAATGCAATTGCAGCAAGTGGGTCAGTACCCTTTGCTGGCTGCCTAAATTTACACCCCTGTTCTTACTGCTTACAATTCTTCCAGACCAACACCATCTACAAGGAGGCCAAATACTTTTGACATTGATGCAACATTGTTTGGTTCATAAATAAGTGAAGCTCTCACGCCTGCAATCTACCCCTTGTCTCCAGGACCTATCCAGCTTTTCATAAGAATCACACATGCTATGTTAATAAAGTCCGGAAATTCCATATTTCACTTTTTTTTTTTTCTAAATTACTTCCCCATTGCCCACATGGCTGCTTGCTTTGGTCAGTTTGAGAAGTTCGTGCAATCACAGGCACTAAATGAAGGATGCTGTCAGGGTGTAATGTGGACAGAAAGCCCGCCGACTTTCCATTCTTGCTCAGTAACCTACAAGTACCTTCTTATTATCTTCCAACTTGGCAAACTGAGGGGAGAAACAAAAAAAAGAGTCAGTGAAGATCCCAACTACACATAAAATTACAGTGGTTTTAAGATTGTTCTGTGAAGCCAAAGAGGAGCACAGCATGGATGATCATTTAGTTTCCAAGTGGCATGTTTTCATAGAAACACAGAATAACAGGCTTGAGTTATCTAGTCCAAACACTTGCTCAGAGAAGGTCTCATTAAATGAGATTGCTCAGGCTGTGACCCATCAAGCCCTGTGGAGATTCTACAGTCTTCCAGGCAACCTCTTCCTGTGTGTAACAACACTCATGGTAAAAAACTATCAGGTACTATCTGATACTACATGGTAAAAATCTGATTAGAGTTTCCCATTTTTCAGCTTTTGTCTTTTGCACATCATCCTACCATTGCACACCACTAAGAGTACTCTTGCTCCATCTTCTCTATATTTTCTGATTCGTCAGTTGAAGGGACAGTAAGATCTCTCCCAAATCTTCCCTTACCTAGTCATCTCCTCATATTTCAAGTGCTCCACTTCCCTGGCAATCTTGATGGCCATTCAATTGACTCATTCCCATGTATCAACCCCTTATGTTCGGAAACCCAAAACTCAATACCATAATCCAGATACAGTGTCCTGAGTGTCACGGAGATGACAGATCACTTCCCTCGAACTGCTGGATATATTCCTGCTGATACAGCCCAGGAAGTGGTTGGTCTTTGGTGCTTTAATTGATTGGCCTTCTTAAAAAACTAGTTTTATTTCTATTCTAAGTTAAATTTCAATTCTATTTCAAATCTTTAGCTCACTGGAATCTAAAATAAGACATTCAAAACTGAAATAGCATGCTGCACAGGGGTTGTCCGTGTTTTAAATACCACCAGAAGGAACCGGTTCACTTTCTGCACATACTTACCCCTGAATCCTTCTTCATAACTGAGAGTTGTGCTAATTTTACCAGCAATTTTTTACTTCTTACTCCATGGACACAAATCAGCTTAAGAGTGTTTCAGCAATTAAACTGAAGATATTTTCAAGCCACTGCCAGTAGAATGACTCCTTACGTACCTTAGGGCAAACGAGAGTTGAGTTCCAAGAGGTGCCAAGTAGAAATTATGTTGACAGCAATAAATGCAGTGCACACTGGCAGTAATCCCCCACCACCCCAGACCCATACAACAAACCCCGTCCTGAACGCGTAAAGACTTTTCGAACTAGTGATACTTTTCAAATTAGTGGGGCATTGCCAGACCATGGCTTAAATAACGACTCACATTTTCACAGAAAAAGGCATCGTACTAATTTATTTCTTTAAGAACAGTAGACATGAAGATCTCTCAAATAGAAGGAAATTATGGTTTTTTTCAGAAACCACTTTAATAAAAACAAAGACATTAAAGTTTCATACTGAACATTCTAAAATGCTGAAGTATTAATTCAGGGTAATAACTCCTATAAGCATTACTGAATTATGCATTTTAAATTATAATTTTCAAAATGGCAGTGGGTATATTACAAAACTGAAAATAAATTTCACAAAACCTATTCTAAGTATTTTCTATGCAATGATTTGTGTGAATTATTTAACGTTTTCATTAACATTGTCTGGAAATGTACAAGTTTATCTGACTCATATCTTGAGATCCTTGAAATGTTAAAGGACCTAGTTCTGCAAGTTTTCCTGCATTGGCAGGCCACTAAATGCACACGTACAAATTTCTAGAACTCAGGATATTCCGTACTGGAACTACAAACTAGTGCTGCATGTTAATACCATTTGAATTGCATTATATTTACACTGTTCCCTTCCAAGCACTGTATGTTTATTCTTCCACACTACATTAAAGAAAAACATAAACTCATAAACTTTTGCCTGGTTTTCATGCTTTTTCAGAAGCATAGAAAGAAGGCTTAGAAAGGGAGACAGAATTCTATCAAAGGAAGATTTTACTCTAAAAATTCAAGTATATCATGTGCCCAGTTAAGCAACAGAAAAGAATAGCATTTCTTAGTGCAGCATCTGTTTTGAAAGAGATATGGCAGAAAAAATAATTAAATCAAAAGTATTCAAGCACCAATTAACATTTGACTTGAACTTCAAGTAAAGATTTAAACTATATCTTATGTTATCAGGACCATCCAGACCATCTCTAACACAGGAAAGAGTGAGACACAGACAGATGATAATAGCTACTGAAAATTAAAGCTGCTTAATTGTTTGCATCAAGCAGAAGGCAGTTGATGGTAAAATTTCCACAGGAATTTTCAACCTAGATATGCAGAAGGGAAGTAGGTGCCTCAGTGAGCCATACTAGATGCTGAAAATATCTTAGATAGATCTTTTTTACTGGTGAGCTTTGCTGATATCTAAACCTCTACATACAGATGCCTCTATCAGTTAAAATTCAGATCAGTTAACAGCCAGTAATGAGTGCTGCTGATTATGCTCACAAATGGCTTCAGTTTGCTACTCTTTAAAACCTGTACGGACTGGGGAAATAAACAAAACTCATGTTTTCCTGTCCCAAATGAATCTACCCATCAACCCAGTACAGCCATTTCTCTTTTTCCAACATTAAACTTGCCAGTTGCTGCCACTTCTCCTTTTCAACAGCTCCCAAATAAATGGACTGAATTGAGCCTTTCTAATTAACACATGTGAATAAACCCAAAATATGGGATTTTATTGCATTAGCTTAAGATATGCATACCCTATTTTTTCACAGGGCTACAAAAATTTCCGACTGCCAAAAACCAGCTAAAATGAGGGAAAGTAAGTGTGAAGGTTTGCTACAACTCAGCAAACATAAACAATGCAAAGTATTTTGTATGGATTTCCCAAAGGATATATCAGGAACTATCTTCAGCATGTTTGAGATTATGAGTAAGGCTTAATTCGGGGTATTAATAGCTATCCTGACAATTTCATCTCTGCAAATGTTATTACTATTACAGGAAAAAAAACTTCTGTATCCATTTTGCTGAGGCATTAGCCTAGAGCTTCACGGAGTGAGATGTGTTTCTTGCTTAGAATTTAAATTCATTTGCGCTGCACATGTTTTGGAAAAAAAACCAAAAAAATAATAAGAAAAGAAAAAAAAGAGCACACTGGTTCCCAGCTTTTTTATGAGAGAAAAAAATACAGGTTTTTTCAAGCTTTGCCTTTACTTTTGCACTCATATGTTGCAGGTACCTGCAATGGTGTGGAGATACATTCAGTATTAACACTTCAATATTTAACTTCATAATATGCCTATCTACACAGGATGTCTAAATGAGGAATCTTGTACTCACAGTACATCATTACACAAAATCTCACCTGAAATAATTTTGCCCACAAATCTATAGCTGTAGAAATGGAGAATAGGAATATTGCTAAATGAAACTCTATCTCAATGTCTACAGTTTTATACTCACTAGTGATTGCTTATTACATGATTTTACATCTTATAGGAGTCCAGGTAAAAGTCATAAAATCAAGCCACAAATGCTTGATGTTACACAGGTGTGGGACACAGATATAAATCTGTACAAAAACATGTGAAACCATAATAAAAAATTACATATTTTCCAGAGAAAATACCTATGACCCACTAGTATTACAAAGAAAACATAAATGAAGTGCAAAGGACCTACCAACAAAACCTTTGAAGATGTTAGAAAGCATTCACTCAGTGAAGTAGTACAGGCTTAAACTACAAAAGACCCTCACACTCTAGTTGGTAAGAAGCTCAAAATCACCAAAATCAGGTGCACTAACACCTTTGATTAGCATAACATGGAGAAAGAAAGTGTAAAAAATCATACTAAAGCTATTTTTTAAATTATTAGATTAATAAAATTAATGTCTATAATTTCTTTTAAGGTTGATTACTACAAGGAAAACAATCCTTTAACATTTATACGTAAATATGTTTTTAATATTGTGCCTAAATAAGAAAAATTATGTTACTATTCTCACACAGTAATTCTACACAAAAACTCAAGTTAAAATATGAATAGAATCCTGTCACTTACGTTTTGTAATCAAAAGGCACAACAACATTTATTCTTAGAAAGAAGTCACTGAAAGTGCAGTCATTGCAAGACTTAACACTATGAGAATTGTTCAACAAGCAGAACAGAATAGCAGCAGGAGTCGTGTTACTACCTGAAGTACGACAGAAAGCAGGGCCGAGAGAAACAGTCAGTGTAAACATATATCTCAGCTGTTATTCACTTGTATACAATTACAACAATGCACTGTTTTCTGTGCAAGACATTCTAGAATAAGCACAAAACTAATTTTCTCCCTAATAATGTGGAGCACAGGCAGATCCACAAATCTGTTTTTGTTCACTAGCTATGCAAATTTGCCTTTTGTAACATCACAGAGAGCCAGAAAATGATGGAGAAAGGAAGGAAAATAACTGATGCCAACCATGCAGCATATAAGAGAGCAAATGGAAGAAATTCATTTCGCCTAACTGCAGGATGGCAGCATTGTGATTGACACCATTTAGTTGGTTGCTTAGCACTCAGGTCAGCAGACTGAAACTGCAGTGAGAAGACAAGACTAGGCATTTTACCACATGGCCACAGTGCTTCTATTTTTGTTGCATTCTTCGTTGGAGAGAAGATGGAACTTCAGTGTTAGACCTTTCTATAAACATGTCAGTATGAATAAATTTGCATCTTTGACACAAATCAGTGAAACTTTCCAGCTGATTCCATGGTTCTGGAAAAGCCAAAGCTTCTAAAACTTCGTTGATTATTCCTTGAAATATAAGGATGAGATTCAAGCCAACAGGTTTGGAGGTTTCGTGTTTGTTTTTTTGGTTTTTTTTTTTTCTTAATGGTTAACAAAACCACAAAGAGACAAGAGACTAAATCAGTGGTAGACACTAACAAGTTGTCAATAGAGAATTTGAATTGAGGGAACTAGAAGCCAGGTTAATTGAAGACAGAAAAAGACCACTTGCCAATGGATCAGCTGCAAAGAGTCAGATGTCACAAGAATCCAGGTTCTTTGCCATAGGTGAAGCTCCGAGACACATCCTGAGAAGTGACTATGTCAGAAATAGAAAGAAACAATAATAAAAGAAAACGCTTGATGTGGCGGTGGTACAAGCAGCTGAAGCTGAAACAGACTGTCAAGGAAGCAGTACCACCGCCCGATGGTGGGTTAGGGCATAGACCCTATCTCCCGTCTTCTAACAGGTTCTCCCCTCCCCATTTTATTATAATCAGGTTTTACATATTCAGTTCTTGCATTACATATGTATAAGTTCTCGAATGTTCTGTGTTACTCGATGTCCCATTGGTCCCAGTTCCTGTCAATTTGTTGTACCCTCCCCTTGTTATAGTCCATTGGTTGTTGTACCCATTGTTCCTCCCCAGTTATTGGTTCTCTGTGTTATCTCCGCCCACAATTCTGTTTGCTTAAAAACCCTTGTTACGAGCCTTGGGGGGCTTTTTGCCTGTGCCTCCTTTTGGTGTGCGTCCCTGCTCCCCTCTCCTCTTCCAATAAACGCCACTGGAACAGCAAACAAAAGCCTCTCCCTTGCCTCTTTGTCCTGGTGCTGTGGCTGCTCTCTGCCTGCCAGGCGAGCTGTTTGCATTGAGGCTGGTAGCTCAGGCTGGGTCCGGACACAGAGGCACAGATCCTGCTGCAGTGCCGGCCAGTCACCGACGCCGCCTCCCCTGCTACCTGGCCTGTGCCTGCGTCAGCTTGAGATGAAGGTAACTCCATCATCTTCAAACAGGCCAAAACGCCCAAAGTCAGAGGTGATGGAAGAAGAAATTTGTTTGAGGCTTAGATGCTTAAGGTAGATGCTAGCCATTTCCAAGACAAAAGCAACTTTCTTCCCACCAAGCACAAGTAACAGGAAAGAGAAGCTGTTTTCTTTTCAGTGAGACGGAACGTGCTGCAAAACTACCTTCTGAACTCCAAGAGCAGGAATGGTTGTTAGCAGAACTTTCAGTGCCTACAAAGGAGGTCTACCGTATCTTCATGGTTCTCTGCGTCTTGGGCCCAGCCAGAACTCCACCCCAAGCTCAGAGAGAAGACCATAGAAAGGAGACACCCAGGGAGACTGTGGCACAGTCACATCCCACTGGCAGGTGCAATTCTCTGTATCATGGTCCCAGCCTGGTGCTGTTGTAACACAAAATGTTCTTCTGGAAGATTCTGTTGCTTGTGTTTTTCAGACTTCTGTGAAGTCAGTTGTGGCTAGGAAATTTGTCTTTCTGAAACACATCTTAAAGGGCATCGGGTCAGCTGAGCAGATGGACCTAAAGGCAAGGACTATCTGCTTCAGACTGTTTTGGTTTTTTTTTAAATAGATTTTCATGCAAACATCCCAAGAGCAAAAGTGCATGCTGTCTATAACAACAGCAAATAGAGGGGCAGACAAAGCTAAGTGACCCCTTCGGTGCTGCAGATACAAAACTAGGTCCATCACAAAGCAGGGCCACTGTTTCAAGTTCAGCTGGAGTTTCATGTAAATAGCGCTTCCTTCAGATTCTCTCTCAAGTTCCAGTCTCAACGAGCTCTAGGTTAGCTACACTTACGCCTATCAGTAAGTGTATCTTACTTACCCATGTCTCAAGATGGCTCTTGACAGCAACCAGCCTATGGCAGGTTAAAATCAGAAAAGCCTATACCAGCCAAACTTTCTTAAAGAAGGAAAGGTTCATATTAAAATCAGTTTTAAAATTCAAATCTTTATTTTCTCATCATTTCCTAGTTTTGGGGGACCTTTTACAGCTCCGGAGGAAACTGAACGAACAGTAAGATCCTCTCTGAAAGCTTACTAAGGGCACATTTTCCCCAAACATTCGTAGTTCAAAACATACCAGGGGTTTCATCCATATCTGACTCGAGTGGACTCAAAGGTCACCATAAAGATTTAATTCAAAATGAATCCCTGTCCCAGCTTTAATTTTGCAGTCTGGTCAGTAGTGGAAAAATTAAAGTAAAGCTGCAATACAATAAAACAGTTCTAACTCTATCACAAATTATAGTCACTAGACATTTTTCTCAATGTCTGTACATAATCATAAAAATTTTAAGACATTTTGATGATGCATGAAACTGGTTAGGAATGAAAAACATATCTCAGAGTCCCAAAAAGCAGAAATCTTTGCAAGTTATAGAAAAACAGGACATACATACATTTAAGCTTTATAATGCAGCTTTATTATGTCCTAATTAAATTATTAACTAACCTTAAAACAACTTTGATTTTTTCACCCTTTCTTTCAAACGTTTTTAAACTTTCCAGTTACTACTAATGGGGCTATTGAAGAAATGTAGAAAGCAGCCCAGACACCCATCCAGGGAGAGAGTACCAGTGGAGAAACCGCCAGTCTGGAATGGGGACTGAAAGGAGGACATGTACTTCTCTCACTCCTTTAGAAATACAAAGCAACACGTGAGACAAAAAATTGTAATCAGCTTCTTCTCAGAAAGCATCAGAGGCCCATATCTGCCTTCTCCCCACTCCTGCAATTGCAAATGAATGCATTTAAGCAAAGACAAAATTGCAAAACAACTCCCCTGAACACTGTCCAGAGGCTGTAGCCCTAGGATTTTTTCCAGGTCCTGTCAAGACATATACATATTATTTTGTTCAAATTCCTTGACACAGTCCATATTTCGTAAAATAAGTCACTTATTACCAACTAGGATTCTTCAAAACATTTACATATACATGCTTCATTTATGAGCAAGCTGCAGTTACTAGGATGTAATTTTCATCTTTCTTCCAGTGTCTGCCCACATCCATATCCACACAAGTAATACTTTAAAGAACTTCAGGCTCAGATGTCAGGTTCTTGGTGTCCTTCATTGGGGCAGTAACTGAAGCATCATCCTACCAAGTCATGTCCATAGTGAATATCTCTACAGAAATGCAAATCTTAAAAGACTAGGATTCAGCTCCAAAGCTGTACTAAGTAAATACTGTGATAGAAGACATTTTTCACTGAGGTCCCAGACAGACCTTGAGCTCTAATGGAGTGTTTTGTCAAGGTGCAAAATGCTTTGGCTGTGTGAAAATGGATTTTCCTTTGGAGTTGTAGATATCAATACAAACAGAACTTCACGAGTCTAGGAGTGAGCACTGTAAACATAATAAAAAAGAATTCTCTTAAAACCAAAGTTTTAAGGTGTGACTTCACCCTTACAGGAATTAAATTTAGCCTTGAATATTGTCTTTAGGTGGCAGGAGGCAAAGGAGAAGCAAAGACACAGGCTTGGTGTCAGAAATACATATGACATGCACTCTTGACACCATCTGATCCAAGAATTTGAAAGTCAAACCATTTCTTCTTTGTATTTATCAGATAGGCTCCCTGCCCCAGGTTACTAATTTCAGATTACAATTTTGCCAAAGGATGGTCTCCTGCACCTGAAGAAATGCAGGAATCCTGTACCAGTTTCTTATCATTGAACATAACAGTATTGTCACCATAAAACACGACAACCTCAGAAGCAGATCCAAAATGTCCTACATGCTCTGAAATTGCATATTCATGTTTGGTTTTCATTCCCTTCAGAACCAGTGTCATCCTTCTGGCTGCTGAAATAGTTCACAAAAACAGAAGGCCTGTGGGGGTCTGGCACATCAAATCAGGTCTGTGGGAGACGCTGAAAAGGGCATTGATGCTTACTGATGCTGGCTTGAGCTATCCGAAAATCCAGAGTGTATTGTTGTGAGAACTGATGTGTCTGACTGAGATGATGCCTGCCTGAAGAATGAGTGGTTCTTAGCCAAATTCAGCAAAGAATCTGAAGGCATAGTAACCCTGAGACATCATAAAAGTACACTCTATCTTGAAACATAATGGGGATAGAGCAGTGACTAAATTATAAACTACCTTGTAGAGATAGTTTAAGGAAACTTAAATATTCAAAAAACTTGTGGATGTGGCTCTTGGGGATAAGGTTAAGTGTTGAACATGACAATGCTGGGTTAGCCACTGGACTCAATTAATTTAGAGGCCTTTTCCAACATTAGCAATTCTACGACTCTGTGATTCCATCATCTCCCCCGAGACAGACATACAGAACTGGAACACAAATCCACCGAGGCTGTAGTTCGAAGTCCAAAACTGAACCCACACTAACAGGCAGAACAGTGGTTTTTGTTATTTAGGTTGTACACGCAGAATGCCGTACAACTGGAAAAGAGATGCTTCCTGTGCTCTCCAAAGCTACCCTTCCTGCATCCTTCACACAACAGAAGATTGCCTACAAATAATATATCAAAGATCATCCAGTGCAGTACTAGAACCTAGGAAGACAGCTGTCTTCTTTCTGGCTTAGTCCAACACAGTCTAGCATACTTTGTAATAATTCTTTTCACCCAGACCTGACGTTCTCTAAGGAGAAGAGAAAGAAAGCCTGTTACAATCCCCAGCATACTTGCTGTATTGCATCAAGGATTAGACCACTTTACAAATGCTTACTTAGCTAATATGTTAAAATCTGTCAATACGTTGAACCTCAAGATTAACTTTCTATCACAGGAAGAATGATATTTGCGTGAGGCTTACACTTCATTTTATTTGTCATGGGCATTCTGTGGGAGTCACGAAGTACTTGTCCTGTCACATGAAGGTATTAAAAAATGAAATTCTGGGAAATGACCCATGGATTTAGCTATCATCTGCCTGCAGTGATGATGGGAGTCTGCAGTGTTAAGAACTTACAGATTTTAAAAAAGTATTTTCTCTCAAAACAGTGGTACTGCTAAAAACAAAGCTCACCTAAGTGCATGTAGAGAGGAAGAAAATGCTGCTTTAGGTTTTAGCAATGGCAGAGCTGTAAAATAAGTTATATCTGTATGCACTGCAGAATGAAAATAATTCACAAGCAATCCCCTTCACAATGATAACCAACCACCAAAACATCAAACAAAAGGCTGGAAACTTTTATTGAATCAGATGCTTGTCAGTCTTCTGACAAATGTGTCAGCTATGGGCATTTTAGTCAGCAATTTTCAGTAACAACCAAATGGCCTTTTGTACACTGCACATGAAGACAGACTTCAATTGGCACAGAAAATAATAAATCCCAGGCTTTTGAACCTTTAATTGTCAAAATTTTTTGGACGTGTTGGAAGAGATAAATGGGAGCTTTACTGATCTCCTTGCTCACATCAATCCAGAACGTAATTTTATTCAAAAATTTTATAAATTGCATGCCTCATTTAAAAATCTGGAATCAAATGTTGCCTTCCAAAGTAGGTCATCAGCACAACTCTCAGAACAACTTCAAGACAGCAGGCTGTATGCACAGCATAAAAATGCTCACAAATAACTACCCAATGACAAAGACATGCACACTGTAACAAAACCCAGTTTGAGGGGTGGGTTGGAAGTGTTCAGACCCAGAATGCTCTGAAGCTGGGTGCTTCATAAATGTATTGCTTTGGGCAAGGCATATGTATCAGCTGTATTTCTGTGGGTAAAACCCTGTCAATCACACTCTGCTTAAAAAAATAACCCACTACAACAACAACAAACCCCCACAAGTCACCTTTTCTCTCCAAAGAATGACAAGGGGTAGAGTCAGAGCAGGGACAGATTCAAACCAAATGCATAGTCTGTTTATCAGCAGTAACTCTGCCAATTTATTGAATTTGTGCCAAGTTTACTCCAGATTCATATTGCAGCTCTGATGGAAATCTGAATGTACAGAACTCAGTCAAGGAAAAGATGCCAGGAACCTTATTTTCTAAAGCAAATTTTTGCACTTTTGATAACCCTGATTTCTGACATTCATGTGTCAAAAAAACAAAAGTGGAGGAGAAAAAATGGACCATTTCAAACATGTGTGCCAATTATGATTATCCAGGAGAAGTACCCTTCTGCTGACAGGCCAACTGGCTGCTGTTTCATTACTCAACACCTAGACTACTACTTCATATGATCAGTATTTTAAAGGGAGAACGAATAAATCTCTTGGGAGCACTAGCATAATGCTGGCAGCTCTTAGCAAGACTTATTAAAAAACAAAAGCTTCCAAAAAAAAAAAAAAAATCTGGGCTCACAGAGATGACATATTGCTCAGGTTTATTTCCAGATGGCCCAGAAAGGATCAGCTTTCAAGCCCAAAAGAGACTTGGTTCAGGAACTCCTGCTGTCACTACTGTCAAACAGTGCCCTTGTGATAAATTGTTTTAAGAGTTTCATAGAGACTGTTATTTCTTCCATTGCAGAGAGGAGCGCTGTATTACATCATCTTTTCCCTGAATATCTTAGAAATAATAAATGTACATTTAAGATGACTGAGAAAAGAGAACTTACGAGTTTTTAAAAGTATTATCTGATAAAAAAAGAAAAAAAACCCAGTAGTTACTGTAAAAGCTGGCTATTGACAAATTTGAGTCCTGTAATTCAATTTGTTCATGTAACACTTGAGTAGTAGTACTAAATCAGTAACCTAATTGCACTTTTTTTTTCCTTTTTTTTACAGAATTTGGTGTCTCAAACTGCTTTTCTTCTTGTTTCAGAAAATAAATCTTGCAGCTTACACACAGTAAACTGATAGTTGTTAGAAAATTCCAGTAGGGCAGCAACATATTGATTTGCTTTCAGGACACTGAAGCTCAGACAGGAAGGCATAGATGTCTGCTGTAAGTCTTGCTATCAAAACTACTTTCCTTCAGAATGTCCACCAATTATAATTAGGATAAATAGCACATAAATAGAATTCAATGCCATTGTGGAAGACTTACAAATAAAGTTGCTTTCCTCTTAACACAGACGAAAAATTCAAGAAATAAACAGCTAAACCTGAGTATTAAAACGTAAAAGCCTTAAAAAAAAGTCCAACAAACTGAAAAATAAAAAAATAGTATTTTAAATTACTCTCACATCCCTTTTCCCCTTCACAGCATCAGACCTTCTAAAAAAGAAGATTTTCACACACCAAAGCTAAGCCAATATTAAATTTGTAAGTAGTAGAAGACTCCCAAGATTAAGAAGCCCCCAAGTACATCTTAGAATTATCATTCTTTAAATATCATGAAAGAGGCAAGCTGAACATTAGAGAAAAAATAAAAAAACTGTGAGAGGAGGAGAGAATTTATTCAGGCTGCTCATCAATCGACAAACACTAATTGATGAAAGCAGTGTACTGATAGCCATGCATTTCAATGCACACTTCTAAACAGCCATTCATTCTTATGGTAACTTATGAACTTCATCAGAGCCTGACTTCAAAAGTCCCGTTAAATGCTGCATTTCAAATGCAAAACCGGAAATATAAACAGTGGCCCAATAAAGATGCTGATTTATATGAACTCATCGTAGCCATGATTACCTCCAAAAAATCTACAAATTCAGATGCATGAGGCATAATTTAACTTGAAGAATAAATGAGCTAAAAAGCCCATTAAAAAAAAAAAACCTACCTCAAGATTGGATTTTTCAGCTACCTCTTTTGAAAAGAGACTGTGGGAGTGACCTCAAAAGAAACACTGAGTCAAAACAATCAGGGACCCTGGAAGAAGAGTGGAGATAGATTCTGAGGGTGAAGGGGCGATATGACATTTTTTGGACCAAGCAGACATCACAGGAAAAACAGGAAACACATTGGCCAACGCAGGAAAAATGTGGAAGAGATGAAAGGAAGAGAGTCCATTGAGGGTCTGGAAATAGCATTCTAATCCTGGGAAGTGACACCTGGTTTACAGAGCTCTGACAAATGTACTTCTTACATAAAGTCATCCAAATGTTTCAGTTCATGAGTGAGCACAAACATGAAATACCTGAGCTGACCTTTTTTCTGCACTGCAACCTGTCCCATCTGTCACTTGAATGTGAATGTAATGTACATGGTAGATATGAATTATTTCTTTGAATATTTTACTATCATTTTCATTTGGATGATTGCAATGCTGACACTCCATAAATTTCAATGATTCTTTCTCCAAACCTAGGGGTCTGATCACAATTTTTACTCGTTGTGTTGCAAAACACAAAAGGTAAAAACACCTTGTACATGTGTTCTGCAGAGAGATGTGATAGAATGTAACGCTCTGGTTTGTGCCATAGCTCAGCAGGTTGGGAGTTTACTGTTTTGAAATAGTTATCCATACACCCACATCACCTAGAGCTGTTACCTGCCTTTTTTCTGCCTTTTTCCTTCAAGGCAGCAAGGAAGTCCTAGGACATTTCTGAAATCCTACAAGCCTTAGCATCCAGTCAGTGAATGCAAAAAACATCCTTCTTTTCCCTTCATGCATCTTCAGTTTCTCTGATACACATTTGCAGAGGGATATAGGACATCCTTTTCACATTAACACATCCAGAAGTACTCCCAAGGACAAACGGTGTTATCACAGATGTGCAATGTATTATGTGATGGGTTACTGCAGAATGACCTGTTTTGTGATGAAGATTTAGGTGATATCACCCATTCATCTGGAAGTTTTCAGTACAGTTTCCATTTGTAGTTTCTTTTAGCCATCATTTTGACGACTTCAACCTGAGAAAAGGCTAATACAGAGAAACTACCCGAGAGTTTTCAAGAAAAGGTGAATAGAAGTTTGAACAAAATAAATCACTTTTAACAAGTGGAAAGCTTCAAGAAGTAATTTGACATTTTAAGAAAAGGTAGCCTCAAACCAAGAAAAGACGTTTCATGTCACCCTACACAATCCTGCTCTTACCACAAGAAGTACAAAGCCCAAAGGTGGTACGTGTAACACAGCTGAGGCAGACATGCCGAGGAGTGGGGCATACTGGAGGCTCAGAAAACAGCAATTGTATGGATCTGAAATGCAGTGACTTTGCACTCCCAAGTGCCAACCTTAAACAGCCCCCGCTGTGGGAATCTGGTATTACCATCAATTATTTGATGACTGTTCTTCACAATTAAAAATAAATAAGTATAGTATGACCCCACTCTGACAGGCATGATAGAAATGGAATAAAATGAAACCTTTTCCTCAGATGGTGAAGGCGCTATGGCAGGAAATAAACAGAAACAAGGCGGAAAACACAGTGAAAAAAAAGTGTTTGCAGTTTTGGTGATTGTGGCGCTGTACCCCCTTTTACTGATCACTTCCTGCCCTCTCCATGGGGTCTCCCTCCTTCCCCTACCCCTAGTCCTGGCCACTCCTCGCGTTCTCCCTATTGGTTCCTGTATCCCAACTCCGCCCATGTACCACCCCTGTGCCCTGAAACCATTTGCCCATGTGCTCTCCCTGCCCCACTCGTACCCGGGTAAACTGAGGCTCCAAGCCATGTGATGCTCTCTCTCTCTCTCCCTCTCTCTGCCCCTGGGAGCAGCCTGCCAACAGCTCCTCTCCTCTGCCTTTGGGGGCCAGCCCGCGTGCTGGCCTCAGGCTTTGGGGAGGCAGCATGGAATAAAGACCTTTGCAGTGCCATGAGGAGAGCCTTCTCACCTCCTTTGCCATCACTGAAGTTGCAGGCTGGCAGCTGGAGCAGCGGTGCGGGGCGTCCGAGATGGACTGCAGGAGGGCAGAGAATCCCTGCCTTGTCCCAAGAAGCCCCCGCTGCACTCCCAGGGAAAGCTGCAGCAGCTAAGCAACACCCAGCGCTGCAACAGGTGATCTCTGAAGTCGAACAGCAGAACCTACCCCAAAATTTTAGATTTCCATGCCATCCAAGCAAATAAAGCTGTTCATGAGGGAGTCTTACAGTTTTGCTAAGGTGTGCCTGAGAATACGAAGAGCGATTTCCAGGCTATGTCTGTTATTGCAGTTAAAAGAAGAAACTCATTGTATCTTGTGTACTTACAGACTTCATTCAGGAATATTCTTAGTAAACAGTGAACTTCGTTCAGGCATTTGACTGCAATTTCTATAGATAGAGGGAGTCTTTGAAGCCACTATACAATACTGTGAGATAGATAATCAAATAAGATTATGATTATGTACTAGTCTAAAGTCTAAAAATCTAAAAACAAAATGATTTCTTTAAAGACGCCTGAATGACAAGCTGTAAAAAATGCAAAAATTTGATTAAACACAAAAAAAGTGTTCAAGAACACAAATCAGGGTTTAAAAATTATTAAGAACAGAGGAGATGGAGCTGTGAAGACCAGTCCTGATTAAATACTATATTTGACACACATTCAGACAGGGAAGTCTTTTGCTTAGGCAGGAAAATAGTATTTCAGTATAGGCTGCCAAGATGCCTCCTCCATTTGTCCTTCATGAAAAGACTACCCCTTACCTTCCCATTTGGATTTCTCTCCTAGTCTTTGGACACTAGTCCTTAAAACTAGGCTACTTTTCTCAATGGTTATGCAGGTCAGGGATCTTCTGTCAATATTCTGATAAGGAGTTCACTTGTGCCAGTCATGCACACATATTTATCCTTAGATTGCAACAAGCATTGGTTTCTGATGAGTAGAAGTGGACTTGCAGACTGAAGATCAGAGGAACTAGAGGATCTACTGATTTTTTTTGCCTACCTAATTTAAAAGAGGGCATGTAAAAAAACCCAGAGATTTGAGCTTCTTGTTCTCCCACTTTCAGATATGAAATTACAAAAGGTTATGTTATCATGTGCACATTAGAAAAGATGTGCTTTTTGGACAACTATGATACCAGCAATGTCAAAGTTGATTATTATCCATGTTTAAAGGACTTTCTGGAAGGCATGAGAACATTTCACTACAATTAAATGAAATGGATGAGAAACCTATGTATTTTAAAAGGCTTTTATAACACATAGAACAAGTAATTAAAAAGTTGCAACAAGACCAAAAAAATCAGACTTATTTCTACTATAAAAAAATAACAGAAAACTCAAAATAGCCTTCCAGACTTGCAGAATAAAAAAAGCTAATGGAAGGATTTGGAAGAAGATCATCTTTCCTATTTTAAGTTTTAATTAATGTGTTTCTCATAAGACAAAGGAAGAAGCTACGTTACTTACCACGTTGAAGAATATTCTTCTAACAATAGACACATCTTGTTCCCTAAATACTTAGAGCCAAACTAAGGAGCAGCACAGAACTTACCTGATGGAGTTTGAAGACTGAATGGACACACACATATATCTGTGTTTGCATACATATATATATGCACACATCACTTCAATGACCACCTGTTCAGAATAAGGTTAAGGGCAGAAAGTTGTGACTGCTCACTCTAAGTCTATCCTCTGACAGGTTTTAGCATTACAGCTTGCAAGCGGTAGAGGACTAGAGACTGATGAGATAGAGGATAAAAAAATATTTGTCAGGCACTGTTTTATGCAAAAGTGGTATTTTATCATAATTTCCACATACACTCTAGAGTGTAGATGCTTTTAAGGGTACTGCTGCCATTGCTATCCTTTCTTCAGATACAATGTGCATCTGCTAAAAGAAGATCTAAGCTTCATGTATAAAATCCAGGGGAATCAGTTCATATTTAGTTTTCTGTTGATTTATAATATTAGGCCTTCAACCACACGTTAGATGCAGTTGTCCTTGTAAACACTTACACTGTGAGAAGGAGGGTGCCTACGCTGAGCTTAATGCTCAGATCTATGAAGGGATTAACCAGGGCGGTGCTGGGGCCCCGTGACTCCAGCAAAAGACACAGATCACAAAACAATCTCACAGGGAGAGCAAATGTCCCCATAATGAAATCCAGAGAAGTGCTAGCAGCCTGGGCTAAGCACCCAAGTCAAGGCTACAAGGAAATACATGCTTCTACTTTGAACTCATATCTAAAAAGTTTGATTCTAGATGTGCTCTTTAAAAATAGAGGAGGGAAACAAAAAGGTCAAAAAAACATCTGGCAGCTTGGACACCAAGGATAATTTCCTATTTAAATCACATTCAGAGTACCTGTATCTAAGTGGATCTCTATTTATTTTGTCACTGTCAAAGGTGGCTCATGGATTACGCATGCAGAGAGAGAGATGGGCTTCAGATCCCTCACACAGGTGTTCCCAGGGAAAAGATCTTCAGCAATGCTTACACATAGATGTATTCCCAGTGTGGACATATTTACAAAGAAAAATGAAAGTCTGCATTCTCTCCAGAATTTGGAAGAATAGAGCAGTATGTCTAGTATCGATCACCTTCTTTTAACTAAATAAAGACTTACTGAGAAAACCAGTAAGAATGATCAGACAAAAGACTAAATCATGTGTGTTCATTTACATATGTACCCATATGTACATGTGTGTATGTGCATATGCATACATGTTCATTTTACCCTATATGCTAGGGGAAAATAAATGCAGCAAAGATAATCTCAGTCTTAATGTTACTTAGAACAAACTTTTCTCTATGCCCATGGCAGACAGTAAAATAAGTAAACACAGCAAGGAGGAGTCAGGCTAGGTATTAGGAAAACAAAAAGAATATTCAGGCATGAAAATCTGCTGTAGAGTCACCAGTATTGGAGACAACCTAGAACAGCTCAGCTGATTGTCTCTTAGCTTAAAATACACAGCTGAAACCCACGGGGCGGGGTGGGGGGGGGAAATCTATTATGGAAGGAGGGTGAATTATTTGGCCTCCTGAGATGTGTTCTAGCCCTATCTTTTTGTTGATAATGAAGGAAACACAATGCTGAAGGAGAGCCTTGCTACAAGAAATATTAGGAACACTTAGCTTCTGTGACTGATTCCTAGCACAGTAGGGTATGTTTTAGTGCAGTGGTAGACTTCAGAGGTGAGGTTGTATGAACGAAAAATGTTGGTTTAGCTAACCTGGAGACATCTTCTTGTGACAGTTTGTCAAACATACACAAAACTTGCAGCAGAAACTGGAAAAACCTGGTCATGTGATCAGATAGCCTTAAATAATTTGTGTGTCCACAAACGGTGACCAAGTGTGCCTACGTCTGCTTGGAAATTTGGCATAGCATGTAATGTAAGTCCCTACTCTCCACAACTCAAGCAGTTAAAAAACCGAACTCAGATCCATTGCCTAAGCCACAGAATCCTCCCTAATGCCACTTAATACGTGAGTTACCAGATAAGTGTCCATTCTCATGAACAAAGTGTCTCCATTTTGAAATGTACCCCAGAGAAAGTCTCCTTGATGATGTAAGCATTGACAAATCTAGTCTAGTCACATTTATGATAACCAGTTTTTTAGTGCCACTGTGGGAAATTTATTTGCCCCTGAAATCACAGTTCAGTTTCTGGGTACATTATAAGTGCCTTCAACTAGGCACAAAGGATAAAGTGTTCTAGAATTATTAGATATAGTTTTAAACAGCAATGTTGATGTTATTCACATTGTAGAGCAAAAAAGTGCAATTCACTTTTGCAGAAATACATCCCTTTTATTAGCTGGCGATTTGAGTGCCCTAAACACACTTGATCTAAAATTACTGTCTTTTCTGTTGAAGCCTGTCAGAGATCGAGAGATATTTATGGATAATTTCCAACACCTACTCAAAGAAAGTTATTTTATGCAATGTTTCTGCTTTAGCTGGAAGGAGAGACACTGATCTTGGTCTAAAGCAGATTGTGTCACTCTTCTCTGTGCTCCTCTGTGCACTGATAGGGAAGTTTTGCTGAACTCCAGCCTTAGGACATCTCTTTCCTCCAGGAGCAAAATGACATGCCTAACTCAGGGCCATGAAAACGAGTGCAATGTCTAATCTGTTTGAGCTTCTTCCTGCGTGGATAGGGGATTGATCATGATGATTAATGCAAAGTGCCCTTAGACCCAGATTTTATAGAAAGCCTTCTTTGAAAACAATTCACTTAATTCCCATTGGACAAATCAAGATATTATATTTTAATGGGGAAATTCATAGAAGAATCTGTTTTCACTCTCTGTTTTTTCTTTAGTTTTCGTATGCCATATCTTGATTGTAAAAATCTCTCCTCAGCCCCATTTGTCTTCTGCTATCAGTGGTTATCCATTTTTCTGAAGCTGACTTGTTTTGACAACCTGACTGCAAATTTCTTTCCTTCAGTTGTATTTGTGGGAACTAGTGAAGTCTAGTTCTCAATGGTCATTTAAGCTTACTGCTTTTCTAACTAATCCAGGAAAGTGGGAAGTAGATTTCCTTATGTCTAATATGGCTTGTTTTTTGTACAGGGAGAGATTTCAAGCTCTTAATCTCTTGGGGTTTTTTTTAATACTTAGAAGTAAAATGAAGGAAAGATATGATTAAATAATGAATCAACAACATCTTCAAGGGATCTGAAATTTTCTCTTAGCTCCATTTTTATGTACAGAATAAGAAAACTTTAATTCAGCTCCTTGCCTCCACATTGTATCCAAGGAAAGAATAAATATCTATAAGCATAAGTACTACCACATCCAGCTCAAGCCTGTTTTATGTTTTTACCCAGTCACAGCTTACACTTTATAATGAAATGCAGTACAACATTAATGATACATGTCCAAACAGGACTTGGAGAAGCGGTAAGCAAAATTGCCTGTGACCTGCTGCAGGGTTGGAACAAAATCTAATTAATTGCTTATTAAAACTGTTCATGTTGGTTATGCATAAACAACCAGGATTTGCATATACATTCATTCTTCAAGTTTTAATTTAAGCCCAACAATGACACTGACTGGAGTATAAAAAAATATAAAAATTATATAAGGTTAGATAGCAAATAGGATAAGTATGGTACACTTCTGGATATACTTACTGGTAAAACAACCAAATAGAAACAAGAAACCTGTCATAGAATATTTGTAACTTGCTAATTTAGACATAAGTTTATTGGCCGTTTCTCCAGCAGTAGAAGCCATCTGTAATTAGTAATGCCTAAAACATACTGAGAAAATGAAAATTAATTTAATAATGAGAATTTCGCTAACAGCTTTACATTGTTTTATCCTATAAGTCCAAAAAGTGTGAATAACACTTTAAAAAGTGAGACGAAATAGATCAGCACTTGATCTGCAAAAGTAAAATAACTAGAGAAATGAGTGAAAAAGTAGGTAAAACATAAAAAGAAAAACCATGAAGTAGCTCAAACTTATAATAAAAATGTGAAGTTAGTCTACCTAATAAAAAGCAGGTGATGCAGCATTTTTATATAGGTTTGGATTTTTTTATTTGTTTAAATATTAACAAAGTAGAATAATACAATTTTCATAGCAATCATCAACACCTTCTTCATTTGGTAGGAAAGAATATAAATAATGCAGGAACAAACCATTGAATATTTTAGTTCTAAACACTGTTGTATCTTATGGGCAACCAAAATATGAAAGGCAGTTACATGAGCACTTTATGTGGTTTAGGCATTATAATTTTTATATTCTGGAGCCATATAATTAGGTAAGGAGTTGTAAAATATAATATGCTCTGTGGCAGTGTGATTAGGATTAAGTACATAAACAACTTTTGCATGTTTGAGTGTTAATTATTTCTAATTAAAAATCAATTAATGCATTTCTTTTTTGATTTTCAAAAGAAAGGCCATAAAAACTGTGTCATTTTTTATGAAATCAATATTCTACAAACTCTTTTTAATGCTTGTGCATAAAAAACCTTTTGCCCATTTTTCTTATTAATATCATTTTACATAAAGAGCCCTAGTGCACCTAAAAATACCACTCAGGAGAAAAATGTAAGATTATAAGTGAGGGACCAAGCCCTATTACTCAGACAGTAGCATCACATATTTTCATATAGAGGTTGCTTAGAATATTAGTAACGCTTTGGAAATCACAGCTTCTAACAACTGTCAGCAACTGGCAGGCACTATCAAAAAAAAAAAAAAATTCAATACAAATTGACAGCTCTCAGAGCAGCAGATGAGCAGTTCAAAATCTCCAATCTCCTCCAGCTGTATTTTGGGGGGAGAAGACTGTTGAGAATGAAGCAAACATGAAAAGCTTCTCTCTCCCAGCGCTAAGCAGACAATCCGGTTCCTTTTGAATACTCTGCAGCACAGTACATCCAATATCAGTCAAAGCTGGAGCACCACTATCATCTGTGATACCAATGTCTCTGCCTAGGCATGCCAGAGCAGTGGCACTCTGAAATTCTCTTGCACATGACAGCCACAATGTACACAAACTGCCTCGGTGTGCCTGAAAGAGCACCGGTACTGTTTTCTGTTAGTTTGCCCCTCAAAGTTTCTTAACATCAATGAATAAACAGAAAATTGTGCAATATGCTAGAAGAACTTGGAGTGTGATGGAAAAACAAGGTTCAACAACCTATTAGAGCCTCCAGAACCATTATCTTTTATGATAGTTTACCATCTCCAACACCTTAACATTCACTGAGGGGGTTATTTATTTATTTATTTTTCTCACAATAATAATACAATTAGTGAGTGTTGTATTGCCTTATACTATTAAAATGCTTTGTTGCCTTTCCTATGTTTTAATATCAAAGCTTGGCACAGCAGAATTTATGAGTGATGGAGTCATTCTTGATCACGACCCCACTGCCACCGATAAAATTCACAAGCAATTTCCATTCTTCCTCCTGTTTTGCCCACTTCAGCTCAGCAGCATGGCAAGCACCTTAACATTTTCTGATGAGTATAGCTTCCTTATGAAAACAAATCCTTGCAATTTGCTATATATAAGGGCTGTGAAATTCTGACCACGTTTATCCTTCTCTGTGATATTTTAGACAGTTTGGAACAGCAGCACCATCATGAAACACATGCCTTAAATTGACATGGCTGAGACACAAGAAGTTGCAAAACTCATTTACATGTACTGAACTGGTGCATGCCTACAAACAACATTTGACAGGCTTGGCAGAGCTGATTAAACTTTGCCTGTCTCTTCCCAGTCTCTCTCACTTTGTTATCCTCTGTGAGTGATGCAGGCTATTGTATAAAACCAAAGGGCTACAAAGATGGCATACAAAATATCTCAAAGCAAGGAACCTACTGCTTTTAATAGTAGGCTGTGCTATTTTGTTTAAAGAGAAAGCCCTTACAAATCAATCTTTTTTCCTCCTCACAGGAAATAGACATAATGGTTTTCACCTTAACCGTGTCAGACACAGAACCTGCAGACATTTTAGCACCATTAATTTCTTATTTAGGTTTCATTGATAGGCCAAGGACGATTCAAAAAAAAAGAAGAAATGTTCTTTGTAGATAGAGATTCAATTGCCAGTATTTCCTGGTTTGGATTTTCTTTACAACGGAGCACAAAGCTCCTACATCTTCTCTGAGACCAGCGCTTGGATAAACAGCAGAGTTTCAGTGATTATTCAGTCAAAGGAAAGGCTACTCATGGCTTGTTAGGATAAAGCACAGGGCAGAGGGCACCTAGCCCCTCTATTTTTTGCATATATGTAGAATGGACACACTCCCGATTCCAGCACATCCATTTAACAATGTGGATTATATTGTGTGAGTAACACATTTCAGTGATACAATCATTGCAACCTTATTGGGGGAAAAAAAAAATTATAAAAGAGAGATTATGCATCAAACACCAGATGAAATATCCATCTAAATCAGGTTAGGGCATACCAGTGGAAGTGGCTAGCACAGTCTGTTTTCAGCTGCTGCATTACGCAGGTCATAGGGTCTGGCTGTGACATATGATGTCTTTTGGAACTGTAAGTCTCGAATAACAGACTTTACATGTGACTTGGACACCGGAGAAGAGTGGCTGGGAGAAAAAAAGAATCCAAAAAATTGTGAAAAAAAATGAAAAAGGGATTTGGCAAAGGACCAGGGGAGCAGAAGGTAAAACGAGCAAAAGGAGAGGAGGTTATACACCAGGAAAAGTGTAGGTGGATGAGGAAGGAGCATCAGCCGAAACAAAGCACTGAGAGCTGGTAAAGGGTAGATACAGGCGGCATTTAGTCCTTGACGCAGTGCAAGAACATCTCCAACATGCTGAAGGAGTTCTCAGTTCAAGAACCCCATGCTGTACGTTAGGTACTTCATGGAGAGCCGGTGTATTTGTTGGTTAGACCATTATGGCTGTTCCAAAGGGCCTCCAGTGTCTGAGGAGTTATTAGGGATCAATTTCCTCTGAAAGATATCTAGTTCATGTGCATCATGAGCACCCTGAAAACTAAGATCACTGTGAATGGAGGAGGTCAGGAAGGTTGCTACAGAAATGTATTTTACTGCTTGATAACAGGCTGCTAATGTACACACAGCCTCAGAGAGCAAGATTGATGTTCATCTATTGTCTGCTTAAAATGCTGACACCATCAAACAAAGGAAAACCAATATAAATGTTTGGAGGGGCACATGTTGATGTTCTCCCAAAACAATTAACCCAAATTTGACAATTTCATGACAATAAGTTTCTTAATTGTAAAAAAAAGTTCTACGGTCTGGATACAGGACACTCTTTCTTCATACATTAGTTAAGAGGACTCAATCACAACAACTCTAAATTATGTAAATATAGGTATTATCTCAGAAAAAATTTGAAGCCTGTTTGGAAGGTTTAAATTACTTCAGTAGTGAGGCTGAATATCACTCAAGCATGCTAAGCAAAGAACTCTGCACTCACTGAACTGAGATCATGCTATTGTTAAGGCAGAGCTATGAGTTGAATGTTGCCACCAAGTCACTCAAAATTTTAATCTGAAAAACCCTTAAATGCAAATATGAGAAATGCAGGGAATTCTTCCTTCAAGGGAAGTGTTTAAGGTTGTATGATAAAATATAGGCACTGGTTCATTTTCCAACAATTTCCAAATCTGAATACCTTGTCTTCAAAATATCCTCAGATATTGGCAAAGCCCAAACCAGTAAACTCCAATGGCAAAATTTAAACATGGTCATAGCCAGGGCCCGGAGTGAAGGTCTGGCAGAAATTCCGTGCTCCTGACCTATTTCACAACGTCAGTTTGCCAGTCTAATGGGTTTGTTTACATGGATTCAAAACACCAGTGAAGGGAATTAGATAATATCATATAAAGAACTATTACATTTCAGCTTTTATTGTGCTTGCAAGAAAATGATGACAATTCATAGTCAAGATATTTGTGTTAGAGAGTGACAATTACAGTGAGCTCTCGAGATCTCACATAGCAATAAACAATACACCTAAACGAGGAAATCCTGGAGGTAAAGTGATGCTGTCATAGCAACTGACTGCCAGAAAAACTGACCTGTCTTTTGCAGCACCAGCTGCCCAGAACTGAAGAGAAACTCCAAGATATACCAGACATATGTCTCCCATGCCCCTGAACAGTCAGACACGTACAAAGATGAATAAATACAGTAGCATTTTTCACAATATCCTAAATGCAGTTAAGCATTTCTGCTGCATGAAGTAAAAATAGCTGAATAAAACACAAACCATTTTAATTTTGACTCTAGTCAATGAGCTTCAGAGCACACATTGTGCGCAAACTACAATTCCTAATGCTTTACAGCTGGCAGTGAAATGATCATTTGCAATAGCCACAATTACAGGGCTATTCATTCATTAGGCAGAGTCATTGTCAGACAGTTATGAGGAAGCCCTTCTTTTAGCAGCAGCAGGGATTTAAGAGCCTGAAGAGCTGACAAGCCTCCTGTTTCCATAGGTTTTTCAGGAGCTCCACAAAATTTGGAGATTGTGCGCCCGAAAACAAACCTCTGAGGAAGCCACCTGGAGATGGTCCAATTTATTTCCTTTCCTAGAGAAACACTCCTGCATACAGAATACATGGAGCTGTATTTTGTTCCTGAGCCACCACATCACACTCATGGAGGTTAGTCCAGGACAATAAAGATATAAGACAAAAACAAACCAACTTGTCTCTCTGGACATAATTTAATTTTTTTTTTTTCTTGGAAGGCAGAACATGAGTTTTAAAGCCTCATTAGATAGAGGAAGTCTTGAGTCTGAGCTTTTCATGTTCTGGAATGGAGATTTGCACTCTTGATTAGAATAATGGAGCTGTTATCACCTCTCATCCCTAGTAGTTCACATCAGTTCCTAATATTTTTCCTGAAAGCCCTGCACAAAGCCAGCTATCAAATGTATGTATGCAACATTCACTTATGACATTGACATATGCAACAGATACAAAAGCACATTAAAACTGCTTCTATAAAAACTGATTTTCCTTTCCTGCATGATACCAAAACCAGTGCTTTTTTCTTTAGTTACTAGAAGTTTCTTTCACTTTGTTGAACTCTGCCACATGTGGAAAGATAAATTATGTATTGATTTTTTTCCTCTGTTTAATAGCCTCGTGAACAAAGAGGCAGTGGTGTTGAAAATGGTGCTTCTGGGAGAGAAGGGACATCACCCACAGAGCATTTTGAATCACGGCTCTCTTTTGGGTGTTTTTTCTTGAAGTTTACAGACTTATCACCACAGAAGCACACTTTCAGAAAGTGCATTCTGTCGATTGCTCCTCAAATTGGAGCGAAGGAGAGCCATATGCATCTATCAATATAGTTTTTCTGCAACAGTACAGCAAAACTAATGGTCCTTTTCTGCCTCTGTCCCACTCCCTTTGCTCCTTCATATATTTTATGACAGCACACCATTCTCAGTGGTGTTGCTTTGTGGCTACTCCCATATCTGGTATCTTTTATGTGCCTATAAAAACTATTCTCCTAGTAGAACTGCCCCAAGAAATGCATCACTGGCAATTTCAGCCGTAGGTGAGCAATCACTTCACCATAATTCATTGTGCCATGCACAATTATAACTACAACGGGTTACTTCTTTATTGAACACCACAAATCTTTCCGCTACTAATGGCAGAGTCTTCAGCAAGCAGCAGTCAAACAATATTTCCTTTCTCTCTTCAAGCACATTTTGTGATGGCGAGTTAATTTAGCTAAGTTAACTAACACCGTGAGAATAGTTCCCTCAAGGTATTTTGTTATTTCTTATTTGAAGTCCCCAGTCAGAACAGAGATCAACGATGCTGGAGGGTGTGCAAAAAACCGCAAATTGTTTATTAAGATGTGCTACCACAAAAGAGGTGCCACAGAGTTTTAGGCTCTCCTTCAAAAACATACTACCAATGTCAATCATCATTTGGTCCACAAACTGAAAAATAACACCTATTCCACCAGGTGCGCTCCACTTCTTATCAACGTTTAAACACCAAACTTTTCCTTCTTGTTGAAACATAAAAAACTCCAAATGTTTCACAAAGCATTATTTCAGCTAACTGGATTTCTGATCAGAAACTAGCAGCAAGACAAAGACCTTAATAGAAAGGGTAACAAAATTTTGATAAAACCAACATAGATACTAAGCTTTTGAGAAAACAGCACAGTACATCAGAATTTTGTCTCACTGAAAACATTCTACATATCATGTTTGAATATTTTTTTAAGTAAAATATGTAGCTACATAAAAGAAATAAATTCTGTCCAAAACAAAAACCTTCCCATCTGAATATAAAAATTAACTGCCTCCCCCTCAAAAAAAACCAAAAAACCTTTCCAGACTCAGAAGCAAAACTAGGTGACTGCAATGGGTTTTTCCATCTCTATTTAGGTTTTGGGCTTCTTTTTTTTGTGTTATGAATGTCTGAATTTTTCAAAATATTTTATTTGGGAAAATTCCAATAAAAGTCACATAAGAAAAATCCACAGCAAGATTCAAAGTTCTAGTTGAGGAGGACAAGCATTCCCATTTTTCTCATTAGCTCCATTTTTAATGCATTTTTAATTGGAGGTACATGGATTCTTTTCTCTGTCCTCTCTGAAGAGAAGCCTGCTACATCTCTCATTCCTCCAGAAGAACCCTAAGCTGAGTCGTTCCCGCTGACCATATGCGAGGGCTGTTGAAGGGGTCAGTGGCAAAGTGACATCCAGGAGCACCAGGGGTACTGCATTACTGGCGTAATGCATTGCTGGTGCAATGCAGAGACCATTACACCCCGAATGTCCTAGCCCTGGAGGCATGGATACCAATCCAACTGGTCAGAGGGACAAACTGACACTCCATGTTTCAGTCACCTGCTAACGCCCCTCTCTGCAGGCTACCGGCCTCTCCTCAACCTCCTGGTTCCGGCACGGAGTGCTATATTACCCTTGCTTTTACTACAAGTAAACAAAATAAACAGTCTGTTTAAGGTTGCAAAAAATCCTCTCAATCACCAAAGCATTTTCTTGATTTCTCATTCAGCTTTTATTTATTTTTTCATGTGCCTGTTTTTCCATTTCACTTCACTGCACTTGGTCCTAAACCCTGCTTTAGCAGCTGACTTGGGCAAGCTATTGACGCACACAATTCTACCTACAGCCTTCTAGGGAAGAGATTACAGTCCATTTCTCACAGCTCCTCAAACTCATTCCTCTCTTCCTTAAAGCTCAGCGTCTGTCCCATAGAGGAGTTTATGACTCTACTGGGGAGTTTGCAAACTGGGCAGCCCCCATCCCTTGAGCTCAGCACAAGCAAGAGCATCCCCACTGCAAAGCTCTGTATATGTTGCTGCAACCTCACTCCCTCGCTTGTTTCTCTAAAGAGTTCATTTGAGGGTTTCTTTATGACCAACAAGAAACTTGTCTATAATTTGTGAGAGATTATGCAATAGGCACTGGTGGACTTTGAGCATGTAAAATGTTCTGCCTGTCCTAAAAAATATGGGATGGTTGTGTCCTGAGCTAACCTAGAGCTTCAGCTCTGTCCGCTACACAGAGCAGAGCCAGCTATCGTTATGCATAAAGCAACTTCAGAAGCAAGGCCAGCTATTTTATCTTTGTGAAACAAAGGCTATTGGTAACAAAGAAATAAAGTGTAAAGTAGTAAAGTTGTAATATCACAAACTGTTTTTCTCTTTAATCCATTTAAAGACATAGGGGAGATAAGAATTCCGTGTGCAGCCTGCGAAAAAAGCAAAAGGTGGCCACGCCAGGTCACCCAGGAGCTGTGAGAGACTGTAAGAGGCTTTCAGAGATTGTGTGAAGAAGAGAGCCGTTGTGAAAAAGAGAAGCCATTGCTTTCAAGCTAGAATAGTTTATCCTTAAACGAGAGACGCCCCATGTGTGGCCCATGAATGTTGTGTGAAAGAGATTTCAAAATTTTCATGAGAGAAGTGTTTTGCACCGCAACAAATTTCCGGGAGGGTCTGTCTGCTAGTGCCAGTTTGGAAACCACGTTTAAGCAGAAGAAAAAAACCTCCTTTTTCCTCAAAATGTTAGCGAGACTTTTAAAACCTACATTGCTAGCCAAAATCTCATGTTGTGCCATCCTTTGTGCAAGTTTGGTAAATGGAGGGGAGATGGAAGAGAGGAGAGTGTGTTACTATTGCCTTAATTTCTATAATTTCTTTTAGCTCTAGTTCTGTTAGTAATAAAACTTTCTTTACACTGTATGTACCCAAGTGCATGCCTGTTTTACCTCGCAGATTACTTTTGTTTCCCTCAATATCATTGATACCCCTTATGCAAAATAACAAATTTCGTGAAAGCTTAACACGTAACCAGCTCAAACCACGACAAAAGCCAAGACACAACATGGGAGAAAATGCTGTGTCCAGGGGTGTGTTTGTGTAGAAAAAAAGAGAGCAAACACATCTTCCTTTCAGCTCCTACCCCAAAACTGGCTTCTGCGCTCATTGCTCACTAATGGTCATTGGCTTTCAGTAGAAGGTGAAGTAACCAGTACGTGTCTTCAAATTTAAAGACATATCATTTCTATGCAGTCATGAGCTGTTCTCTTCTCCCTGCTTTAATTGTGTGGATTTTTTTCAAAATGAGATTGTAAGCCCAGTGACACATGCTCTTGTCCTTGAGGAGAAGGCTGGATTTAAGGTCACCCTATGGCATATTAGGATCCTCCCCTTGGAGTGAGGATGTCTGTCACAGGAGAGGATTCTCTGTTACAGGAAGCAAAGACAAACCAGAGCCCTCAAATGCTGATTTTGCTCTCAACGCTGGGTCTGTGGTAACATGTGGGAAAGGGTTTGTGGTCTGCATCTGAATGTTTGCAAATTCAAGAGTCGCTATTCTAATCTGTCATTTTCTACCCTACATGTCCACTCACCCCGCACATTTCTAAGGGTCTAAATTGCTGTGACAATGCTCAAAGTGCAGGGCTGGATTTCATTTAATCAATATTATATATATTAAAGTATTGAGGTACTGAACTCTTTATTTTAACAGTCATCAACATGACCATTGATACCTGTGTCGTGATGGTTTTTTCTTCTATTTGTGCAAAAAAGGCTGTTTGTAAATACAGCAAAATTGGAGAAAAGATAGGGAAACACATAGGCTGACAAATCCCTGAATGCTGAGATTTATCTATTAAAAAAAAAAAACAAACCAAAACCAAAACCAACCCAGTAAAGTATTTGTATTCTGCTCTTCTGCAAAGATACAAAGGAAGATGTTATCTTACCTGTACTTACAAATGTAAAGCTGTAAAGAACAGTGTCCACTGATGAGTTTAGGGAAATGTTCTGCACTATTTCTCAGGTTGAAAAGTACTTTACTCCACAAATATTTGAGCGAATGGCAAGGTATATCCCATATGTAAAAGCAACATATCTAAGGGTCATGGAATTAGCAATTAGGAAACTATGACACTTAAGAGCAGTACAAACACAATTTTGGTTAGGTTGTATAAGTGTAGACCCTACCACAGCTCGTGTGAACCACAGCTAGAAGGCTGAAAGCAAATCTATTAACACTTTGTTCTTCTCCACTTTTGGAGATCCCATATCCAGTTCAGTAATTTGGTTTAAGTATCACTGAAAAATGATGGACATTTGCTGTGACACGGTTTAAAATCACGAGATTCCAAGAGATTCACTACATCCATCATCATATTAAAAAAAATCATTTCACAGCATTTCTTGCTGACCAATTACCTGTGCGTTGCTTGTGCAACATGATTTTACCTATCAAGGAACTACAGGGTAAGAAGTCAACACCAACACAAAACAAACAATCCTACAGCATTACAGCCTAGTTTACTTTCATTTCTGTTAAGGTTTATAATTGTTTCACCTGGTGAGCTGGGGTTTTTCTGCTCCCTACCCCTGCCCCACCTTCTCAGCCCTTCCTAATTTTTTTTTTAAATCCAAGAAAATGATAGCAGAGTTAATGCAACAGTAAAGGCAAACATTTCAATATTCAGAGGTCAAGATTATATAAGGTTATTGTTCCCAGAGCAATATTGATTTTACCACACTGAACACACTTTACAAATAATTTTATGCATGTATTACCATAGCAACAATGTTACATAAGTCACTCAGCACAGCCAAGCAATTACTGCTATGGGAACATTTATATTTTTTATTTACCCGACGTTCTGTATCTATATGGTTTAATTGTTGTATTAGAAGACTTTAAATTTTCTCTGCTCTATGTTACAGTTTTACAATATACTGTGGCTTACTCCAGTCCACTTGACTGTTGGCACTACCAAATATGGAGAATTTGGGATGTTTTTACTAGAGAAGGTAAAGTTTAGGAGATTTCACAAGTTCTCAGTGACAAGTGACTTGAAACTGAGAGTAAATAACCAAAAAAGATTTGGAGCATTTCTGTCAAAATTTATAAAAAGAGTTTCAGAAAGTCTTCTGAAATTTAAAAAAAGTTCAGAACATATTTTCCAAATGACAGCAATAAAAGCACCTCAAAGCTGAAAGGACATATAAGGAATTCAAATTTCCATTTAATCATCAAGAATCAGATACTTCAGTGTAATTACTTGAGTGTAAAAAGACCATGAAAAATACTACCAGTTCAGGCAAATTAAGCAACTAATCTTTTAAGGAAGAATTATTATACAGAATTTGCATTCCAAAAGCCCAGATTCAAGTATTTATAAAAAAGTTCTGAAAAACAACAACAAAAATTACCATCATCAAACCAAATACCAGCCCAGTCATACATCTTTGAAATTAAAATCATATTAATGGGATATTTCTGACAATAAAGCACAAATTTGTAAAATGCTCATTGTCTTACAGAGAAGAAAGAAAAAAGAATTATCACTGTGAAATCCAGTGGATAAGTCCACAATACTTACAAATACCCACTCCATTGGTGAGGCTGTCCTGCTTATAATTCTTTAGTGCTGGTGCTATGGTTGGGTTCTAACTTTTTAAGCAGCTACTAAATGTTTTGCTGAGAAGCAAAGGCCAAACCTTCAGTAAAGACAACTTAGATACCTCCACAGCTGATGTGAGCTGACCCATTTTACTTCTCCCCACAACACCTGTTTTTTATCTCAGCTTATGATGCAATAGCTTATATCCACAAGAAAAGATCTGATGAAATCAAGCACAAGAGAATGCAACAGCACTTCCCTCCCTGACACCACTTGTGGCTTTCTGGACATGTCTGAAAGATGGGCAGTTCTCTTTCCCCCCAGCTTCGGAGTCACAATAGCAGTATGTTCTGACTTACAAATGCAAAATGGATTTGTGATTTTACAATATATTCCAGATACCAAAAATGCAGCTGTGCCCCAGTCTGTTGGTGACCTGTTCATACTAGAAGCCATTCTTGTTTCAGTAATTAATGAGCCACAAAATCATCTAGAAAGCAAAACATCTGAAAGTCATCTGCTCACAGAGGGCACTGCTAGGCATTGCCCTAGAGCTAATATTAATCCTGCTTCAGGGTATGGATCCTTCCAAAACCTAAAAGCCATGGGAGTAAACCATGTATATTCCCTAAATAAAGGGAATATAAGAGAGTCAGAACCATGCATGAAATGTAGGACAAATTACACTGGAGTTAATATTTTAATTCAAACTATGGTGTTTTACTGTCCTCCAAAACTCAGGTTTTGCTTTCTTCCCTGATAAATCCTGTTGATCTGTCTTCCTCTATTTCACCTGCTGAGGCCTTTTGAACTAAGGAAATACTAAGTTAGCATCTTTCCAGAGCTAGACTGCATTACTTCAGTTTGGCAGAGAGATTTCTTTACCAAGAGTGTAGCATTGAAAGACATCTCTGCATTTTTAAGGCCTGAAAATCTATAGCTGGCCTGACCTATGACGATTGCATAGGAATTTCGATCCACATCTATTTAATAGCATGTCTGAATTAGTGAACTCAGGCAGCGAAGAAGGGAACACTAAATTAATTTTTTTTTCCCCAGAAGTTCTAAAACATAAACTCAATAAAAATACCATTTCTCAACCATTTACTGCAAAATAAAATATACATGTTATATAAAAAGAAAAAAGGTGAGTTTCAATTTAAGTTACTAATGATTATGGATCAGAGAAAGTATACCTTAATTAAATCCATCTGCACATACTGTTTGACTCAAAAGTTTAATAAGATGTGCTGGGTCTGGCTGCTGATTTAACTGTCTTCAAAGCTGCCTGTTTGGTGGTGTGTTTTGAATTTGGGAATTTGTGATTAAAAGCTAAAACAGTGTTGATAACACACCAGTGTTTTGGCTGAGCACTGCTTGTGGGGGTTTTTTATGGGGTTTTTTCTTTCCTTCTTCTCACTCTGCTCCCGCAGACAAGTAGGCTGGGGTCATGAAAGAGGTTGGGAGCAAGCACAGCCAAGACAGCTGACCCAAACTTACCAGAGGGATCTTTCAAACCATATAATCATGTGTTCAACAGTAAAAGCTCAGCAAGAAGAGGAGGAAGGGAGAACCTTTGGGGCTACAGGATTTCTCTTCCCCAGGAATTGTTAGGCATGATGTAGCCTTGCTTTCTGAGAAGTGACTAAACCTCTGCCTGTTGATGGGAAATAGTGGGTGAACATCTTGTTTTGTTTTGCTTCTGCTTGCAGCTTTGTCTCACCTATTAAACTGTCTTTATCTCATGTTATCTCACTTTTGTCCTTCTGATTCTCTCTCCCCCACCACCCCCAGCTGGTCTTAATGAGAGAGTGACTGGTGGAGGCTTAGCCTCCAGACAGGGTCAAACTACCACATAAGAAAAAATAAAGCAAATGAATAGATTTCATTTTATATCGAGGCAGACATACATGATTACAGATTCCAGTTTTAGATTGGAAATGTTATCTAGATCAAGTTATCTGAGATGGAAAATAGCAGAGAACCAAGCTGTCCAGTCAAGTAAGAGGAAAAAACAGACTCTCTGTGTCATTCATCAAATTCATCAAGTCTGATAAAGGCTTGATAAAGACAGTATCTGCTCCCAGGCAGCCCTAATCAGTAAGAAAATTAATTAGTAACAGGCAGAAAACTAGAATTAAGTGCAGAGCATGGTGGAAACATCCAAAAAAAAGGAAAAAGTTTTTACCGAATGTTAACATACTGATAAGGGAGAGGAAACAGTGTAAGAACAACATGTAAACAATTCTCTGTTAAAATCTCTCCTATTTCTGGCTGGCAGAAACCTTTCTTTAGAAAAAAGCCATGGCCACAGCTGGAGGGCCTTAGGAAGAAAACTTTGTTGCATGAGCACCTAATTGATTAATACTAAACACCCATAGTGTATTTATTACTTCTGCTGCCAAAGTTTCGCTCTCTGTTGAAAGACACTTAACATTCTGGTGCTAGCAGAAATCAGACTGGCACCTCAGAAACTATTTACTCACAGTTTATTGTTATTGAAGAAAACCCAAAACAAATAAAACAACAAATCCTGAGCACTCAATGACTTGTATTTATACATAGACTGAGGCCTTTGTGTGTAGCTGATGCATGTGCACCCTATCTTCAGACATATCTTTATTCAGATCTAAGCCAAAAAAAGGATGGTGCAGTGAAAGCATAGACCCCACCTCCTGGTACTTTGCAGAGAGAAATATTTACAGTAACTTCTGCCCCAATAATGAGGAAGTGATAAGGCTTCTGAACTTTACCATTTCAATATGTAAATCTAAAAGGGGAGGGGAAGGAACCCTGAAGGCATGCCAAGCACAGGGGAGGGGGAAGAGGAAGAAGGAAGAGTCTCAAAAAATGTTGCATTGTTTGCTAAGATTAACAGATCATAACAAATAAAAATGGAAAAAGCACTGGAGATATTTTTGCAATCCTTATATTGAAGTCTGGCTCTGATCCACTGCACTGCATGCAGTGAATAAAGATATTACGAATGTGCATAATTTTGAGCATTTAGTGAAAAATTAGTTTTGGCTCCCTAGGAGCCACCCACTTCAGTGTCATTCTCCATGAGTTGTGCTACATCTAACTGTTCTACAACAAATGAATCAAGCCATGCTCTTGGGTGTTCTGCAGCTTCTCCACTAATTAATTCAGACCTTTCTTCACTTTCATTTGAAAGAGAATATGAAGGTAAAAGTAGGGTTTGGGGATTTTTGTCTCTACAGCTTGTCTCATTATGCAGCTGAGTGTGATCTAGCCCATGCATGTGCAGTCAGCAAGCAGAACAAAACTGCTGAGCACCCACCAATATTGCTGAAATCAACAGAAACTGCAGGGACATTGTGACTTTGAGACACAGCTTATCCTTCTTCGGAAGCCTAGTCAGAGGTAGAAGGGCTTATTCTGAAGCTGTGTAAAAGGATTTCTGTACTGGTGAGTTTCTTCTGTTTTATTTCCAGAGGGCAGAATCAGGCACACAGTACCAAACAGGCCAAGTCCCAGGGCAGGGCCAGCAGGAAAGAAGAAAACCTATGTCTCAAGATGAGTAGAGTTCAGAAGAATCATGAACTCATTTGCACACACAGGCAGCAAACCCACGGTTAGCAGAGTTATTCTTTAAGCAACACATCTCTTAACACTGCAAATTAACTGGCCCAGCAGTGGTTCCCAATGAAAAAAATCCTTCTGTTACATAGCTTGGATGAGGATGGAGAGTTTGGCATTCAAGGACAGTGCAATGGAGATATCCTACAACACTTGTCCTTATTCCATCTCCTGTTGAGCACTGCTATCAGAAGGGCATGAGAGATGCATGGTAGTCACAGCACAGGGGTCACAAGCAGTTTCAAAGCCGAAAAGGCCAGGCTGTACAGCCCATCTGCCTTCATCATTACTGCCAGAGGTTGAGATGTCTCTGTATTATTGAGATGAGCACTAAAAAGGCAATATGATAGCTGACCTGTTTAAGGAAAAGTCCTTGCTTACAGTATAAGGACTGTAGTTAACACTGCAAAACATGTGACATGTTCATCAAAGTGAAGGGGTCAAGAGGGAGGTCTGAGATCTGAAGGCATTAAATGCTTCTTCTTAGCAAGTTCTCTTGGGTTTGGATTGTATCACTTTCCCAGCAGAGGGCTAAACTGAGAAGCAGGAACACAAAATGCAGTAGATCCCCTGCATGACACAAACAGCTAGCATATGCCTCAGGTGGTAGAAAGTACCTGTCAAACAAAACTGAAAGATATTTTCAGCAGTGTCCTCAAAATACTCTGTTGAGACAGAAGATGCAGAACCTGGTAATAAGTTTTTTCAGAAAAGCTGGAATCCATTGCTTTTAGAGGAAAATAGGAGTGGATCCCCAAAAGGCCCCCTAGAAAGACAACTTGTGGCAGGGAGCAGCAAAAGAACAGTGGCTGCACATGGGTCTGTGTGTGCCCATGCCACCACCCCAGCCATGAGCAGGGCAGCTGTGGGGCACCGGGGAACCCCCAGTCCTGGGCATTGGGCACCTGGGGATGGGACAACGATGAGCTGGGATGTGGGCGCAGCTTGGCGGGGCCCATTACTAGGCAGAGCAGGACAAGGAAGGGCTGTAGTGAGCTGGACATCAGGCTCTGCTGTGGCTTTGTTGAGGCAGGGCTGGGCAGGGACACTCAGGGCTGCTGGCACCCCCAGGGCTACCACAACTTGCACAACACCATCAGCAAGAACTGTAAACAAAGAGCGCATTGCAGTTTTCGGTTTAAATTTTCCAAGTTTCACAGCTACCTAATAAAATTTTACTTGCTGCTTGTAAACCCTGTAACATCTTGTTACAGGTCCTCACATTTATTTGTTTTTCTAGTATAAGAAGTGCACCGATTTACAGTGGCTTCAGTGAAAGGCAAGGTCTCATCGGAGACTGGAACTGGAAAAATAGCTGTAAGGCTGAACAAGGCGTGTGTGGGCTGCTGAATGAGACAGGTGATTTAGCAACAGCAGGCACAAATAACGCCAGTGTATCTAACGTCATCTGCCTCAGTCTTCACCTCTGTGATCAGTGAAAGGGGTCATGAAGATCTACCAGCAGACCATCAGGACTCAGGGATTAATTGAGAGAATTCAACCCACACAAGCTCATGGGATCCAACAGGCTGTATCCTTGCAAGGCTGCTCTCTATTATCTTTGAAAGCTCATAGAGATCACGTGGTCCTGCATGGCTGGAAGGGGGCGAATGTTGTATCAATCTTCAAAAAAGTCAAAAGGTAAACCCAGGGAACTTGAAGTCTCACTTTGATCTCTGGGAAAAAATCACAAAGCAAGCCTTTTTCAAGAGCGTTTCTGGGCAAATGAAGTAGATAAGGTGACTGGGCACAGTCAGCATGGACAATCTAAGCGTAGAAGACCATCTGCTTAGTGTGGATAGTTATCTAGGATAGAATTACTAGATTTGTGGATGAAGGAAGAGCAGTGGATGTCTTTTACTTTCGTCTTTAGAGATATGCTTGACTCTCACAATATTCTCATATGCAATTTATGATATTATGATCTGTATTGGTAGGCAATTAAAAATGAGAAAACATGCTTGAATGATCAGTCTCAGAAGACAGTAGATAGCCCATCCTACTGTATCTGGAGGCTAGCAGTAAGTGGAGCACCACAGAGGTCTATCCTGGGACCTGTCCTTTCTAATATACTTATCAGTGATTAGGAGGTAAGTGGTTGCACACACTTTCATCAAGTTTGCACATGCATCAAATTAGGAGAAAGTGCTGATATACTTAAGAGCAAGACTTTAAAAGGGATCTAGACAGACTAGAGGACTAGGCCATCAGGAACTTTATTAATTTCAAAAATGAAAAATTTGAAGTCCTGCACCTGGGAAGAAATAAGCTTTTGTATGAAGACAGGCAGGGGAGTTACAGGCTGGGAAACAGATGTGCTGAAAAGGACCCTGGGCAGACAGCCAGCAGTATACCCTGGCAGCAAAAAAAGTCATGGCATCCTAGGTTGTATTATCGTAGCCAGTAGATAAAAGCACTTCATAGACCACATCTCAAATACTGCATCCAATTTTCCCTCCTTGATACAGACATTGATGAACTGGAGCAAGTTCAGCAGAGTTCAGTGGAGAGCTACTAAGATGGTCTGGAGAATTCACCCTATTATTAGAAACTGAGCTAGTTTAGCTTGTTCAGCCTGGAGACAAGGCTTCAGA
>VZRR01006863.1:209039-261594 GCA_013398015.1 Oreocharis arfaki | reverse complement strand
GATACAGACATTGATGAACTGGAGCAAGTTCAGCAGAGTTCAGTGGAGAGCTACTAAGATGGTCTGGAGAATTCACCCTATTATTAGAAACTGAGCTAGTTTAGCTTGTTCAGCCTGGAGACAAGGCTTCAGATGAACCTCGCTGCAGGCTTCTCATATCTACATGGAAGTCACAGAGACCATGGAGACAGGTTCTTCAAAATGATGCATGATAGAAAGAAGAGAAATAGCAAGAATTTCAAATGACAGTCTGAGACTGGCTGAAGGGAATTTTTTCACCACAAGGGCAGACAGTCATAGGAACAGGTTGCACATAAGAGTTGTGTGGTCTCCTTCCTTGGAGATTTTTTAAGTATACAAAGCATATAGAATTACAAGTAATCTGGTATGAGCTCATAGCTGATCCTACTTTGAACATGAGGTTGGACTAGAGAACTGTTTAGGTTCCTTCCAAAATCAGTTATCGTATGATTCTGTGATTATGTTGTCTATCTAGTACAGAAGGTCTCAAAATCTCTCTGCGTGAAGGCTTTGAACTTCACGCAAGCACGTCTTTTCCAGAATGTGCTACATCATACGTCCCCTTGACCAGTCAAATCTGGAAATCACAGCTGAACCACAGAATCACAGAAGTGTTGAGGTTAGAGGGGACCCCTCAAGATGTCTAGTCAAATCCTTCTGCTCAAGTTGGGTCAGCTAGAATAGGCTTCCCCGAAAAAGCAACATATGCAGAGAAATCGTTCACTCACTCTGCTATTAAAGTAAATTTCTTTCCTCTTCAGAAAGCCTTATTTAAAACAAAACAAAACAAAATGCCAGGACATTCAGTGACTTCTTCACCTGAAAAAACCACCACAGAAATCAGTAAATTGTCTCATCTGAAGAGCAGCAAAAATATACGAAGAGCTCCTAACAAACTTGGTGAAGTCGCAGAACTGTGAAAGTCTGACAGAAGATGATTAAATCAAAGACAGATATACTCTATGAAAACATAATGGAACTGGTCTCAGGCAAACTTTCAGAGGCTTACTTTCTTTCAACTCATTGAAACATGTCTGCACCATACGTAGCTGTGTTGAGTAGAGCAACTGGAAATAGTGCTATGGATCCCCAAGTTGGAGCTGTCAAATGCTGTAATAGCAGAGTAGATCAGGACTTTTTTTAAAATTGGAAATGTCACTTTGACATTTCAGATGGGACTTAGTGCATTTGTCTTCATATATTCTGAATGATAGTTTCTGTTCACCTTAATATAGGCATAGGAGAAAGTAAAAATGCAATTAATTAAACAATATGGAGGCAGGACTTAGGAGTTTCCCTCAAGTTACTCAGGAAGGTGAATTTTAAATATAATATAGAACAAAATTCTAACTTGCTATATATTGAGACAGTATATTTCTCCCTCAAAAAGAGTTACACTTTCTCCTCTGAAGAGCCAAATGCTTTACTTAGCAAATGATTAACTTTCAATTTCATGATCTCTAGCCAATATTTCACCTAAAAAGAGAAAGTTACCATTGTTCTTGTGAAAGATCTGGAGATTTACTCGTTTGCTTTCATAACTCAAGGACTATAATTGTAATTGAGATGCCAATGAATTCTTCTGCATCTACCATGTAGTATAATGTTTCCGAAGTGAATAATAAATACAGGCTTAATATTACTCCTAGGACTCTCTTCAAAGGCAGCTAAGTTTCCTAAGGTCTCATTTTATTCCTGGAAAAATCTTACCTTAGCCAAACAAAGACTAATCTCTTGCATATATGCAGTTATCTCTCTTCCTCATCAAAATAGAAGTTATCTGTACCAATAAAGCAGCTTATCCCTGCTTCTCTCCTCTGGAGATGAAATGCCTCTGCTGCTGCCAGTAGAACATTGCATTCATGTGCCTTTGTCTCAAAGAGATGATATATTTTTTCTACTAACTCATATTAAGATAAAAGAGAAGAGATTTCCAAGAATGTGAAGGACAAAAAGTTAATTGCAAATACCTAGCAGAGATTTACCAAGTGCAAACCATCCATGACCAACCCAATTGACTTCTACGATGAAATGATGAGCTGCATGGTCCAGTGGAAAGCAGTGGATATGATACACTTTGGTTTTCATGAGGCTTCTGACACAATCCTCCACAGAAGCTCATAAAGCTGAGAAACTATGGGCTGACTGAACCGTTAGATATGCTGAAAATTGCTTGGACATTGGGCTCACAGTAATCAATGGCTCAAAGTCCAGCTGGCAGTCAGTAACACAAAGAGAATCAGAAATTTTGTTCTGGGTCTGACATTGTTCCTCATCTTCATCAGCAACCTGGGTCATAAGGAAGAATGCACTTACTAGGAAAATACGAGTACAGTACCAAATGGAGGAAAAGTTGATATACTGATTGGTAGAGTCTTAATTCACAGCAGTCTTGAGAAACCTGTGAACTAGAGCAACAGAAATTTCCCAAAGCTTAATAAGCAGAACTGCAAAGCTCTGCACTTGGAGAAGAATAACCTCACACACAAATACTGCTGGAAAGTGGCTGCCTGACTCATAGCCCTGCTGAAAGTACCAGGGACCACGGTGGGTGCCAATGTGAATATGAGCCATGGTGCAGTCTCCCTGTGAACCTGGAAAGCCAATACTGGGCCACATTGAGGAAGGTGCAGCCAGCAGGTCAAAGGAGCTCCTGCACTGAAGAGACTGTGTCTGGAAAGCTGTGCTCAATTTGGGGCTCTGCTGTTCACAAAGGATGATGAGGAGTTGAGTAAGGTCCAGCAGAAGGCTACAAGGATGGTCATCACTTGACCGCATAGGAGAGATTGAGAGAGCTGGGCTTGTTTATTCTGGCAAAGAGGGAGATCTAACAACAACCTACAGCTGCTTGACCGTGGAGACAACCTCTCATCAGATATGGCCCATGGCAAAACAAGGGCCAACAGGGAGTGGTTCCACTTAGGAAGATGGAGGGACATTAAGAAAAAATTCTTCACTAGAAAGATGGTTGAGCACTCTAATATATTGCTCACATAGGTGGAATCTCCAGCGTCAGAGGTTTTCAAGATTGCCAGACAAAACAGATCTAGACTTGCTAACAGTCCTGCTTCAAGCAGAAGGATGGACTTGATGGCCTCCAGGGGCCACTTCCAAACAAAATTTTTATGATTTTGTGAAAATTTGTGAAATAAGTCACACTGCCAAGTGCAATTTGCTTTTTACAGTAATGCTTAGAAGGGTTATGAACTTCATGAAGTTTCTTGAATAACTGTAACCAAGAAGAGTAAGGGCTAATCCAAAATGGTAAGATCTCCCTTCATATTACTTACAATGGAAGTTGATTAGAACAATTCTTCATACAAAGAACAACAAGCATTTACTGAATTACAAATCAACATTGAAAGGCAGTTTTCCATAGGCAGAATGGGGCCTAGAATTTAATCAGAGAACATGAAATGCCATTCCTCTTCTATAATGTATTAAACATTTTTTTGTTTTTACAGTCATAGCACCTTCAACACAAGAGTGCCAAAAGTGTATAATATTTGTTCAGAGAAAAGAATCATGAACTTTATTCATGTCAACTTTTTGGCAGCTCTTCCATGCAACATCTTTTTTACTTTTTTAAAATGAGACTGAAAAGGGTCTTCCACACTTTTCAGTCTCATTTTAAAAAAACCCACTTAAATAAAAATAAACTGCAAATCAAAACAGTTCATTTAAATCTGTAAGAAAGTAACAAGATACAGAATTTTGCTCACATCTTTCAATGAAAATATGGCACAGCGTTGCATTTCAACTGCCAAGAAGTAAATACATACCATTGTATTTGGTTTCTTCTCCCTGACTATGAAGGAAACCCCTGGATACGATGCCTGTCCTGGCAAACTCTCAGCTAAAAAGCCTGCCTCCTACCATGCACATCATTTAATATCTGCATATGCCAGTATTATGCCAAATGCATAGGTGGTTTTTCCTACCATTGGTTAGTGTTTTCAAACAACAAAACATTATAAATTTGTATGTAAACTGCATTAATTTGTGGGATCCACCTCATCTCCTTCAGCAAAACAGTTTTCTTTTTAATCATTGCACTTAAATCAAGCCACTCATCTCTAACAAAGCTAATGAGCTGCTTAGTACTGCTACTGCAGCCATTCAGTCGTGCTGACTTCAATAGTACATAAAGCAACATATTGAGAGAAAACAGGAATAAAAAAGCCCACTGGTAGCAGAATTACAAAATGGCTTAGAGAAAAATCCTGGGAACTCATAGAGAATACTCAGAACTCATAAAAAGGTACTGAATTAGCTGCATGTCCCTGAATCAATAAATTAAAGGCAAGGCAAGGGCTCGAATACCAGCCTACACTTCTCCATAACATTTAATTGCTAACATGTATGCTCCATCAACAGTTGGCAATTAATATTCTCCCAGACAGTGGGAGATTAAATACAGTCTGCTGGATAAGAGAGGTCAGGGACAGGCTGTTGTGAATGCATAAATGCACTATGATCCATTTTATTTTCTACCATGGGCACAACTCTCAAGTCTTCAAGAAAGCTGTTCAGAGCAAGAATCAGCATTACACTCTCCTGTGGCCCCAGAATCAGAATGGATATCAAACCCACAGATTGCATTAGATAGCACCAACATAACTAGTTTTCCCTTACTCCAGAATTAGTTCTCCAGTGCTCTTTATTCTTCAGCATACATTCATTACGACACTATACTGCTCCCTCAAGGAGCAGTGAGTACGTCTGGCATTCACTGCTGTAACCACAGCTTGCAAAAAACATTCTTGATAAGTCAAAAATGCCAAGCCTGGATACCGTAGTGCTGACCATGCAGCCACAGCAAGAAAGAGCCAATCTCAGCAGGTAGAGTTTTTAACCAGTTTCCACTGTGGCTTTCCTGCTGCAGCAGTAATGTTGACAGTACCTGAGCTAAGCAGCTTCGAGCTAGCTCAACTCGTTCAGCCCAACTGCAGCTGCCATAACACAGGAATACCACAAAGTGCAGCTTTCAAAAGCCAGGGATCTTCAAAGGTTTCTCTCAGCTGCTGGCCAGCCCTGGAGTCCAGGCTGGTTGGTGCTCACAGGACACACAGAGAACAGCTCACAACCTGCCCCTGTAAAACAGAAGCTGGGGTGAAGCTCCCACAGCATTGACAGAGATCCTCAGTGGCACCTCCTCAGGCCCAAACTGAGCACGCCCAGGGGGTCAGCCCCACAAGTGAACAGGCACGTGCAAGATTCCCGCCTCTACTACACCAGAGGAGTTTTCTCCAGTGATGCTGGGCAGAGAGGAACTAGTTTTAACTGTGTGGATATGCAATCATACCACTTCAGCAGGAAAAACATTACATGTCCTCCCAAAGCAGAACATCCAGATCAACATGATGTACCTTAAAACGCGGTGCAGCACCCCCACCTAAAACCAATATGCTCGAGCAGGTCTGAGTAGCAATAAAGGCAAATTTTGTCCATGAGATTGATATGAACAATCCACTTCCCAATAATATTTCTATAATCATAACAGAAAAAGACTTCATGCTGTATAATCCCATCAAACCAGTGAAGTTTGGTAAGCAGTACACGACTGGGTTTAACTGCCTCAAAAAAAAAAAAAATCCAACCCTGCTAAGCATTTTAACTTCTAGTCCTTAACACCCTGAAGAGCTTTCAGGGTGATGCCTTCAATAAGTCATCTCCCGAAGTTCTGATAATAAAGTTTTTATTACTTTCCTGTAAGTAGATTAAAACAAGTTATACCTCTGAGTTAGGAAGGAGCACAAAAAGTGCTTGATTTTTTTCATTATCCCTCTAATAAAATAAAAACCAGTTATTCTATGCAAAAATGGGGAAAAAAATGCCATGCACCTAGAATTGCAATTGGTATCACTGCACTTGAGCAGCAGGCTACTCAAGTGTTTTGCTTATAATATGAAGAAAAAGAAAAGAAGAAAAGCTACATTTCAGTCAATGGCGTTTGGTACTACCTTTATTAAAAAAGCCCTCTCATTTAAGGTGACATAGAACTATTTTGTTAAGTCTTAAAGAGCTGCCTTAGTGAAACATTAGTTTCTCAATTGGATCAAACTAATTTGACTTAAAATAAGTGGGAGGAATGGTTTAATTAGCACTATTGAATATACTCTGCACCAGACTAGATTTTCTTCTCAGCATCAGGCAGAACTCATTAAAAAAGAGAGCTCAACCTTTTGCTCACAATTACCTTTGGTAGACCAGCACTTGAGACAATTTTCTAATTGCAGAAGAGGAACTGCACAAAGCTACCATTCAAATGATATGTTAATTTAGTTTTATTTTCTGCTCAGCCTTCCAAAACTAGTTATTTAACACTGAGGTTAGGAAATTGGAGAGTGAGCCTCAAGAGGGATGGGGCAGAAGGGCTCTTAAAAAAAATTTCATTTGAACCTTGAAGGGGAAGGACAATTCTAAAAAATAACTTGCAAGACTGCATAAGAAAAACATGCGCCCCAAACAAGCCCTGTAAAGGGCAGGCAGTTCAGCAGTGTTTTTGTCTTCACACAGCTGCCTTATGAGATTGGAGAGTTACACAGCAAATGACATTCACTTCTAAAAATAAAACCAAAGTTAAGATAAAAGTAAAGTTTTGCATTTGGAAAAAAATAGAAATTTGACATAGAATGACAGGTTTTGAGCTGACCATAACTACCCAGAAAATACAACTCAGATTTGCTCCGTGGCAGCCAGTAGAAGCCGTGAAAGCAATCACTGAGATTGCCTCTAATGAAGAGAACAACATGCACAGAGAGAAGCATAAAAGGAGGGTTTCCTGCTCTGCATTTATTACCCAGAAGGCACACTTTGACCTCATAGTACACATACTGCAATGTGCATACAAGAAACCATATGGAGCCAATATTTTAAATTAAATCTTAAAACAGACTTTGTGAATGTGAGGAAACTACTCTCACAAAACATCATTCATCATCAACTGAATGGCCAGGACAAAGTTCATATATCAGTGTTCCTGCTGGGTACCCATAGTCTGGATGGTATCTAGAGGAAGGGGCAGTAGACTCACTAAAGCCACCATGTCAACCAAATATTTCCTATTGCACAAAGAAATGCTTACACCAAGGTTAAGACTTCTTTTGACTATGCTTAGAGCACAGCCAAAGATCAAACTAAGGAGCATTAATAGGACAGAAAGGAGCTTGGCAGCACTTCTGAGAGAATCCTCAACATCTCCCAAGACACAACTATAAGTCTGCAGGTTTTCAAGGGAGTAATATCCATGTTGTCTTGCACACAGGAATGCTTTCCCTTGCTTAATCCAGCTCTGTACTACTGTCATTCTATTCTGTAGATCTCCACAAACCCCAGTTAATCCAGCTGCATCACAGATGGGAAGCTGCTATCAAGAAAAATTATAAACACCTCCTAAAAAGGCCACTTTCTCTCTGCTAGATCACTTCTGATAGCATCTTGACTTATAAATTTGATGACAATAAATTCTTGTTCCACTGCATAACTTTAAGAATTGTTTTCTTGATAACAGAAAGAAACAAGTTAATACGTAACCATGTTCATTACCAGGTGCAACAGAATCCTGCAAACAGTAACAAGGAGTACAAAGACTGATGAGAGAGTCAGAACTGTGGCTGGATGATACTACTGGAAATCCTCAGATCTATTCTCACTGGAGCCCTGCACAGGAATCCTGTTTCTCAACAAAGCACTGCCAAAAACCCACACAAATTGTATCTTGTACCTTACCTGCCCCAAATCAGTACAAGACAACAGAAATCTCTAACAATATACTACTTAAATTTTAGAAAATCATTTTGTCAGCCTTAGGTAATCAAATTATTTTTCATTTCACCCCATTATTTCTAGTTTTTATTTAACACACCCTTCACATGACTCTCAACCAACCCGTTCATAAAATAATTACACTGTCCCATGACAAAAACCTTGGATTTACCTGGTAAAAATAACTACCATACAGGAAACCTATGGTTTGATAGTATTTGCATCTAGTTTAGCATATCCCCCATTTAGTTTCATCGCTGACTGGGGTGAAAGAAATCCTATTCAGACCAACATGATCTACATCAACTTCTTTCTCCTCAGAAACAGACTTGGAATCAGCTAAGCCAGGCCTAATCTTTGGATATTCTTCTCAAATACGAGACTGATGTAAGAATTCACAGCACAGAAAAACACAAGAATAGTCTTTATTACTGAGGAGAGTAAGATTTCTTCTTAAATGAAATATGGAGAAAACGCAATTTAAGAGAACCCTAACCATATAAAAAGGCAATGTGTTATGACAAAAGCACAGGAATTATATTTAGTGAAATGCACTTTTAATAGCTGCAATCAAATTATTATGAAATATCTTAAGGTGAGACTTGAATATAAATGGGAAAAAAGATTAAAATCTAAATCATAAAAATTACTATATTTTCTGATGTTTCACCAGAATTACACCTAGGAAAATAGTGAATTACACAATATCGCAAGCATAGTTCATATGAAGATTTTCTCTAAAAATTCAACTCAAAAGAAGCTGATGGTAGACACTAAATAATAGTCTCTATTTTAAATTCAAATTTATCTATAGCAGCCAAGTGATTAAAGTTAATATGATTCAGAATTGTTAAAGGAAGACATATATGCAGGATTAATACAAGACACGTATTTCAGAAGTCAAAATCCATCATCAATGAGTCAGGTCAATGCTGTGCTTCAGAGCAGCATACATATAAAAAATATTCCCTATGAACAGAAATGTTGCTACATGGGTATCACCATTAGGGGGAAAATATTGGGTTTTCTGTATATGTGTCTCCCCTTTGCCCCAACAAATGAGTAAAGACAAAAAGAAGAACATGTTTGCAAAAAAAAAGAAAAGCCCCAGATGCATATAAAAACAATTATGGTATGGATCTTCTCACATGTAAAGGCCCTAAGGATTTCCTAGCTCTGACGAAGCTCAGAAAAAGTCCTTCAGTCTATTAACCTCTTGCAGAGTAAAGAACACTACATGCCTGAGAAGCAATCAACGTAATTTATTTGGGCAGCACTTTCTGCAGTCTTAAAGAACATTTCTACTCAAGACACAGAAGTATCTATTAAGTAACAGAATCTCCAAATCTTGTTATTCCTTCTTTTATTTATTTATTTTTAAAATCTCTTCATCTCTCCTAGGAGTTTTCCCCACACTATCTGATGTAGAGCGCATTTGTACACTTCAGGGGCATTGTAAACTATGGACAACAGCAGGGAGGCAGGCCAGACCCAGGATCTTCTGGCTGCATGGATGTAAGTGTGACATCCCAGTCCATGTGGAAAAGTCACAAAACACAGAGGAGAGGCATAAGTAGCACACTGGAGACCACAGGGGGTTTGGCTGCTGAGCACTGGTAGGAACAAGAGGGCCAGAAGGATGAACCTTTCACTGCCTGCTGCTCCAGCAGGCTCTGGAAGTGTAGGAGCAGCCGCCTGTGGAGATGCATGGGCACTGCCAAGGCCAGGAGATGCTTTAGCCTGTCCTTGGTGAGTGTGGCTGTCATGGGTGGAGATGCCTGCCTGCTCCCTGCCAGTTCACCTTCGGTGCTTCGGGAGGGCTGCCTTTCACTCATCTTTGCATCCTGCCCCAGTGCAGCTGGGGGTCTGAACTGGAGGCCAGCTCTTCTCTTGCACCTCTCCAGCAGACGGGGATGCTGTGTGAATCCACACATACAGGTAACCAGGCTGACCACCAAACCACAGCCGAAAGGCAAAGAGTAGATTTACCTCGTTACCTCGCTAACAACACCAGGAGACTGAGGCACACAGGGACATGGGCTCCATTTGGCCTAACTCATCCCAGCCAAGGGCATGGAGGGCCCGCTGCCGGCTCCAGTATATCAAATAGCTATGCACACATACAGCTTATCACAAGGCTGCCCAACACAGTACTGCCAATAATGTCAAAATACTATCAGCTCCCCGCTAATTATTTTATTTTACTGCCCAACCTCCAAATCAGGCATTCTTTCTTCCATATATGAGCAATATAAATGTTTTGCGATGTAACCATGATGTAAGTCCTTTCTAAACTTCAATTTGCACATCTGCCTGGCTCCTATCTCAAACTTCTTAGTGGGTTTTGAACCCTGACTTTAACCCATCAATTTTGACTAAACCTCAACTTCAATTCTTCTCCAAAGACTCTTCACTGTGTTCCCCCAGGTCACAGCAGGCCTCAGCACAGCCTCCAATTCCCTGTCTTCACTAAATGTTGAAGAAGAGAGAGAAATCATCTTTGTTACTTGCCAGCTATGTGGGCTCCCCAGACTGCTCAGCTCTTTCTGCTCTTTTTGTGTGTGCTCCAGATAAGAGCACAGGACACGGGAGGAAGGAAGATGCATGAGTTCAGCATGCCTCTGTTGCAGACCTCACTTGACACTTCTGCCTCCAAACTTAGCAAGACAGGCAGCAGAAGGCACTTTAATAAAAAAAAGAAATAAACTAGATTGGCTTCAAAAACTGAGAGATAAACTGAAGGTCCTTGCTCTGCTTAACATTCCATAGACTTAAAAAAATCCAAAACACTGACAAGCTACCCACCTCAACCAGATATTCAGGAAGCAACTGCCTAATTTAGGTCTTCTCAGGAGAAGCAAGCAGGCTCATGGTGGGACACAAAAACATAGCCAGAAGCAATACTTCATGAAGCACTTCCCACATAGATCTGCTTTCATCCACAGAGCAGTGCTGTTCAGTGTCCCCCTGCCTCTGGCAGAAGAGAATGGTAAAAGAAATAGCACAACATTCAAGCAAACCGGAGGAAAAAAAACCCAAACCACTTAACAGAGGAAAACTAAGATATTTGGTGAGAAACGCTGCAAAAGCATTGCCCTGGAAATTGGTCAAGACAATTTCTTCCACTGTGTGCTGAAGGGCAGCTGTCTGTTATCTTCAACACGGTGCATATAGTGGCTGCTGTAGATACCATTTTTCAACAGTAAGGTATGGCTAGGTCAGGTGTGGCATTAGAAACAAAAAAGGGCAAGAGGGAAGGGGGGTGGAGTTCCATCATATCAAATATTTCTGTCTCATTCCATTTATGAAGACAACAAGTGCATTAAATTTCTATATGGCACCTAAAAGTTGGTCCCTTTAAAAGGACAAAGAAAAAAAGAGTTAAAATTTTGTACAAAACCTTAGCTTGCTAATGCCTGTGTAGAAAAAAAAAGTCTTTTGTTAATGATAGCAACAATGCAGTCCAATAAATCAATGAAAAGGGCAACTGGTGGAGAGTTTACAGAATTTAAAATAAAAAGAAAACCCACACAGGCAATTACTCAAATTTCCCTGCAAAACGTTGACCATTTAATACCATGTTATGTACAAAATATGCCATTAAAACTTTTCTAAACTACCTTTGATTCAATATCTGTATCACGTAGCTTTGCATTTGTGGACATCTTTAAGAACTTTATTTTGGAATTTCTAAAATACTAGCTTCTAGTGTTTTAATTAAACTTCTGTCAAATAACAGAACTAATCTCACTTTTCTAAAACACAGTGCACATCAATATGCTGTATACATCATTCCTTTCAGTTAGTCAGTCAGAATGTTGGGCATCTGAAATGTGAAGTAAACATACATTTGAGATAAAACTAGAATTGGTAGATTACCATTTTAGTCACAATGCTACACTTCCGTACTGTGATCTTTTGCTAAAATATACCAGTACTCTGCCCATTTTCAACAGTATGTGCTTCATTTCACTTTTAAATTTACTGGTGTTTACTCTTGTAATTCAGAAATAAAGAATATAGAATTGCACAGGAGCGCTCTGAATAAATTCAAGATCATTTCTTGGTGGAAACATGGAGAGAAACATAATTGTTGGCTTCTAAGAACAGTAAGCACCTCCCTATTTTTGGTGGGCTGACCCTGACTGGATGACTATTACTCACCAAAACCACCCTGTCATTCCTCTCCTCAGCTGGGCCAGGGAGAGAAAATATAACAAAAGGCTCGTGTGTCGAGATAAAGGCGGGGAGAGACCACGAACCAGATACCACCACAGGCAAAACAGATTCAGCCTGGGAAAATTGATTTAATTTATCACCAATCAAATCAGAGTAGGATAATAAGAATAAACCGCAAATTTTACAAACACCTTTCTCCTGCTCACTCCTTGCTGTTTCCCAGGCTCTAGGTCGCTCTCAAATTCTCTACCTCCTCTCACCTATTGGTACAGGAGGACAGGGAATGGGAGCTGTAATGTTGACAGTACTTCATCTCATGTTGTCTCTGACACTCCTTCCTCTTCAGCAGAAGGACTCTTCACACTCTTCCTGTTCAAGCATGGGGTCACTCCCATGGGAGACAGTTCCTCATGAACTTTTCCAATGTGGGGCCTTTCCCCAGGCTGCAGTTCTTTGACAACTGCTGCAGCACAGGTCTCTTTCCATGGAGCGCGGTTCTTCAGGAAAAGGCTGCTCTGCGTGGGCCCCCTGCAGGGTCACAAGTCCTGCCAACAAACCTGCTCCCAGCAGGGGCTCCTCTCTCCATTGTCCCACAGGTTCTGCCACGAGCCTGCTCCAGCGTGGGCTTCCCACAAGGCCACAGCCTCCTTTGAACATCCACCTGCTCTGGTGTGGAGTCCTCCATGGGCTGCAGGTGGATCTCTGCTCCCCTATGGAACTCCACAGTCCGCAGGGGAACAGCTGCCTCACCACGGTCTGAGCCAGGGTCTGCAGGAGAATCTCTGCTCCGGTGCCTGGAGCGCCTCTTCTCCCTGACTCAGCCTGGCTGAGGTCTAACTCATGGGCAGTGGCACATTAAGAATCTGAGATTTGAGTTCAGATGGCAGTGTGTTAATCTAGGATGGAATTCTTAATCGGTTGCTATAAAAATTAGTTCTCAACAACATTCTGAGTAAAGTATGATATTTGTTCCCCCCCCTCCCCAAACCACAATTACTTCGATGTTTAAGTGATTATGGTGTTCAATGTGCTCTGCTGCTGTTCTCCTTTAGACTTAATCACTGTATGCACATACACAAATAGTTCTGAGACAAAAAGCCCTCCAGCTAAATGCTGAACCATTCCAGAGTTCCTTGATAAATAAAAGACACGCACACTACAAAAGATGTATTACATTTGGGTGGCCAGTAAAATTCATTGCTTTGCTGAAACCACAATCAGAAAGATCGTTTTTTCCTAACAGAATGGCCCCTGTGCCATTGTACAAGTAGTGTAAGTACTTCTGGAAAATAAGAGTTTGTTCAGGAAGGAATGAAACCACAATATATTGATGAGAAGAATGAAAATAGCAAAAGGATTTCACATTATGCTATGAATTGTAATGTTTTAATCTGTTCTGTTAACAGACAAATGTGCAAATGGCAGACAGAGGGATGAGTGTTTAGCTTTGATTAAAAGACCCCTCAGAACAAACTGAACTTTACAAATGTATGTGAAACAGCATGAATTTTTAAAAAATATGTATGACTATTTAAGACATAAAATTCAATTTATCATGCTACCTGAAGAATCAACAAAGTAGCAGCTGTTTCAGATTAGTTATTTTTAAAAAGCTGTAAATTAAAACAGCAATAAATAACCTCTGCCACAAATACAGAAGACTTGCAAGGAGCTATTTCAAGTAGGACAAAAAAGCTACAACTTGTACACAGGAAAGGGATCTCATATAACAGCTAATGAAAATGAAAATGAAAACTGTGACCAAGGATGTTTAATTTGCCTCTTTATTAAAATATACAAAAATGGATTAATAACTATTCTATTTAGCTTTTGAAACTGCAATTTTAATACTGCAGTGATCTCTTTCAAAACCTAAAAGGAATGCAAACTTAATAGTGCTCCTCTGATCAAGTTATGTTCAATTACACATGCATTATAAAGCCATTCACAGTTAACATGGAGGAATGGAATAAATTCTGCCTAAATTACAAATTGCAAGCTACTGTTTCTGCATGTTACAGATTTTCATTTAAAGTAGCCCTTCTTGATATTAAAAGTGAGAAGAGTAGCCAGCTAAACATGAGCAGATAAAAGAAATTCAGGAAGGAAATAAAGAAGTCAGGGGAAAGGTAGAAAGAGGCAATCTATTAAAATGCTACACTAAACCACTACGCTAGTAATTTTCCCGGTGAGAAGATCCAAGAGAGAACAACTGGGGCTGGAATTAAAAGTAATCATGTCCTGCTCTGTGATAAATCTTCTATCAGCTTTGTAGGCTTTAGAGCAATACTAAGGGCTCCAGAACAGTGGGAACATAAGAATGCTCTTGTCCAAAACCAGAAGATCTGCAGATGAAAGTTCTGGTGAAAATATAATTGCAAAAGGTGGCAGACTTTTACACTTCCAGTAACATTCTTTTGCTGAAATAAGTTCTTGTCACACATTTGAATCTTTCACAGGAATGAAGAAATTTTCACGGTGACACCACAAAAAGGTCTGGTGTTTCCAGCCGGAGAGCTCAAGAAAACTATGGAGTTCCTGCATATTAGGAAGGCCTAGAGTTATAGAGAAAATTGACACCAGTATTTCTGTTGCTTTGAATTATTTATCAATGAACAGAAAAAATTATAATGAAAAACCCAAAACCATTCATAACTATCAGTTTTATGTGGGTAAACACATGCTCACCTCTTGCATAAGAATCTCCTTGTAAGAAAAAGCAAACAGAGACTTGAAATGGATGAAAAATGAAGCCTTTCCACACCTCATGAGGGAGCAGCCCTCAGGAGCGGGGCAGGTGGCAGCTCAGCACAAGCAGCAGGTCCAGGATGAGTAGGGAAGCCAGGTTGCCATCCAGCAGAGGACACGTCAGAGCAGACCTGGGGCAGACTTCTCCACAGCCACCCCAGATATTCAGGCTGCCAGGTGCTGCTTCTCTCAGACATCCAGAGCAGGAATCTGGTCTCACTGGCCTCTTTTCTCGAAGAGATCTGGGATGAAGACTCCAAGCAGCACTACTAATGTGCTATTTGAGGCTATTCTCTGAGAATAAGGTCTAGCAAGGAGGCTTCTGGCAATACCTCCACTGCACACCCTTGTAGAAGGGCACATTAGACACTGTAATCCCTTGGTTCAAACCTGATGCCTTGGCAGCTGCAAAATTCTTGGTTGCATCAGTATTGACAGCAATTAAATCCAATGAATCTGGTGTAAAAGGTGTAAAACAAAATACTGCAAGCAGCCACATTCTTGCATTTTTCCTCATAGGATAATAGCTGGGAATCTCAGTTGGCTGGAACTGCCCACAGAGTGTCCCACATGAGCCAATTTCAACAGACGAAGCGTTCTGGTTACTGTTATTTCATTTGTATAACAAAGGTCCCAGGGAGGTCAAGATTATGCTCTCTCTCAATGACTTTGTAAAGGAGAGTTCAGACATTATTTTAAAGGCTGTTCATATAGATGCTACATGTGGAATAAAGTCCATTGAAAACGCGGAATGAAGGAGAGTTGTTTTTTTCTGGACAGATGTATTACAAACTCAAAGCATACCATGGCACTCAGATAGAGTTGGCTGACAGGATATTTTCCTTAATGTGCACTTCAATAAATTCATGTACACATCAGAAGAGACTGACAGTGTTTTCTTTAGATGAATACTTTAGTAAACTGCACTTAAACAGAAACACAATATACCAATTACTGGGGAAATTCTTGCTGAAACGTTTTAGCCTTCATTTTAAAAAGCCCAGCCGTAAGAAGAAACAATGAACTCATACCAATTTATAACATTTGAATTACACTGCAGAATTTCTTGGGTATCAGAGCATTGCTGTATAACTGCATAAAGTCAGACACCACAACTGCAGCAACTACAACGCACTACTCTCTCTACATAATTTCATTTATTGCATTTCAGCATTGAAATCAAACAAATGAGAGCACTAATCAGTGAAGTGACAATGCTAATCTATCTCTTCATCTGAGTTTTGAATAGAGTGTACCTCTCTAATCATTACAGGCTCTAAACTTCACTGTTACTCAAAAAAGCATGTATGAGACAGTACATGAATTGTGATCTGGAACTATCCCTGCACACCAAATAAGTGTCTGTTTTATAATTTGCTCTGAATTAGCTAACAGAGAAAGTAAAGTGCATTATGCAGCAAAATCTCTAATTTTCTTAGAAGCTTACACTCATTTACTAGCATTATGCCAAATTGATAATTAAGCCTGGAATAACAGCACAGCATTACTGGGCTGCCAGCCCAAATACTGTTTAGTAGACAAGCAACTAATCTTCTGTATGTGGCTCCCAACTGTGCTCCATCAGACAGAACTCTGGTCTAAAACTCAAGGCACCTGGGTTCACCTCCTGACCTTTGCCAGTGCACTTCGAATTAATGTAGAACAAAACTAAAACTTTTCTGCTTTTGAGAGATAAGATTAGAAGAAGACAGGCTAAACAGCAAGTAGGCTGCTACACTTCGTTACCTGAAACACCCCTTTTCGCTTAAATATAAAACATCCGCAAACTTCAGACTATTTCCACACTGCATCTCTTCAATTCCATGCTTCAATCTCTTACAGCTTCTGCTCTTCCCACTCCTGCATTCAACTCTACTGAGGTATCACTCAGTTTTTCTGCACCTCTCCCTCATTCCAGAGGAAGCCTGGCTTCTTCCATGCACAAGACGGAAAGATTTGTCTCCTGGAAGTCACCCACTGCAGTAGTCTTCTGTTTCTAAGATAACTACACCACCCTTGGTTACAGGACTTAGGAATGTTTGCACCGAGTCCTAGGACTGCAGAAAACAGAAGGATGATTGTATGGCTAAGGCAGTTTAATGCCATCCTCAAAGACCTTACTGATTTAGTCTTTACCTCCTCAGTCCTGGAGCTCTCAGTCTTCAGCAAACTAAACTTCTCACAGCTGATCACTGAACATTCTGTGCATCCATTTGCTGAGATCCAGATTTACAGAAATTCTGATCATGCAAAAGGTATATCCAAAATCACTAGGAAGTACATTTTCATAAGAAAAAAAAAATTAAATAATTCAAAGTACTCTGGGCATTTAAAAGAACATACAGAATTAGAGAATGTGACGATTTTAGGTTTAAATCTCTTTGTACCTTGCTTCACGCTCTGCAAAATGAAGACAGATTATTTCATCTCTTAGCATATTCTTTTCACTACATGTCTGTGATAGTTGTGGAATTCATTCTACAGTAGGAAACTTAGTTTTAGAAATTGCCTCTTCAAGAGAATATTTAAATTATTCATTAAATAAGGCACCAGATGAGGTATGGAGGGTTTGGTATATATTTTTTTAATTCTGGCCTTTCAAATGTAACTATCAGTGCAGAAAATGCACTTCTGTTTGCTGAACATTTTAAGGTTTGTACTTCAACATTATCTTAATGCTGAACAAATTTTTATTTCTACAGTTCCTAGTTTTTTACTACTTACACTGCCCCTCAGTTGTCCTAGAGCTCAGCAGGCTTTATATCACAGGAAAAAAAGATATAAAAGGGCATAGTAATGAGAAATATTTTTGGAATATTAGAAACTACTGAGTTCAGTTTGAAGTTCAGATTGAACTTTCACAGTAACTCACATTTTATGTGCTCCTACTCATCCCATCTCAATTAAAACTTGTACATTTGCCAATAAAGATTTAGAGATCAACAGTTCATTTATTAAATTTTCTTGAGTTACTCATTTTTAAATCATATGCCCATTCCACATACTTACCACACAACAGTGTTGGAAGGACTGATTAAAGACTATGGTTTCTGTTGCCAGTGACAACTATCATAAAAGTTCGTAAAAGATGGAAGAATTGGATCTAGTGCCATGAAAATAATGTGCTGAAATATAGCAAAGTTTTTAAATCTCAAGATGAAAGTATTTTCCAACATGACAGATGCACTTGCTCTGATAAAAATGATATGATAAAAATGTAAACCTGGCTTGCTGAACACAAATCCTGCGAGTTAAGAAAAGACAAACAGCAATGTACCTGTTTAAAATGAAAAATGTTAAATATTCAAGCAGCCAAGAACCAAAAACAATATTAGGTTTGCTAATAGTTTTCTAAAGAAATGTTGTCTTCATGTCAAGAGTTGGCCTGAAAAGTAATTATAGGAACACATGGCAGGGAGCAAGGAATTAATATGCAAAAGGAAATAAAAAGAGCCAACAGAAAAAAAAGTGTGCTGTAGGGGTAAGCATTCCTGCAATCATACTGATAGAGTAGTTCAAACCTGCTTGCTCACTTGCTTCAGAAAACTCAACTGTGAACTAGTCTTCCTTCTTGCTTGCAAGACTAAAATGTTTGAAATCTAGCTCTTACTTTTTTTAGTTAAGTCAGTCATGCCTCAAGCAGCTGCACAGCACATCTTAAAGAATATAAACTTTTCATCCACTTTGGCAAAAGCTCAAACTGCAATGACTGAACACTTTAGGAAAAAGGAGAAATCAAAGAATTACATCTGAGTCTCCAGGAGAGTTTCCAGGATAAAATGAAGCCCTACAAGATTAGGAGAATTCACGCAACCTGTTCAAGGAAAACTCCCAACGTATCTTTAAATGAACGTCCTGAATGAACAATGCCTTATTTTATTTTTCTTTCTTTCACTGTAGAGTTATCAGGAAGGAATAAAATACACTCACACAAGAAAGTGCACATCTCAGGCATATTTTTATTATTCAAATAGACATTTTCTGACCTACACCCTCAGTTTTCTATACTTAGCAAAGTTGCTCATGGCTTCACTGAAGTTTCTGCCTGCATAAGTAAGCATGTGGAAACAGCACACTAGGAAAGCTATGTGGCAATAATAGCTTTGGAAGATAGCTGAAAACCATTCAGTTAAAAATTCCTGATTTTAAATGAAGCACATGGCATCTTGGTAATCAGGTCACAACCACAGACTCTTTAAAGAAAGGTGTGCCTATATACAAGTTTTTCTGTGTGGTTGGTTGGTTAGTTGGTTGGTTGACCTTTTCTCAAAATAACAAAAAAAACCCTACCTTAGATCCCACATTTGGTTAAGAAAATGCCGATTTAAATAGTTACTCTTTGTTACTGTCTCTGTTACTGTATGGACAAAAGTATGGTTCTGACTGAGTAACAAACTCAGAAAAGCAAGTGCTCATTTACCAAGTTTTTGGGATTTATTGCTGGTGAGAGGATTTACTGCTTGTCAAATAACATATGGCAGTGTTAGATTATTCAGTTATTGGTCCAAATATACTTTTCTAGTATTGCGCTTTTTTCATCTGCCAATAAGGCATTAGTTATCCACCTCCATGATCAGGACTTAAAACTATGTTTACTGTACTGGTGAAAGTTTTTGGCACATCAGTGTGAAAGTACTCAAATACATATATGTCAAAGACCTGAAAGCAAATACAGACCATGACCTATACTGTGGATGGGATCACACTGTCCTTAATTCCATGTCAAGCTGTGACCCAAGTACAATTATCTGGCCCTTCTCTCCTCTCCAAGTCATAAATGAGGAAAACCAAGCACATGGACCCAAAGAAGTTGGAAAGGAAGAGCAGCACCCTAAAGCCCCCCTGCTTTTCAGTCCAGACAGACAATGTTTAACAGTGTATTTAGACAAGTAACTGAGCTATTTGAGCAATGTGGGAAAAGAATCTCTTGGCAAGGATGAACTGCATCTACAGCCAGTAGACTTCGCTAGTACAGTCAGTATAGATTAGATCTACATATCCCTTTCTTTAGCACTCCTCTCTTAACTTTATTCTGCAGTCTTCAGAAGAGTCTTATACTTTATTCAGATGTGAAATCACCTCTTGAAAGCTGGATGGAGCAGCCTGATATAAAAGATGTGTGCTTGGCTTGGATCTTCTTTTTGCAAAGGAAGTGTCTGGGACTACCTGCAGCCTCAGAGGAATTTGGTCAGCTTTTAAAAACTTAATGCAAAACCAGAGGAGAGGAAGGAGGAGGGAAAATGTCTTTTTTCCCATGTGGTTTGACTAATACATCTCAACTCAAACTTTCACCTCAGAAACAATCCCCAAATTAACCAAACTGTAGCAATTTTGAGCAAAGCAAAAATTGGGAATCATAGGAAAAATAAAACTGCAGTTAGAAATTGTAACTGGAACTCAGACCCCAAGAAAAGCTGAGAAAAATCCTACAGAGTGAATTGTTCCTTCCCTAAATACCCAATTCAATACTGGTGAAAGTTTTTGGCATAACACTCTAAATCATTTCCCTGTTAGAAGTTTCTTCAAGACTTTGATGTTGGCTTTGGAGAGAAAGAGGTTTCTCCTATCTCATTTTCCTTCTTCAGATTAGATGAGATTTTTCTGTTTCCCAGTCAACAAAAGGGTCTTTCTGGTCACATGAAACCCACTGGTAACATGCAACAAGCAAATGAATCACATTCATATGAATGTGGTTTGATTCAGGCTTTCGAACTCAGATAATAAGGAGATCTTAATCTTAAAGTAATAAAAACCCAAGGATTTTACTATTTGGAGAGTGGAATTTTCAGCCAAGATTCAATGAATCAATGCCATTCCCAGGTTCTCTGTAGAAAAATGAATCATCAGTTCTTTAAGTCAGTCAAGCCTTTAAAAGACCATATGGGATCTCCTAGAACAGCAAAAAAACCAAAAAACTAACAACAAAAAAGAAAACAAACAAAAGAAAACAAACAAATAAACAAAACCCAAAAACCCCCCAAAAAACAAAATAAATCACCTCTTCAAAATCCTCCTCTCATTAATTCTAGAAGTTCTTGAACTACAGATAGATGAACAAATCCCTTGTAACTTATTCACTGCTGACACTGTGTCTCTGGATATTTAAAAATATGTCCATGCAGGTAAATATAAATATACAAAAGGTGTAAAAATAATACAGTTATTTATATTATTATATAAATAATACTCTATGGGTTTTTTTTATTATTATGTCCTACATATTTTGAAGAAATTAATTTCATCCAAGTAAATCTGATGTTTTGTTGTGGCACTGTACCCCCTCTAACTGATGGTTTCCTGCCCTCTCCATGGGGTCTCTCTCCTCCCCCTACCCCTAGTCCTGGCCACTCCTCGAGTTCTCCCTATTGNCAAGCAAATGAATCACATTCATATGATTGTGGTTTGATTCAGGCTTTCGAACTCAGATAATAAGGAGATCTTAATCCTAAAGTAATAAAAACCCAAGGATTTTACTATTTGGAGAGTGGAATTTTCAGCCAAGATTCAATGAATCAATGCCATTCCCAGGTTCTCTGTAGAAAAATGAATCATCAGTTCTTTAAGTCAGTCAAGCCTTTAAAAGACCATATGGGATCTCCTAGAACAGCAAAAAAACCAAAAAACTAACAACAAAAAAGAAAACAAACAAAAGAAAACAAACAAATAAACAAAACCCAAAAACCCCCCAAAAAACAAAATAAACCACCTCTTCAAAATCCTCCTCTCGTTAATTCTAGAAGTTCTTGAACTACAGATAGATGAACAAATCCCTTGTAACTTATTCACTGCTGACACTGTGTCTCTGGATATTTAAAAATATGTCCATGCAGGTAAATATAAATATACAAAAGGTGTAAAAATAATACAGNCTGGCAGCTGGAGCAGCGGTGCGGGGTGTCCGAGATGGACTGCAGGAGGGCAGAGAATCCCTGCCTTGTCCCAAGAAGCCCCCGCTGCGCTCCCAGGGAAAGCTGCAGCAGCTAAGCAACACCCAGCGCTGCAACATTTTGTCCTGGAGAACTAATGCTCCAGGAAAGGTCAAAATGCACTGTCATCTTGTGCATCAAATTTAAATACATTTTCCCAGGTCTTCAAGGGAAAAAAAATATATATATCACAAAGATATATTTATTGTTCTGTTTAAATAATAAATAAATCCCAAATTTATTTGACATGTTATCCAAATAAATGATTAGACTTTTAGAAACAGGCAAAAAATCAGATTTCCCAGAATATGAGTGTGTAACATCTCAAAATAGCTTTCCTTGTTACTATAATTTTCATTTTAGCATTTTCCAAATATCTTTTCTTATATTTCTATGCTTTTACTCACAAATCAAGATAAGGAAATGCACAGTTAAGGACATAATCAACAAGAGGAGCACCAGTAGAAGTCAGACACTTAGCAGGACTTGGATCTCAGTGCTTTAGATGTCCAGCTCCTGCTGAAAACAATGTCAGGCATGGAAATTTGTTTAAGAACATGTGACAGGTTTCTTAATATAGGCCTAGACCAATATAAGCCATATATGATATCATAGCATTTTAAAATACCTGATTAAATGAACATTCTTAGCCATATTCAGCACAGAAAAGTAAAGAAATAAAGTTCACCTTATACCCTTTCCTACTGGTACCTCAAGAGAAAGAAGTAATTACGCAGGTGAAAAAACACAGCTATGGAACTGTTGCCTTTTACTTAAGGGCATGAAAGGAGAAGGGGAGATTTTGAAAGAAAAAGTAACGAAGGAAATTTTTTGTACATTTTACATTATTGAAGAAATCAATGATCAAACAGAAATAAACTGCTTGGCTCCAGCATGTCCAACCCTACCATTACAGTGAAGTGGAGAACTGGGGAAATCATTCCTATTCCCTGCCCACGAACCATGTGCTAAGTCCTCTTTAGCTTTCTCAGGGACTTGCACACTTTGTTTTACAGTATACAGACTCAGGAAAATTGGTTACATCTGCCTTAATGCAAGGGTTAGTATTCCACCTTCAGCATGGAATTGTATTTATCTCCCCAAAGCTGGAAAAAAAGGCAAATGCTGAAATAAAACATATCCAGATACAAGCTGGGGTCTGTTGTTTGTTTGTCTCTACTAGAAATAAAATTGAAGCAGCTCATAAAGTAAAACTTGGGGGGGGCTTTACACAGACCTTGATCCTCCCTTTCCACCATATTGTCCCCTTTTCATATCGACATGTTGATAAGTGCCCTGGATTGCTCATCAGAGTAATGGTTTCTCCAGACAGCTCAGAAGAAGTTTGAGGTAACTCAAAAGCAAAAGAAGCATTTTACCGAATAAACTAACAACGTCCAAGATCTTTCTTTATGGGAAACATTGGGCCGTATAAAGGTTCACCTCTAACATCATCAGGCTTCCTGTTCCCTTCATGTATAAAATATTACGTCTTCCTAATGTTTGTGTTCAAGATAATAATTAGAGTGGAATAATATTTCAGTTGTGAGGCTATTTATCTGTGCATCAGATTTTTTTTTTTAAGTTCAACACAATTGAGTAGTGATCAACAATAATAATATATATTGGTCACTACGAAGTTATGCAACAGCTTTCTGGAAGTAAATCAGCAGACACGCAGAATCACCATCAATGACAATTAGTAACAGCCTGGTCATGTGTTTGTCCCACTGTAAGTGGCACTCTAAAGGATGCTGAGCTTAATGGCTGCACACAGAACCTTGCAAATGTAGTACAGAACATTTAAAATAAAACGGTGACTTCTTCGGCTTGAAAAGACATTGGGGAGTGAGGGCAGTGCAAGGTTTACACAGCCATGATCTGCTCAGCACAGACTTTAATGTGAACTTCGTATTCCACTGCTAATTTTACAGCAGCAGCAGTGCTATTCAGTGCTGTTAAATTTATGGCTGATAATACAGCACAAACAACTAACACATCCATTTGTTACGTTAGCCAATAGAAGAACAGGCAAGTGGGTGCACTTAAAACTTTACGGAATAGGAAACTGTGTTCAGAGCACCCTGATGTCATAAAACACCTTTATATTCTTTTCCAAGAGAAAAGGAAAAGTATGTCAAAAGCCTTAACTGACCTCATGAATGCAAGATACCATACCAGGAATTACAGAAGCCTACATTTTTTTCCCCCCACACTTACTAAAATGTAATTATGGGCTGTAAACACAAATATCCACGATAAGTTGAAAGCTGAACTTTTCAGACAAATAAGCAAAAAGCCCATAATACAAAGCTATATAAATGCCACTAATATTGGTACTAGTTGCATTGCTTATGTTTAATAATTAATTAAAGGTTTGAATTGTAATTTAGTTTTAAGCAACACAAGCTTTAGGTTGGAAAAATATAACTGTAATAAAGAAGGTTAGAGTATGGTTTTTGGTTGGTTTCTTTTTTTTTAAAGCTTTGCTTATGTTGTCATATTTATTACAGAAAGCACTTTACCCATTCCAGGGCTGTTGGTGAATTTCAATGGCTGGGACAACAGAGGTTTCTAAGGAATTTAAGGTAAAATAGTGTAAGTTACGATCCCATGTGTCACACTTTCCCCACAGGGACAATATCAAAAGTTCAGTATCTGCCTGTGGGGTTTAACTGTGATTTGGAAAATGTTCATGGGATTTTTTAGAAATTACATTTTCTTCAGTCTTCACCACTTCCAGACTCTCTTATACAACAACTTTATGAAGTTAACTACAGTTGTGAACTACAAGCCCATCAAATCTACTACTACTACTACAAGCTAAATTAATCAGCAAATGCCAGAAAGCACATTCATCACACAGTTACTGGCTTGCATTCCAATACTTGCATGATGGTTTGATATTTATTCTTCTGATCCATCAGCTGGCACAACATGCTGCACAGCACAAAGGCTGTGTTCTGCATCTAGACTGTTGTGGCAAACATAATTAAGTATATGCCTTGTTTGGCTTGACCCTCAACACACTAAATTCAATCCAATATAGAGACACACAGCAGAAAGATGGTTCAAAGAAGCATCTTATTGAAATAAGCATAGCAAGTATTCAGCACACAATCAGCTTGATAAATTTAGATGACCTATCAGAGCTGTCTCTTTAGAAATGGAAGAATTATGGGAAATCTGGAAGGTAGTGTAATGTTCAAATAACATTATTCTTTTACTGCAAAAATATGCTGGGCTTCTATGCATTAATCAAATTGGAAAGCTATGCACGTTTCCTTTGTTCTATGCCAAAAATATATGATTGCGTAAGAGCTATTAACCATTACCAAAAGACATTGTTTTCACAGAATACCATGCGATGATACAATGACCCCATCTTCCCCTGCTCAAATCATAAACCTTTTAATCTTTCCAAATAATTCAGTTTTTTAATTCCCTGAGCACAGGTAGGTCTTCTCTGCCTCTTCCCATATTCATGCAACTATTTAGAGAAAAGAAAGATGAACCAATTTTGTGGAAATTTTAAAAGAAACATGACACCAGTCTGAAATTACATGTGATGAATCTCAGACCAAACATAACATTTTGTGGAATTTAGACATTTCTGAGTTATAAAAGATATTCTCTTCACCTAACATTATCGTTCATACCAGCAATGCTAACATGTTATGCTCCTCAGAAATTAGTTTGTGGTGCCAGACAACGGCAACTCCTGATTTGGCTTGCAAGTATGGGTGTCACAGACATGGTTTTTGAAATGTAGAGGAACTTAGGAGCCAAATTTCTACTGGTCTCATAATCTTCCTTGAAGCAAACAAAGATGATGAAGAAATGAGCTCTACAAACACCTGAGGGAAGGATTTAATGGTCTCCACAGACACATAATAGGTATAAGAGAAAGCAAGAGACTGGAAAGTATTCAAGAGAGATTTTTAGATGAAAATGTAAATTTTTTTCGAGAAACCAAGGCATTTTGGAAGACCAAGATTCAGAATCTAAGCAAAGAACACTGGAACAAGTAGAAACAGAAATTACAGGAACACAGAAATATACTATAAAAACCCAGGAGTAAAAAGGGTTGTAGAAAAGGCAAAGTACAAACAAAGAGACAAGTCTTTCTGCTTTCCAGCTGAATGCTGGTTGCAAGCAAAATAAGAATAGGGGAAATTAGGAAGCTAAATCAGGAAAATGAGTTGCTTTCCAAGTATAAATTTACACTTTCTGACCAGCTCAGGAATACTGAGGTTTCTGCAATCCCTTTCCTGTCCCACAAACAGAGATCAGAAAAATCCAGCAAGAAAGCTGTGGGCTGGGCTGCAGCTGCTCTCGACATTGAGCAGCAAGGCAAATGAAGCCTCGGGCAATAGCACTGCACTGACAGAAAACTAAATGGAAAGTGTTGTATTAATTACCATGAAATAGATATGCTGTGGGAGTCAATGGTGCCAGCAAGATCCTGTCATTCTCCGGTCGTAGGCAGTTAACTGTGGCTCAAAGAGCTGAGTGCATCTGCTCTGTCCCATGCTAACCACCACTAGTAAATCTCTCTGCAGACCTTTAAGAAGAAAACTCAATTAGAACATTCTAGGTTTTGGAGGAAGATCTCACTTAACATTTCAACAGCACAACTTTCAGCCACAAAGAATTTCAAGAAACTTTCCCGTCCCCATGACAATTTTCAGAAGAAAAAACAACATCTGAACTGGGCTAAAGCTCCTGCTAAAAATATGAACCATTTCTCTTAACAGAAGACTACATAAACAGACTAACCTAACTACAAAAAAAACCCCAACAAAACAACAACAACCAAAGAATACAAATGCATTTGGCAATCTTTGGTGTTGGCTCACTCAAATTCCTTGCTGGACATAGCACACAGTCTTACCAGTGACTTCAAAACCTGGCAAATGGTCACTGCCCTCGAACTCTGTCTGGCCTGGTTGTAGCTGTCCCAGTGTCTCAAGATGCACAGCAATACCACAAGACACTCGGTTACTGACTGGACAAGCTGGAGGCTCCTTAATAAAAGGAAAACTCAGTAAAGGAGGAAAACAGTGAAGAAACATGTAAGAAGAGAAGGGCAGAAACTTTGTAGTTAAATTCCTATTACCTGGAATTTTATAAAAATCAGTGAAATTGTGTTAGAAAATCCATCTAAAGAAAAAAAATCGAAGTAATTAAACAAAAACTGTACATGCACGAATTATGTAAAGATGTCTATCATTAGATTTTGCTGGTAACAGATCAGAATTTAACTTCTGTACATTTAAGGAAATAATCTTATATTGAGGCAATGGGGTTTGCTTTCCCAAATTACTTTTTTCCAGATACTAATGTTTTAATTGAAGGTTTGTTTGGTAAGGCAGTGCTTTTCCTTGACTACTCAAATTAATCCTGAACCTGGTTACATTGGGCATGTAAAATTTGTAAAATATGTTGTATTTAAGACTGAGTACTGATTTTCAGTGTTTCAGTTCGTGTCAGTGGGAGCTGGGGTGCTCTCATCCCTTCAAAGCAGTTCAGACACAGCTCTCAGTAGAAGGTGAGGATTACTTCCAGCCTCTCTAAGTACTTGACAGACATAAAGCTCACGGTGGTATGTGAGACTAAGCAAACGTGTCATAGTCAACTCATGAAGATGTTTGTCTAAATATTATCTCCAGACCACTTAGTCCTATGCCTAAGCCCAGTGTCCCAAAGCTTCTCTGTTTTCAAATCTGTGTGTCACAGGCCGTGTGCTCCCCACATATCCCATGGTAACACAACAGTATTAGAGTGGGCAGAAGCTTCAGAGCAGATTTCTAAATGACTAAAGCCAGAGGCTTCCACAAAGGACACTGACAGAACTCGCACCACAAACAGTGGTAGCCAAAGAAATACCTGTAACTCACGCTGGATATGAGCTACCCAGATTTTTTGCAGCAGTCAGAAGGTACCGTGGAGGGCTTACAGCTACTGTAGAATCTCCTTTCATGCTTATGGTTCCCGAAGAGGATGCTTAACCTTCGATAACCTTTGTGTTCTCCCCTCCTTTCTGCAAGCACCACTAGCGTTTACAACATCCAAAGAACTGCCAACTGAGGCCTAAGGACCTGACAGAGGTCCAAGTCAAAAAAAATCATCAGTGCATAAGAAAAACACTGGACTTTTATAGAACTATTTCAAAGACAAGTTTTTAAAAAGTAAAAGACAAAAACATATGCAAGTAGTTAAGTATTTGCCGTTCTGCTTTTTTTCAGTTATTTGCCCACAGCTGAAATTTTGGCCTTTAAAAAATAATCAACTTTAAAACTTCAGTATAATTTTATCCATACTTATATAATTAAATTCAAGACACATGAATAGTAATTATATTTTTTTAAATTAATAACTAATTACTCTCCTCCCAGACTACAAATTGCTAGGCACAGCACTATCTCAGTAATCATCTGAATATTTTTAATGGTTTATTTGAAGTGCATTCACCTGCCTGCAGTTACATAAAGTAATCTTCTATCTTCAAATTTTAAAATAAACTAAACTAATAAAATAAAATAAACACAAACTCAATATTCATATAAATTATTGGTAGTTTACTGAGTTCGGATGATGATCCCTATTCACTTCTCCAATAATCTCAGAGTTCTCTTTTTATTTACTTTCACTCAAAGACAAAATGTGCTTCAAATTTTCTGATGATTGCAAGAAAGTCTAGAACATTAACACAGAAATAACTGTCTTCTGACATCCATTTTGCTAAAAACAGATGACAACTCCCTCTCTGGCTAAGCCCTCATCTCCAAAATACTACTAAAAACTTTAATTTCTGGTTATAGCAAAGATTATCCTCAAGCATACTAAGAAAATAACAGCTGCTGTTATAAAATTTGCATTATTTAGAAGATATTGTGATAAGCTTCAATCATTCCAGGGAAAAAGCCTTAAAGTTCTTATTTTTCTCCTCATTAGAATGTCATCCTTATTTTTTTATGGTTATTGTCCATTCACTTTTTTAGAACTGAATGTGTTTTTCAAAAAAGAACAAAAAGTAACTCAACAAAAATTTAAAGGAATCTCATGTGGAAGCTGATATTTAAACTTCACCCTTTTTTAAAGTTGCATCCATTGATTTTTCTGCAGAAAGAAAATCAACAACTCTCTTCAATTGTTGTGCTTACAGGACAACTTAACATTAGACAGCAAAATCACTTTGCTGAAATTGCTCTTCAGAAACAACAATCCTATACTTCCCTGTACCAACATCAAAACAGAGGCCTTTTCTTATGTATCAGATTTGAATGCAGTAAATTGTTTGATGTCCATGTGGTTTCACAATTTCATGGAAAATAAACTACAAAAAATGAAACTGAGTAGGCAATGGTTGAAATCAACTTTTTGCAAGTATTATGTATACATAATCATTGCTGTTAAGGCAAAGGTTTCCTCAACATTTCATTTTGGAAAAAGCTATTTACCAGAAGACTTAAACATGGCCTGATAAACTGCATGAATACTTCTATTTTAGAAATACATTTACACTTACTGCTTTCCATTTAAGGAAAAACAATCCAAAAAGTGTAACTGCTTGAAAACCTTGCAACCGCAAACTTTTATCAATAATTACAGCAAAAATATGACTCTGTAAACAAATCCTCATTGCTTTTTCATGACGTGCAAATGCCTAATGAGAAAGCCTTTGTCAGGATGAGCAAATTAAGTGAAAATAGTTAGGCTACAAATGGATTTATGTAGGAACACTTCATAAGAAAAAGCAAGCACTACAGCACACAGGAACTGAGCTGTAAAATTTATTTTCAAATTATAACCTTCTTGGTATTATTCTGGTTTTGTTTTCTTATCATTTAGATTGACGTGACTAGCACACTTACTGCACTCTGAAATTGTTTGTTTCACAGAGTCACTTCATTGCTACAAAAACTGCAACTTGAAATGTTAACATACATTTTTTTCAATTTTTACCTCAAACTCTCTTCTCTTTAGCATCAGGATTTATTAATTTTCAAATAACATCCATTTTCACAAAGCAACATCATGTTTTTGAGGGTCTTTCAATCACAGATTTTGAATTCAATTTGTGGAAAGGAATTGATGACTAACTGTTGAAAGTTTTCAAGTAAATTACATGAAATATGAAATACATCATTCACCTTCTTGGTATGAATGTAAGATGCAAACTTGTGTAAATAACAAACAGGCACCCTAGTTCCATCTACTGATCAAGCGTACTCAAATAAAATTTATCACTCTCTTGCCTTAAAAAAGACTAGCTTGATATTTGATAATATCACAAATAATTTTGAAGATGAACTAACAAAGACTTTTCAATTAATTACCACAAATTACAGTGTTTCCAGCTGTAACACTGTAGTAGTTAAAGTTTTGTCAGGTTTTAGTCCCTGTCATCCCAAAGCACATTAAAAAAATAAAGTATTTCAAAGGGAAAGAAAAAATTCCACATATTTAAAATATAGTGGACTACAATAAGTATATGAACATGGTATTGCAAGTTTTCACTGTGCATTTCAATAGAATGTATTACTGAGTTGCATTGCAAGAGAATGTAAAATAAAACCCATCAGAAAGGACTGCATATTAAGAAGCTTTAAATCATGCTCTGTATCTAAGTTTCTATATTGACTATTTTATGCATACCATAAGATCAGGAGATTGAGATAACTTTTCCAGTTTTAACATACCACATAATTGGTAGTCAGAGCTATATGGATTTAGGGCATGATCCAAAGTGACACTTTACTGGACAGCAACACATTTATCTGTCTCTTGTTCGTCACTTTGAGCCAAAAAAAAAAAAAGATTTACTGTGACAGGAAACACAGCCTTAGTGTTGCCCGAAGTGTTTATGGGGAGAAAATGAACGGGCTTGGTTAGAGCATGGTACTAATAATGCCATGGTTGTAGATTTGATCCTTGTATGGAGCATTCAGTTGGGAGCTGGACTTGATGATCCTTGTGGGTCCCTTCCAGCTCAGGATATTCTGTGATTCTGTGAATCTCCTCACACAGCCCAAACAAGCAGGTTGTGCAGCTCTGTAAACAGCCTCAGTAAGAGGTTTGTCCTCATCACCAATGGCATCATTAAAACCTGAGAGCTGGACAAAGCAAGGAGAACCATGCCCAGTGTTGGCAGCGACCTTTTCCTGCATTCCTCACCCACAAGGCGAGTGAAGTTTTGAGGAGTAAGTATAGTGCAGGCAGCTCTGTGCTCTGGGTCCCTCCTCGGATTAAACCATTTGAAGGGTCTGGATGTCTGAGACTCTGCTGAGGGAAAACTGCGGTTGAGCCGATAAGGAAACTTGGCCTGACTGCGTGGGTGTGGGGTGTGTAGCTGAGAAAGGGCCTCAGTCCCAGTCAGATGGTGCAAGAGTGACTGAAAGCATGATTCCTGGATGATCAGAGAGGGAATTTTCCTTAACATGATGGAGGACAGTGAGCAGACAGCAGTTCCTAAGCTGGGAAATGCTGGAGCAAAGCCTCTCGAGGATGGAGAAATTTCCATATCCCTTCTATAACACGATAAAGCATGGAGAGCCCCGAGTTGCTGAAAACATGGGTAACAGAGGAGACATGGGGGGTGAGAGAAGTTTACTCCTCTGGTGGCAGAAAAGTTGCTTCATCCTTTGCTGTTTTTCTGCCAAAGCTGTCCTTCAGTACTGGTCACTGAGATGTGGGATCCCCAATTTGTTACAGTTTCACTGAATCCTGACAGAGTAATTTGAGGACTTCACTACAGCTCAGTAGGATTCAGCATAGCTGCACGTGATCATGTAAATCCCTACACACAGTAGCTGCCTTCAACCTTAGTATTGAGATCAGCTTCAATTTCAATAGGCCAAAGGACAAGGAACAGTTCAATCAGCTAAAAGCCAGCCAATATGAAAGAGTAGTAGGTCCAGACCAATGACACGTCAGGAGGATTTATCACTAGGAAAGGCTAATTAATACCTTGACTCCCTCCACCTAGATTTAATTCAACAGATAGAAAGCTAATTCTATTTTGTAAGTCGCAAGAACACTGACAACTATAAATGTCTTGCCAATAGCATGAAAAAGTCTCTGAACTCACTGTGACATTGCTAGCCAATTCTGCAGCATGCACTCAAGAGAAGGCTGAGCCTTCTCATCATGTCTTGTAGTATTTGTAACCATATCTCGTGTTCGGATTTGGCCTGCTGGCACACACCCAGTTTGCTTCAGAAAATACCAGGAGACAGCAGTTAAAAGAACTTGATCCTTCCCGAAGAGGCAGATGCCCAAGTGAAAACCCCTGTGTGAGCAAATGGGTTCTCCTCAGTTGTTGGATATGCACTGAACTGAGGCTTCGAGCTGCTCTAGCATTTTTTTTTAATACAAGCTGTAGGACAATTTGTTTTTCACATAGTTTTTGTCAGCATAATCAATTACTATTAAAGCAATCTTCAGAAAAAATACTCCCTAATGCATATAGGTACAACAGATGGTGTAACAACTCTGTAATAAGGAAAACACTTTAAATAAAGAGATACACATTTCTCCTCTATCACTTTTCAATAAACATCTTGAAAGCAGCTACCATAGAAGCTTCTTGCTCTTCAGGGAAGATTTAATGTTTCCCAATTCAGTTGGCATTTTTGCATCGCCCATTCCACTCCTGGCCCTGGCTGGAAAAGTATATAGATTTTCATTCGATCTTAGGGTACCAATGTGGCATGACAGAAGTACAGGCTGAATGCTCGAGTGTTACTATGGCTGGAAAACTCTGCCTAATTGCCAGTAACTACTGCAGCACCTTTTCCTATTTTTTGTAATTCTAGTGATATTAACTACATTTATTAACATATTGAACTAAAGTAATATTCTGCATAAGGTGATGCAGAGGAAAGTCTTTCAGTCTCAGGGCTGGGGAAGAGTTGTCACTAATCTTTCAATTAGGGGGAAAAAATCCCCCAATCAAATAATTCATGTTACTGTGTAGAAAACGGTCTCAAGCAGCCTTTTCTGTATACTCATTCTGAATTGCTTTTTTATTTGGCAAGACTGATTTGATTTCATGATTGTGTTTGTGATGCAGTGATCAGATGCAGAAACCAGCAATGCTGTTTACTGTATTGTTTCTGCACAAACAAACTTCAACTATGTTTACTTAACTAATAGATAAAGTATTTGATTGCCATGGTGGAGGTAGTGTATTTGTTCATGCCTTGCTCACTACACATTTTGCTGTGTGTGGTAAAGAAAGTATTTTGTCTTGAGTTTGTTCATATTTAGAAATTGTGTCAAGTTGTTGTCTCTTATTTTTAGAAAAATCAGACAAAGCAAATAATCTAGCAAGATTCCACGCATGATTTCAGCAGCCTGTTTTTCAAGTGCTGGTTTTGAGCTGGTTAAGCTGATCACTTCTGAATCAGAAGACCAAAGTAGTAACTGTACTTAAAACTGATGCTTATGTCAGGTGAAAATGAGTTCGGGATTGTCACGACAAAGTTACAGCAGCAGGAGCTGTTGATGAGTCACAGCAACAGAAAACCTTTTCATTCTATTTTACATGCCATTTTGACAAAAGATAAAGTTATTAAGGCCTAAGGAAAATAGTTTTTCTCTCAGATCATCTCATTTGTACCCATGAGGAAATACAGAAGTAAAAATAAGTAGTAAGAACATGCAGGCTTACTAACATAGGCCATGACAGATCTAATGACTTCAAAAGCATCAAGTTTCATTTACGTATAGTGAAGGGTCCTCAGGGAATTAAGACACAGCCCATGCACAAAGGTTTAAAAAAAATTATGAGTCAAGGAAAACAGTAAGATATAAAAGTCACAACACCTGTGCTGGATTGGAGACAATTTATGTCTAATACTCCCATTAACAACAGATTTAAGTCTGGAACTTTTCTGTCACAAAAAATAGAAATCCTCAAAACAGAGGAACAGATCAAGTCTCACACAAAAATAGACCAGGATGTAGTACAAAACACAAAGTCGTACACCTCAATAGAAATAATAAGTTTAGCTGTGAAGTAGTGTGTTTAAACAATGACAGAAGGATCCAAATGCAGTTAAAAGCAGTAACTATGAGACATCAAATCTAGTAAGAACTAATAAAAAGGTAAGGCCAAAAAACCAAAACCAAGATCATGAATCTGACAGACACAATCACCAGGTAGGTGCTCTGTCTGATAGTTGTAAGCAGTAAGAAAGCACTACATGGCATAAATGAGCATCTGCCTGCTCCATCTCAGGCTCCATCAGTTCTGAAAGCGCACAGGTACTGCCACCCTCAGGAGCAGCAATTTAAAAAATACATTCTTCCAGCTGCAGACACAGGCATGCAGTTGCAGGCTTCATTTTAATCACAGCATTGCCACCAATTACTTTTGTGGTCTTGAACAAATTAGCTCTTTGCTACAATTTTTGCACTCATAAAGGGTGAAGATAATACGAGCCAATCCTGAAAGAGTGTTTCTAGATTTATTATTCAGTAGCAGTTTGAAAATGAATACTGCTGTATAAACATTGCATTTTACTTCAGGGCTGAATGCAAACAAATAACTAGCATTTCAACTGCTATCTTCTACATCTACTTTTATTTGTTTTAAATACATGCAATCAAATTCCCTAAAGTTAATAGGCGAAACACATACTTACCAAAGAGAAACCTAGAAATTCTTTCTCCTACCTAGAAATCTCCATTCAGTAGCATTTAGCTTAGTCTATTCCCAGAGTATTAGTACCAGAAGATTATTCTTACATCTTCATTATATCAATACATTATGATATTTTTACTGACATATAAAAAGAAATTATGCTACTTTAATGACCAAACCCTGGTTTTTAACATTCCCCAAAAAGTGAAATAGACAAAATCCTGCTACTCTAAGACTCCATATTAGACCCAGTATCAACCCCCTTGGACTAATCTTAAGCCATAGGTAATTACACAAAATCTTGGTGGAAGATCAAGATGTTCCTAATTATGGTCCTGACAAACAGCATCTATATCAGCAACAGGAATTTAAGAGAAAGCCTTCCCATCTCTACTGCTACAGGATCTTTGTGTTGCTGAGAGAGTTTCCAGAAGGGAAGTCCCTCAGTTCAAGAGTCTTGCTCTTAAATTTGTGCTGAAGAGGAAGGTTTCCAAGGTTTTTCCCTCCAGTGAAGGAAGGTTTATTAATAAACTATAGTAGAAACAAACAGCAGTGTCAAATTAAAGAACAATATTCTACCACTAATTGAGAGAAAAGTGGAGTGAATTCATCCTTTTCTTAGCAGAGTCCCTTAGCTGGGGGAGAGAGAAAATCCAGCAGTGCTAAAGCACTCTTTATAAAAGCCTATGAAAAACACTGATGCTGTGTTCCATCATGCTAAGACAGCAGGCTTCAGCACCCTGAGCTTGCTCATTTCAATGCCTTCAAAGACTTTGAGGGTGTGTCAGGCAGACCCTGTACTGAGACAGCTGAAACTAAAACTGAGCCTACTTATGTCAAAATATTTGCTGAGCAGATCTCAGTAGACTCATGGCCTAGCCAAAGCTGGAAAGTAATGTGGTCATTTGCATCAGAAGCTGAACAGCAATTAAACACATTCTGATGGATGAGGTTGAGGTGGGGGGATGTTTATTTTTAGGGGGGAGGTGGGATGGGGTGTAGTGATCAGGGAGGACCTAATAACAATAAATGAAAAGCAACGTTCAGTATTTTTATTGGATTATCTGCTGTGGAGCTTGAGGTCCAGTATCCTGGGTTCAGCGCTGCTTGGAGCACCCCAAGAAAAAAGCAGCAGCATTCACAACACTGGTACTTACAAGCTCAGAGAGTGAGTGACCTGCATATCCAACACCAGGAGGGAACACTGTCTCACCACAGTAACTAAGGTGCTCGAGGACAATAAAACATCGCATGGCTATTTTGCACGGAAATGGAAACACACTTGTATTGCCAACATAGATTCTTCAGGCATATGACAGAATAGGAAGATGATGATCAGCAACATCTGGTTTTATGCCTGTGGAAATGAAAATTTTACCAGTCAGACTAAAACAATATGAGAAAATGGATCACTATTGATCACGTGTTGTGAAAGGGATTAAAGGCATGCTTCAACATCTAATTTGTCCTTACATATGCAAATATAACCAAAGTGGAAAAATGTCCCCACTCCAATCATCTGATGTTCAGTCTCCCAAAGTACAGACAAGGATGAGGAAGACAGCTGTAGACAAAACTTCATGCAGATCCAGCATCCAGGTTTCCTGTGCATGGAAAGTGCTTAAGCTACCTAATTTTCCTACAGTAGAAAAATAATCCTGAGAAAAGTGTTATTTGATCAGTGTTTTTATTAGAATAAGCAAACAACCGAATTCAGAGTATATGTCCAGGAGACTCACAAGAAGCAGTAACTTTTTCTAAGTAACTTAAACCATTTGTTACATCATTCTGGATCTGACCTACATTATATTTAATGCTCTCTGGTAAATAAGAGTCAGTTGTGGAAGCTAACAACTTTTTTTCATATTAAAAGCTGTTCCCTTTTATTTAATTTCTAAGGGTGATAAAGGTAGTTTCCATTTTAATTCTGCAAAGTTTCCACTCTAGAGAACTGTTGGGGTTTTTTTCATTTGTGGGGAAGAGGAAAGGGCAAAAATTATCTAAATTGTTTATCTATTTATTTACAGAATAAACACTTCAAGATGCTCACTAGCTGTATTAGCTCAGCCAATAATACTCTCCTACCAACACACTCTTTATCAGAACAAGTGTAGTTAACAACTTAGATGAAACCAGAAGGCAGCCCCTCAAGACAGCTTTAAAGCACCCCAGACAGTGCTGTTTTGCTACTAGTCTTTCATTCCCTGACTTTGCTTGCCACATCAGACTGCCCGCTGAAACTAAAGTACCTCAATGGCAGCAGACTCTACCACCACTGTCTCTAGTATTTTCCCATGATGACCACTACCTGTCCCATTCCTGTTCAAACTCCTTTTAGAGTTGCTTCAGTGTGAGATCTGCGCTTGCAAATAAACTTAATTGGTATTGATCACACCAACAAAGCTTATTTATGTATTGATATAAAGGTATTCAGAGTGTAAATCTGGTTTCTGTGTACTGAAAAGAAGGAAGCAGCAATAAAATATACATGAACACGGATGATGAGGGTTCCTGTGCACAATTTGAGAATGGCCCATTTGGACAGCTAAATTACTGCGTACACTCTGAAAAGCTTGAAAAAAAATAGGAAAGAAAGAAAAACAATGTATATTTTCAAGAAGAGCTACACAACCTTCGAGGCAAATAAAAAAAAGACAGCATCAAAACTTAAGGGATAGAGTGACAGAGATGGCTCAGATTTTGGCTATATCACTCACCACTCACATTTTTGTCTCACAGAGCTCACACTGATCCTCCTCCTGGTAACTCCTTTTGTGTCTTCTCCTCACAGTTCCATTTTCAATCAGAAAATCAAGAATCAAGAGAGCATATGCCAGAGAGGCATAAATTTCTGCCTCTCTGAACCAAAGTTTTGGCATGCACAGCTGCAGACATTACAGCATTAAAGAGTTTCACAGGCTCTGTTGGCTTTTTAGGCAGGCTTCAGTGGCAGTTCATCAGGTGTTTTGAAGATGTAATTTTAATGCTTAAGCAGATCCTAAACCAAAAAACAAGTAATTAGGTCCTTATCACAGATCTATCCTAGATTACCTGAAAAGAGCAATTATTATTAGAATTATTAGAATGCAATGGGAATGTGCAAAACCATGAGACTGCTCTCACATAGCAGAATAGGAAGTTATGTGCTTATCAGAAGAGACAGAGAGGCCCGTACACTGCAGAGGTTCAAAGCTCAACAATTCAGGCCAGCAACAACAGAAAGAAGAAAAAAAAACCATCCTCACTTTGATAAGCTCATTTCCATTGAGCTAATATCTTACGTAAACCCATATTTTTAGTTCAGGGATTCTCAAATGATCATTTCAGACACATTAAAATTTTCCAGTGGAAGAACACAACCACAGGTAGCAAATATAAACCTGCTGATAGTAGATCTACTTTTTAAATTACTTTTTGTGGATTCCTCAGAAAGTAGCCACAAACCTCAGGTTGAAAACCAGTAATTTACTGCTTCTGACCTTGCAAAGACCTCTTTGTGCCCCAAGTTTTATACGGTTTTCAAGAACCTCCTTTTCTTTTAAAAACCACAACATACACAGTAAGCTGAAATATATCTCTGAGCATTTACTGGTAAGCAAGCAGGTTTCATATAATTTTTACCAATGCCAGCAGTTCAGAGGAGTATATCACAGTGATTGTTCCAGGTCTACACACCAACTTGCAGAAAAAACATCCATCTGACATTTCAACCAAAGCCTCTAATAGAAATAACAACATTATACTAAGAAAAAGAAATCAGCAAAAAATCACACCTGAACAAATAACCCAAATCCAAAGAACTACCAAAGGGATAAAAGGCCTGTATTCATTTGCCATGAGATGAAATATAATAAAAATGTGAATTTAGGTACTTAAAACTACTAAATAGCCAGAATTGTTGCAGACCAAGGCTATTTTCAAGTCTAAATACCATTGGTGTGGATGTGTTTTTCTTTCATATACTGGAAAGAAAAGTCATGCTTTGTCAGCATGCAGACTGCTAAATAAATCAAGGTTAGTTAAACATATTAAAACGTTAGAGAGAAAAAGAACATTCCTTAACATATTTAGTCTTCCTGCAAAGGAGCTGGGGGGAAAAAAAAAACCAAAAGGAAACTTATATACAGGAAAAAAATGTAAAGGAAATTTGAAGACTGATTCATCTATGAAGTCAGTCAAACTGTAAAAAGACAAGATGAAAAATCAAAGCAAACACTTAAAAACAAGAGAGAATTCAGCAAAATAATGGGGGGAAATGGTAGTTATCCACATGTAAGTCTCCCTCAGTGTAACATACAAGGATGAACAGAAAGATTATCATGCAAAGAAAAAAGCTGCAGAATGAGTACTTTCAGTAATCTCACTCAAGGGTGATTTTTAAGTTAAACAGAGATGCCACACTGTCTTATCAAGAATTCAAGAAATCTTCTAGAGGAAACGTATATTATTTCTGAAAAGCAAGTTGGGGCTACATTTTAAAACTCCAGAACTCCAATCTTGGCAAATGTAAAAGAAAAATAATCCACTCACAGCAGAATTTATTGGTATTAAATCTAATGTAAGGCTGCCCTCTTCAACCATAGAATCACTGAATATCCTAAGCTGGAAGATACCCACAAGGATCATTGAAGTCCAGCTCCTGGCCCTGCACAGGACAATCCAAAATTCAACTATGAATTTGAAGGACTCGTGTCCTTTCTTGAATAAATGCTTCAGTGTTAGTAAACTACAGAAAGTGAAACCATAGAAATACGAGGCAATCTATCAATAATTAGTGTTTGTCCAAGAGCAATGGTATCAGACATGAATCCATTTCTGAATGAATGCTCATCGCAGTTCTTTCGTCGCATGGATTCTCTTCTGCCGTGAGAAGTACACACAGATGATGCAAGTCTGTCACACTGCTTTTGAAACAGATCAAACGTGGGCTGTAAGACCTCCTTTCTCCCAACCTCCCTTAGCTCCAAATATAAATGGTAACCAAAATGCTGCCTTTGCTTACTTCTCCTATAGATCTTAAAATAGTGTTACAGTAATCAAACTTTTTGAAGAACACACACAAGAGAAAAGCAAACCTCGAGTCATTGTTGAATTATGCAGAATTCAGGAGATCTATGCCGCTTTCTGAGCTGTGTCCTTCATGAAAGGTGAAAGACTTCCCCAAAGCCTGGGACATGGAACTCTTTCCACAGACCATATTCACTCAACTGGTTTGTGTGCTGCTTAATTTGAAACTGGATTCTGTATCTTCTTACCTGGCTACAATCCCTGACTCAGAAAAAAACAGCTCAGGGACAGAGCATTAACTTCCTTGGAGCACTATTAGATTAAGTAGAAGCATATAATCAGACCAGAGGATAAGCCAAGAACTTCAATAGGCCCACTAATACAGAAATGCCTAAAATCCACAAAATATGTGTGCATTTCCCAAACAAATCTGGACAAGTTTGGTTGACATTGCTGTGTGGCAGTAGTGACTGTGCAGTTTACGGAGCAAGCTGCCTATCACATGTCTGTCTTGCAGTCATACCCGCCTCCTTCTCTCTACAAAGCCAATTTCTGCAAAATGGAAATAGAAAACTACAAAATTAGAATTCTGGCGCTAAGATGCTGCATTGGCACAATTCATCTTGCATCACGAAACCTGTATGGACATAATGTGTCTCAATACAAAAAAAAAGGGTGGGGGGGCAAAGAACAAAGAAAACATTTTTAAGTCTGACCCTGACCTTTACTATTTACAAACAAATCAAATTCTACAGTATTTCAGGAAAGCATTAGTCATTCAGTAATGCGACACTTCTTTTTTGGTAAAATCTGGCAGGGCAAGGAAAGAACAACACAAGTAGCTCCAAAAGGCAAGTGATTCTACTAGAAGATACAAAGAAAAAGTATAGGTTCTTCTGTGTATCTGAATTACTTCGGTATTGAACAGCATGTGTAGCTTGAATGTTTCCTCCTTTCAGCTTCAGACCTACACTATCATTTGATTAAGGTAATTCTCTTTCCTGGTTTTTAGAAGAAACAATTATTTATTCTGAAGTATCATATCAACAAAATCATAATACATTCCCTTAGCAATCGGAGTAACATCATAATATTATCATAATAATGCATACAATGGTAACTACAGTCACAGTTAAGTATTTAATCTTGAAAACTATCAAATGAACATAGCAAGTGATAGAAAAGGACAATATGTCAAGAAAATGATTTCCCAGTCCTCCTCTGTAAATTAGAACACTTTGCTTTCCATTTCACACTTAAGCTGCAGAAACAGGAATATAGCACATTTCCTTATATCATAAGGAATCCCAAACCTTCAGACCACTGCCTAATTCAGTGTAGGCCTCCGAAAGTAAATAGCCAGAGCAAGAAACAGCCCTCTTATAACATTCATAAATCTCTCCTTGCCTTGAGGACAGCACTTAGTACTCCTAAAGCTCAGGTCATCACATCATTAATTGTATTGTGCCCTCCTCAAGTATTTCTGGAGCAATAGTGGTAACTAGGAAGTGCACATCCCAAAACCTTTACCACAGGCAAAAATAGGAAATTCAGTTTTACCTTTTAACAGGCAAAGGTTAATGCAATAGGAAAATATATAGTCAAACACAGCAGAAAAGCAAACAACTGCTTCATTCCCGACAAACTAAACTCAGTGAAAGCAGGCTGTAGAAACCTGAGTCAAAGCACTGCACTGCAGATGAGTCACAATTCAATGGATCAAGATCTTTTGCCTCCTCTTTTCCTTTATGATCATTCAGGGAAGAACTTCACTTAATTAGGTAATTTCCCCTTTGTTAGTCTCTTTTCATTAGAAAAACATTCAGATTTGCTTTGTCTGAGGTTCCAGTTTTCTGGCCTTGGGATATTAAATTCAGGCATTTCAGATAAGCCACTCTACCCGTCACGTCGCTGTGTAACGATAACACTTAAATCATTATAAAAATAATTTAGTGTAGTTTTACACAATGCTTTATGCATTCTTGCAGCGAAAGGCTGTAAGACTGTTTACCAGACACTGGTGTTCTTCAGTACACACAGTGTCCATGTTCACAATTGTGCCTTGCCATGCAAGGCCGAAGTCTCCCCTCCTTTGCGCACTCCAGACACATTTGCCTCTTTCTTCTCCTGCTTTGTGTGTATTTTCAGCACAAAGCCATGCTCCATTTCAAATCCTCAGTGCAGATTTGTATTTTAACTTCTCCTTCCTATCCCATCAAAGAGCCTAGGTACAGGCTTCATTGTAGACTACACATCCCAAATAACACCCAGCTTCTCTTCAAGTCAGATTCTACAGACCAGCCAAATTTGCTTTCTCAACACCTTATAAAATGTCAGACTTTGTATTTACCTCAAATTGTAGGGTCTCAGCGCTTCTCTTGGACTGAGCTAATTATAGTTGTGATAATGACTGCCTTGAAGTCAGGTGACAATTGCCCAGCTTGTTTTAGCTTCATTCTACAGGTAACATATATGCAATGATCTGTCAAACTTACACAGTTACTGCTTAACAAACATGCTGTACTTTAACTGGGGCCAGGAGAGGCTGACTATGAACTTTGACTAATTGCTAACGGGTGAAAACAGTAAAACTTTACCTGAGAACCAGAAAATAAGAACAAGTAATCAGACCATTCAGTAAGAGAAATCTCCATCAGTACTCCATCAGTAAGGAGCTGTAACTGCAGCAGGAAAGGAAAACATCCATGCAGTGACAGTACCCCACTGCAAACCAGCATCAGCAAAAGGACACAGAGAACTTGCCTCACAAGGAAAAGCCATACAGCAACACCATAATTCTCTGGGATCTCATCTGATAGTATTGAAAAATAGAAACGAAAAAAAGTCTGATTGAAAACCTTCCTTCTCATCTCACTATAAATTAAATGAAGTTTAATCAGATATAGCCAAACTAGCCAGAACAACTAGCTCTGGAATCAGAGACAGCCTTTAAGTATTCAAGTAAGTAACTCTCAACCATATCTTTATCCAAAGTTCGAGTAAATGACTTCTGAAACCGTTCCTAAATCAAAAAGATTAGAAAAAATTATGGTTATCTGCAACAGCTTATACCAGTAAGAGTTCAGTAAGACTGTCCATCCTTGTGTTCACGTAACAAGCTGTCCTGACCGCAGAGAGGAGTCACAGCTTAGTGCCGTGGCTGGTGCCAGGTTGGTATTCTGTGCCTCTCAAACCCTCCGTTGGGGGTATGGTTTTGGAAGGAAAACCCTGGTGCTCCACTGGAAGTTGGCCATTTTGCCTCCCCAGCCATCATGCTGCCTTTCTCTGGAGAAGCCATGCGGACGGGATCAACAGGAAGCGTGCATCTTGTTGTTGTTCCCAGTGGTGAACACCTTTTCTGTCAGTAAAATACCTTCTCTTTTTGTATCCTTTTGTTATTAATAATGCTGTTGTTACTGTGCCATGTCTTATTCTTGCTTTGTGCTTTCAGTAAATTGTTACCTCAACCCATAATTTCTGCTTTTGCCCCTCCCTTACTGGAACAGGTGAAGGAGAAGGGGAGCGGCTTACTTGGAGTTTATTTTCCAGTTGAGGCTAAAACAGCATGCAAGTTAAATAAAAATACATTAATATAATCAGAGGCTGCACTTGTGTTAATGAACAAATACCTTGTTGAAGTTGACTGTTTAGTCATACTCAACTTTTAAAAGAGCACATTCAAGGCTGCGGTGTGAAACATCGGTGTCATCATTACACTTGCAGCCTTATGCTACTTGGCATACATAATTCAGACATTTGGGAAACACAGTTCATTTGAGGAGCCACTTGCACACCACTTTCAGAACCAATAACAAATGCTCTGTAGGGTCAGAAAGAATGTGTATTTTAAGTTCACCAGTTTGAGCATTTAACTCATACATATATTCCCCTCACCTGTAGTGGATGGTGTTCTAACCCATTTTCCATATTAAAGTTTTCCACTTCTATAAAAACCTTTTCATAATTTTGACTAATGACATGTCCTGGTGTCAGCTGGGAGTTAATTTTTTTCCTAGTAGTTGGTAGAGTGCTGTGGTTTTGATTTAGAATAAGACTAATGCTGATAACACGTTGATGTTTTAGTTGATGTTGAGCAGTGCTTACTACAAGCCAAGGACTTTTCAGTATCCCATGCTCGGCCAACAAGGAGATGTGCAAGAAGCCAGGAGAAAGCATGGCCAGGACAGCTGAGCTGAACTGGACAAAGGGATATTCCAAACCATAGAACATCATGCCCAGTATAAAAACTGGGGAGAGCTGGCAAGGAGGGACCAATCACTTGCTCTGGGATAGGTATTGTGATCAGGGCATTGTGCATCACTCGTCCTTCTTGGGTTTTACTCCTCTCTTGTTATTGTTATTATTACTAAATTTATTTAAATTATTAAACTATTCCTATCTCAATACATGGTCATGGGTATGACCTTTTTTTTCAATTTTCTTTCCCATCCTACTGCGGGAGTGTGGGTACTGGGCTGAGTGAACATCTGTGTGGTACTTCACTATCAGATGGCATTAAACCAGGACAGGACACTGTATTACACCATTTGACTACACCTTACAGTAACCTTGGTGTGCTTTCAGACTTCAGTTTTTATAGTGAATATAGATCCTCATATGCCAGGGCTCTATCCGCATTAATCTTATCTTCAACAGGTCCAGACAAAGCTAAAAATTTCAGTAAAAAAACGAATTAGATGTTTAGGATTCTGTCTCTGGTGTAATTTCCGAGCTTTTTGTTTCACATCCTCTAGAACGTTTCAAATCATAGGCCCACACAGTGTCTATTCCCTCTCCAATAGTATGATCTGGAATCCAGCAAGGGAAAGGAAAGCGACAGGCAATGATTCTGGCATTACATTCAAGTTCGTCTTCCAGCTTCTTCTCCAACTGTGGCATCTGTTGAGTTACAAGAAAAACCTCTCAGAAGCAGTAAAAAAACACAAGCATTCTCTTTAAAACCTATTTCAAGTGTTCAAGAGAAATCCAAGATTTGAGGGTTTTTTTTTTAAATCTTAGGAAAGTATTCATGATATAAATTTTAATGCCATGACAAAAAATATTTAAAACCAGAAAACGGTTATTGTGCCCAGATTGGTGAGATCAAGGAAATCATAACTTTAAGTTCTAAAAATTAAATCAAAACCCATAAATTATCCCTTAAATAAAAAAAACCCCAAACTGCAAAGAAGAGACTTTGCATGTTCCCATTCATGATTCTCTTCAGTGGGATTCTTCTCTGTAGAGAATGAAAGCTCAGCCCCCTGAATTTATGCTATTTATGACACCCCAAGGTTCATGAGCTATTGAGTGATACTCAAAGGTCACCACTGCTCAAAATTTACAGTCTAACCCCAAGACAGATACTGAGACACTCAAAACATCACACAGACAACAACCCAAAACAAACATTCTGCCGTCACTCCACAGTAAAATACTGTTATGTTAAACAATATCGAAATTGAGCTTAGTCAAGTCCCCACCCCATTAACATACGCAAGTGAATCCCTTCAGCACCATTCCATGAAACGGAATGAAGAATAATAGAACGGGTTGGAATGATAGGGACCTTTAAAGGTAATCTAGTCCAACATCCCTGCCATGAGCTGGAACATCTTCAACTAGGTACGGTTGCTCAGAGCCCCATCCAGTCCCCATCTACTGCCTCTTTGGGCAACCTGTTCCAGTGTTCCACCACCCTACTCACAAAATTTTTCTTACTTATATCTAATACAAATACGCTCTCTTTTAGTTTATAATTATTACCCCTTGTCCTGTTCCTACATGACTAAAATGTCTAAAAGTTCCTTCCTTACTAAAAAGTCTGTCCCCCCCTTATTTACAAGCCCCCTTTAAGTACTAAAAGGCCACAGCAAGGTCTCCCCAGAGACAAGTCCTCTCCAGGCTGAATAACACCAATTCTCTCGGCCCATCTTCATATGAAAGGAGCTCCTCTGAACCCACTCCAACAGGTCCACATCTGTCTTGTGCTGGGGCTCCCAGAGCTGGATGCAGTACTCCAAGTGGGGTCTCACTGGAGCAGAGCAGATGGGCAGAATCCCCTCCCTCACCCTGCTGCCCACGCTGCTTTGGATGCAGCCCAGGACACGTTTGGCTTTCTAGGCTTGAGTGCACATGGCTGGGTCGTGCCCAGCCTTTCATCCCCCAGCACTCCCAAGTTCTTCTCAGCAGGGCCTGGATCTGTTCAGCCCCCAGCCTGGGTTGGTAGTTGGGGTTGCCCTGACCCAGGTGCAGCACCTTGCACTTGGTCTTGTTGAACCTCATAAGACTCCCATGGACCACTTCTTGTCCAGGTCCCTCTGGATGGCATTCTTTCCTTCACGCATGTCACCACTCAGCTTGGTGTCATCTGCAAATTTTTCTGAGACTGCACTTAATCCCACTATTTATGTCACTGATGAAGATACTAAGCAGGACTGCTCCTAATACAGACCCCTGAAGGACATCGATTGTAACCAATCTTCATCTGGACAATGAGACATTGATTGTCTGAATGCAGTCATCCAGACAATTCCTCATCCACTGAACAGTCCATCCACCAAATCCACCTCTCCCCAGTTTAGAGAGCAGGATGCTAGGGGGAACCACCTCACATACCACTGTGCAACTCTCCTTGGTTGAACACCTACAGTCCAGCTTTCCTCCAATCACAAAAACTGAGAGGAGATAAAAGTCAGGGGAAGTATCACTGCTTTTCTAGAGCAGAGCAACACCATGAACAGCCAGATGCTCTTTTTCTAGTAAGTGCTTTGCAAATTCTGCCACGAATTAAGTGAGAAATAAATTAACACATGTAGACTTCAAAGAAATTTCTTTCCCATCCCAGATAGTGATTATGTTCTAGGAAAAAAAAAAGAAACATAACAGATTTAGCCACTTTTGTCCTTTGGAAAAGTTTGACAGTATGCTTAAGCAAATCAGCAGATTTATTCTTATATATTGTATCTATCTGAATGAATAATTATAACAGCAAACTCTACAGGCTACTTCTATCACATGCAAAACACTATTTATTTCGATATCATGCTGTAACATTTAGATATTTAAAAAATAAGAGGGCGGTAAGCCACAAAGACACAAAATACATAAAATTTCACAAAAAAGAAAAAAGAAACAAAACCCAAAAGAAAATTATTAGAAAATAAGACTGACTGAAGAAAATGTATTTCCAAATGCTGCAAAGAGCTTCACTATCACATACATGCAGGGTGTGCCTTTGATGTAATATCCTATTATAGCTACATTTAAGCTAACAATGGAATATTTTAGGAAAATTATAGTCATAGATCTAATATATCAATGAGTTACTTCCAAATATTTTTTAAGGCTCTGATTTCATCCACTGCAAATGCTTTTGCTGCTGTACCTTAAACAAACTAGAAAAATAAGACCACTTTGTTATCTAAAACTGAGCTGAGGCACCAGACATTTTTTTAATTTGTCACAGAAATTATAGACATGGACTAATTCTTTAGGAGTAATTATGAAAATTAGTGACACTGCATTATCCATATTAGCTCAAATTAGAAAACATCATTAGTAGTTCAGCCAAGTTTAGCCAAAAAAAATTACATCCTTGAACCAGTCAAACTAGTTTTTAATCTAAATATATCAGTCACATTAAGTGTTACAATCATACTGTATTTTATGTGAAGCCAAGGTTTGGGAGGGGTTTTTTTGTGTGTCAACATAGATATGTAGTTTAGTAAACTTTTTGTATAGTACATAATCAGTTAAAATACACAGGAGCTGCAAACATGAACACCTGGTAAGAATTCCATCATCCCACCCAAAACAAGTAAGTCTCTCTCTGCAATGACTCAGGAACAAACACACCTTCCTCCCAGATGCTTGCAAGAACAAGAGAGGTCTTAGTCTTCCCCAAAGATCAATAAACTCAGGTTTTTAAAGCTAATCTTGGATATGAAATAAAAGCACTGGGTGACAGCATCAAATCAGGCCAGCATTATTAAAAAAGCTAAAGAGATCTATTGTTCGTCAGCAAGAAAGAAGAAATGCATTAAGGTTTCTAGAAAATTAAGTTAGTCATTCAGGAGGCTGAGCATTAACAACTTCCAAAGTAAATTTAAAAGGGATCATAAGCAAACAAACGCTCAGGAAACACAGAGGTTCATATGTTTGCATCTGTTGCATTTATGACAGTATTTCTGCTGAAAGAATTTAACCTAGTATTTACTGAATCTACAAAAGTTATTCTGAGCCCTATTCTGAACTCATTCTATCACAGCTGTTACTAATGTATCCCCCTTTATTAAATCTAAAATTTAATTCAGTATTTCTGCTCGGCTTACTCACATTTTCCCAGGGCATTTGTTTATTCCTAGTTTACTTTCCTCACCAGCGCTTTTCCTCTCGGTGCAAAGGCAGAATTCCTGACCACAAATCCAAAGGTTTCCAGTGCCCCCTGCCGGAACTCAGGCAAGGGAGCACATAACACCCAGAGTCGGCAGCATGAGGAACATCACGGTGTTCACTAATATCCCACCCGTATCCCCTTCAGTTTCCAACAAGGATTACAACTGGAAGCTGAAGTAGAGATTTACTTCCAGTGCCGTCGAAAAAACAAGCAAGCAAACAAACAAGCACAGAATAGAAAGGTTTATTATGCTTCCTGTTCCTGCTGCAGGAATGTTTTCAGTGTATGCTGTGTGGTACGGCATCACATAAAGTTCCTCACTCATTTTACCTTGTATCTGCCTAAGCAAAGGAACAAGCAATACAGAAGCAATGGCTGACAGAATTGGGTTTGTTTAGCCTGGAAAAAAGAAGGCTTCAGGGTGACCTAACTGCCTTCCAGTACCTGAAGGGATCCTACAAGATAGACAGGGACTTTTTACAAGCACATGTAGTGACAATACAAGGGAGAATGGCTTCGAACGGAAAGACAGTAGTTTATTGTTCTGAGGGTAGTGAGGCAATGGAACTGGCTGCCCAGAGAAGTTGTGGATGCCCCAGCCCGGGACTCTGCATCAGGAACAGTACTGATAGGTCAAGGGAGAATGGATACAAATTGAAAGGGGAAATTTAGGTTTGACATGAGGATGAAATTCTTTACTGTGAGGGTGGTGAGATACCGGAACAGGTTGCCCAGGAAGGTTCTGGATGCCCTAATCCTAGCACTCCTCAAAGCCAGGCCGGATAAGGTCTTGAGCAACCTGATCTAGTGGGAGCTATCCCATGCACAGGGGGGTTGGGACTTCATGATATTTAAGGTCCCTTCCAACTCCTTAATATTCTATGATTCTATGATTATTACTGACTACCTTTGACTGTCTGCAGGTTGATTCATTTTGCAGATGAATGTATTAACACTGAACGCCTTGGTATTGAAATAATTAAACATTGTAACAAATAATTAAGCAGTATAATAAACAAAATACAATAATACAATAAAAATAAAAAATAAACAGTAAGCTTACCATTTGAGGTACCCCAAAAACAACAACATTTGTATAATGGGAAAAAGAAACCTAAAATAAAATTTGAGAACAAATCTTATTGAAAATGGTATTTATAGTTGCAAAAATTCTGACCATTCTTTTCTCCTAATCCCTCTAGCGGCACTTCTTTCAACAGGGATTTAGACCAAAAATATGTAAGGAGATCCCTTACCAACTTTTCATCACAAAAATTTCCACATAAAGAAAACTTTATATTGCTGAACAGCAAAAAACTTCTACTGTCTGGCCAAGAATATGGCACCAATTCTAGTAGCACAGAAAGCATTAATTAAGAAAATATCTACATGATTTTACTAATAACTAAGGGATTATTCTCACAACTCCTGTGTATGATATAATCATGTATGCTTTAAGTTCGTCCCTTCTTTTGTGAAACATTAGCTAGCTATACAAACTTTCTAGGCATTCTAATGATTGGGTTCTTCCAGTCACTGCCATGAAGTTCTCCCATGCTCCTCTCTGAACACAAAAACCCCCATAGCCACAGAAAACCTCCCACATAATTCAGGCCCAGGCCTGCTCAAGGAGCCTCTGCTGATAAAGAAAGCACTTCAACAAAACACAAAAGCAGCAGAAGAGCATACTGAACCCACAGAAACCAGATTCCCAGCACAAGTACTTTGCTCAAAGCCCAATACAGCACCTTGTGCTCAGACAGCATTTCAGCTCTTTTAGGAAAGTACTTCCAAACTAATAAAATCTCTCAATCACCCAGAGTCATTCTCACATAATTCACTACCTACCTTCCATAAGTCTGAAATATGAAATTTGGTGTTCTGATGTACCCCATCTCTCCAGGCACGGTATCTGGAGTACCAGACTAGCCACGGATTTAATTCATAACCGACAGCTTGGAATCCCTTTTTTGCAGCTGCTATCACCTACGAGGAAGAAAATAAATCTTCACTTAGAAACATAAAAGTCTATTCACCTAAATGGGAGCACACAGTTTTATTTAAAATATAAATCAAAGGAAAGCACTTTTCTAAGTCACCCAGGTTTTAATGCCCAACAGATTAGTTGTATAATGAACAAAAACACAAAACAACAATTTACTATTATTACTAGTCCAACTGAAATATAGTCAGGCAAACAATATGAAAACAAACATTCACAGGGCAAAGCGGTCAGCTTGCAGTACATCTATGACTTACATAAAAGTTTAATTTAACACACTCATGACACTGTCTCAGAATCAAAGAGTACCAAAATTGACCACGGAGAGAACAGTGAAATTCACAAGCAAAAATGCTCAAAATTAGACCACTTATTTAAAAAGCAGTGAGGAGTAGGCACTTGAGCAGCCCCTGAATCAGATCCAAAATGACATACCAATAGAAAGAGTCTGAAAGTGATGTGTCCATCTACATTTTAAAAAAATCCAGAAGTGCACCAATTTCTGGCATAAAGGTTTTGAGACATAATTTAAGAGGTTACTGCCAACTTCTAACCAGGAATCGCCTGATGAGCTATCAATTACAAAACAAGCAAGGTGAAATCGGGAAGCACACATTTCTTAACAGAACTTCTCAAACAGCATTACCTGGACAGTATATTTCACACTGTTAAAATAATGCATTTTCCATCACAGAGCACTTGCAAATTCACCAAAAAGATCTGACATATTTACCACTTGGAAATGTGGTAAATATCTCCATATTTATCCACCTGAATAAGTGCTAAGTTTTTAAAAGCATCTGAACAGACTTTTTTCAGGACAGATGCATTAAGGAAGCACCAAGCATTCAATTTTACGTACCTGGATTTCCAAACAGTCTTCAGTTTCCATTTAGGTACGTATATAATGTATCAGAATTAACAAGGAAATACCTATTTGAATTAGATACCTCTGATGAGAGTCAGCAGCCAGAACGATGAACAGAAAGGGCATCAGAAACCGCAGTTATCTCTCGCCTAAGTTTTTTGGTCTTTTTCATACCCAGGCACAATTCAAGCAATCTCCACAGATTTGGGTTTCCAAATCTTTTTTTTTTTTTTTTTTTGCATGGACAAATGGTTGATTCATTCACATAAAACATGGACAAAGGTAGCATTCAAGAACTTGCTTGTTTCCATCAAAAACCACCACCCTATTGCTAAATAGGACTTGAAGCAAACAGTTATGAGAAAGCACACAGAACATCACAGCAACAAAAGAAAAACCAAACTACACCGTTCTCCACCATACCCTCACCACATTTCACAAACTGGGGCTCAAACAACACCCTGGCAGCACAGTATCACTTTGTCTTTCATGATTCTCACCATTTCTCTTGGTGTTTATTCTGGTTTCACCACATGGATTCGGAAGCGGGGAAGCCAGCACTGCACAAAGGTGTGAAGATTACAATTCTAACCACACAAGGATTTTTATTTTTATAATCCATTGCTCATTCCTTTTCGCACTTCTATCACCTTTATACATTACGCACCTCACAGCCCCACTTGCTGCAGCTACCCACCTTTGTGGAATCACAGCTCTTTGCCAATCAGTACCAAGACTCTGATCACATCTTTTCACATGAATGCACTGTGATTCCCTCCAGTCACCACAACGACATTTTGTCCACTACTTTGGTCAAGCTGCAGGCAAGACTGCAGCAAAAACTATTTATTACTCATCAAAACTGAATGCAAACCTTTCTCAGCTTTGATCCTTTCCATAAGGCTCAGACAAAACCACTGGATGCCAAAGACAAGACACTCATCAGTGTGAGAAAACATAGCACTTTGGCACCTTTTTAAGAGGCGATTTAAGAAGAAGGCAACATCCATAACTTACAATGCGGCCATCCCCGCTACCAATATCAACTAGGGAGCCACTTCTGTTTTCCAACATTTTCAGCACATTCTGGATCTGAGCGGCAGTTGCAGGAACGAAGGGCAGGCACACCTTCCTCAGGGCCGGGGTCACGAAGGGGGTGGCCACAGCATAGAGGGCCACCAAGGTCCCTCCCACACCGGCCGTGACCAGCAGTCCCCAACTGCTCCTCCGGGAGCCGCCCTCGCCCTGCTCCTGCGGGATCTCCTCCGCTACCGCCTGGGACATCGCGCCTGGGGACGGACAGAGAGTGTTTTCGCGATCAGATTCATTAAATGCTCACTTGAGACAAATCAGTATATTGTAGCAAAGAGGTAGGACGTAAGAGAGGGGAGGAAAAAATGCATTTTATACCCCTTCAGCCGATTCCCAGATCCCAGGGAAATGCTACAGCTGCTGAAGAGCTGAGACACGAGGGGGCAGGAATGCGGTTTCCATTTAAACCCGTGGCCCTCCACACGCGGGCGGGCAGCAGCGCGCCCCGGAACAGCTCAAGGGCGGCGCAGGCAGGGACCTTCCCACCACGGACCCCCCGGGAGCCCGCCGGGAGGACCGGGGACACGTCCCAGAGTTACTCCTCTTCCTCCTCGGAGGAACTTTTCCCTGGGACATAGCGATATCAGCCTGAACACACACCGACTTGCCAATGACCAGCCCAGAACTAAGCTTGGCCTGCAATATTTATATAGAAGGGCAGTACCACTTCGCTGTGCAGGGGTGGGGGACCGAAACCTTTCTGAAGGCGCTCCGGAGAGAGGCGCCGCGCACACTTTTTCCGCCGTGTGTGTCTTCACTCCTCCGGCCTCACGTCACCCGGCGCAACCCGCTGCCACAGAGCTCTGCGCTCATACTCAGCACCGTTCCGTACATGCTCCCTCCTTCTCTCCCCGCCCCCGTGAGCGGAGGGTGCGGCCGCCAGCGCCGCGCTCCT
>VZRR01006863.1:108854-209010 GCA_013398015.1 Oreocharis arfaki | reverse complement strand
GGCTGGAGGCGCTCAAGGTGAGAGAGCGGGGCGGCCGCTGGGGCCGCCCGCGGCCCCGCGGTGGCTGGGCCGCGCCGCGCCGCGCCGCGCCATGCTGTGCTCTGCCGTGCCATGCTGCCGCGAGGGGCGGGAGGACGGAGCCCCTGGGCCGAGGCGCTGCCGCGCTCATCTCCAGCCCCGCCTGAGGCGCGGGGCGGGGGGAGCCTGGTCTAGGCCCGTAAGCCGGGGAGAGATGGAGGAAGAGAGAAGACATCGCCCCCGGCGCTGGGAATGCGTGACACGGTGGCCGTGGGGTCTCCGTGCCGCAGATCCGGCCCGGGGCTTTGGGGCAGTCATCCCCGTGGGTGCAGCCCGACACTCCCCGTGGCTCCTGCCCAGGACCCCGCTGCCCCCTCCCTTAGACCGCCGCCTGAAGCTCGGCCGCCGAAGTAAGGCCGGGGCTGAGTGCGGGTGATACAAATCCAGACGGAAGAATGGAGCAGACACCGAAACGGAGAGGTTGTGGGTGCTCCATCACTAGCAGTGTTCAAGAGAAGGTTGAAGGGGGCACTGAACGACCTGGTTTAGTGAAAGGTGTTCCTGCCCCTGACAGGGGGTGGGACCTAGATGATCTTCAAGGTCCCTTCCAACCCAAACCATTTTGTGATGGTGCTGTGATGGGTGAAATTGCACTACCTTCTCTTTTTCGTATTGCCAGCTTCTAATGCTCCCCTGCTTTGAGCATTAGAGCTGTCATTTGGCTGCTCTGCTTTTGAATGCTTTATTACAGCCAGCACAAGCAATACAAGAAGAGGCGTAGGGAATGTTTCTGTCATAAAATCAGTCATAGTTGTTGTCAGTTGAATTACAGCATTTACACTACTCACTGTGTCTTTCCTAGCTTAATATTGTGATTTCAGATTACATGATAATGCTTTAACTTCTGTGTTTATTCTCCTTTGGTTTACAGTCTCACATAATGGCAGCAAAGGCTGTAGCAAGTACTCTGAGAACATCCCTTGGGCCTAATGGTAATAATGAAAACTTTTAATGGTTCTGTCTTAGTAATTATTGGGGGGGATTTTCTAGATTTTCCTTCATCCTTTGAACATATGTTTTTTAGGCTTGGATAAAATGATGGTGGACAAGGATGGTGAGGTGACTGTGACAAATGATGGTGCTACCATCCTGAATATGATGGATGTGGACCACCAGATAGCCAAACTTATGGTGGAGCTGGCTAAATCTCAAGATGATGAGATTGGGGATGGAACTACTGGAGTCGTTGGTAAGAAAGTATTTTAAATTTAACTGTGCTTTTCCAGTGTTAAAATCAAGATGCTTCAGCTATTTTAAGAAACTTTTTGAGAAGTAACAGTAGCTTTTCTGTAGCACTTCTTTAGAGTATTTATTGTTGCAGAATTCCTGTCAATTCTTGTATTAGAAGTGTTGTAATTAGAAAGAAGCTTTTGTGTCCTTTTTAGGTATAGTTACATTTTAAAGTGGTGCTGAGAGCCCTCTTCATACTCTCAAAATTTTTCTGCATAATTTTCTTGTATAATCTACTTGTCCTACCTTGGTGCCTCTGCTTTATTTTGGTCTTAATACAATATGTGTTTTCTTCTAAGCATAGCGAGTAGGGGTTTTCTTATTCTTATTTTGGTATTTAGGAAACCTTGAACTCTTAAAATATTGCAGAAAAAAACAGAAAGTGTGCTTTTTAGTCTGTTGATAATGTACTTAAAATTATGCTCCAATCAAGAATAAAACTTACTTTAATTTATTTTTTTGTAGTTCTGGCTGGGGCATTATTGGAACAGGCTGAGCAGTTACTAGACCGAGGCATTCACCCCATCAGAATAGCAGATGGTTATGAGCAGGCAGCACGCATTGCTATTGAACATCTAGACAAAATCAGTGACAGCTTCCCAGTTGATCCACAGAACATTGAGCCTCTGATCCAGACAGCAAAGACAACTCTGGGCTCTAAAGTGTAAGTCACAAAAACTGAATGTTTAACCTTCAGTTGAAAACCCTCTGTGTGGAAAGGAGAAATCCCGGTGTTTTGGTGGATTGTTAAATTGTTTGTGTTATTGGAGTGCTGCTGGAGGCTCTTCTATGTTTTGTTTTGGCTAATTCCTCAGTGGACTCTTGTCTCAGGATAAGAGACTGTGATTCCTTTGTCTCCAAAGGGTCAATTCCATGAAGTTAAACAGCTGCAGCATCAATCTCATTCTAACCTGTTAGTTCCAGGTTTTTGCATCATAGCAGGTTCTAAAAGTAATGTAAATCTGCTAAAAATAATTACGTGTCATCTTTTGTTGGGTTTTTTCCGCTAAAAATGTTTTAACTTGGGATGGTTCCGTAAGTACATTTTCCTTAATGGGTTCCATGTGTAATTCATAAATTCAGATATCAGAAGGGCTTCCTTAGCAGAGCTGTCTTGAGAGTGGTTTCTGTTTCTTGAATGTTCTTTAGTAGTTAGTTCTCCTGGCTTCTTCCAAATCTGCATTGAGTCTACGTTTACAAAGGCTCTTCATACCAGCCATGTTGTGTGTTCTGTTTTCTGCCATAGCCAGCACCTTCTGTTTCTGTGAACAAACAAGCAGGACCCCCTCTTTTAATGTAGTGTGCAAAAGTTGATTGCTACAGTGAGACCTTTTACTGTTAGAGATTGATTGATAGAATCACCTTTTTCTTACAAATTGTGGAAATGGAGTGCAACTTGATTGTATTTTTTTCAAACCTAGAGTGAACCGCTGTCACAGGCAAATGGCAGAGATTGCTGTGAATGCTGTACTGACAGTAGCAGACATGGAACGTAAAGATGTTGATTTTGAGCTGATCAAAGTGCAAGGCAAAGTGGGTGGTAGACTGGAAGATACTCAGTTGGTTAAAGGAGTAATTGTGGATAAAGATTTCAGTCATCCCCAGATGCCTAAAGTAAGTGATGTCCTTGTATGCATTTCTCGTGTGTGAGGGCTTAAATAAGAATTTCTAGCCTACCTCAAATGTCTCTCTCATTTATTAAGTGTTTGCACAGTCTTGTGGTTTGACTTGGCTTTTCACCCGTGTGTCAACAGAAGAAGGGGCAGGGAGCATGAAACTTTTCATATTGGAAGAGACCAAGTTGGAATTTACAACAATACTGAGAAATTGTGGTGGAAGGGAGGAATTACTGTACTACTAAGTGAGGACAGATGCAGGGGTCTATGTTGTGTACCAATAATTATCCCTGGTGTGTGGCGTGCTTAATATGCTTAGTGCAATGAAGTGTCGAGATTCTTAACCTTTGTGAATTGCTGTATTGTCCTGTTTGGAACCCCCCAGGAGCTGTCCTTGGTTTTATGTTTGCTGGAGGTAAGGTCTCCAAGTCTTACAGTGGTGTACTTCTACTATTCTAAAATATTTCTCTAGCAGGTGACACTGTTTATCCTGTAAAAAAGGAAGACAAGTGGAAAATATCAGTCATACAGTAGTTGAAAGGTTTTTACAATGGTGAGCCGTGTTCTCAGTGGTCACAGTACATAGGGATGGTTTAATCTTTTTTTTTTTTTTTTTTAATTTGTGAAATACCAAACCATAGAAAGGCATCACTGGTAAAGATTGCTAAGGGCTTAAACAGTGTCTTGCAGCTATGGAATTTGTTCTAAGTGCTTTATAGAGACTATTGACAGAATTATTTAGTTACAGTTAGTTCACTTTAGAATAAGTCACATTTCCTCCTCTGCTTGTGTTTATAAAGATATGTCTGTATGTTTTGCAGATACAAGAAGAGATGTTAATGAGGTGAAAAATCTTTTTTTTTTTTTTTTTTTTAATTGCCCAGGAGCTAAAAGATGCTAAAATTGCAATCCTTACTTGTCCATTTGAACCGCCTAAGCCTAAAACCAAACATAAGCTTGATGTCACATCTGTGGATGATTACAAGGCACTGCAGAAATATGAAAAAGAGAAGTTTGAAGAGATGGTGAAACAGGTAGCCTTCAGGATTATTTCTGTTTTCTTTGTCTTTCATGGCCTTCAGAAAAAACCAGCATTGATTTATTCCTGTAAACGAGCTGCTAATCCTGGTGGGAAGCAACATAAAAGTGGTTGTAATGCATTGAATCAAAGTTAAGTTTATGTAAGAAAGAAATACCAGCTTGGTTTAAAATATTTTTTGATCTCTGTGTATGCCAGAGGGTTCTTCTTGAGAATTGTCTTTTGAGAAAGTTGGGAGAATTAAAACCATGGAGAGTGTTTTTCATTTCTTCATTAGTTTTGATCAGAAGGTTGATGATTTGTGTTGCTTTCAGATAAAAGACACTGGTGCAAACCTTGCCATTTGCCAGTGGGGTTTTGATGATGAGGCAAATCACTTGCTACTCCAGAATGAGCTGCCTGCTGTTCGTTGGGTTGGGGGACCTGAAATAGAAGTAAGTAAAACTGGGCTTTGTACCAGTTGTCAAAATATTTGTGAAGTAATGGGCTGTAGCAGCTGAAAGTTCAGGCTTTCTGGGTAGAACTGCATAACTGTGTATGTGGGGTGGGTGTTGGAGAAAAATCACTGGGGATTTTTGAGAAGAACCTACCATGAAGGGGAATATGGTTTATAATTGGAGCATGTGCATATTACTTAATAGAAGTTGTAGGTGTCTAGGAATGTTTCTGCTTTAGCCCTGCCATTTGCAGAAACAAAACAGTGTCTGAAGTACTTCGAAGTGATGGGGAGATAACCTTTTGGAGTAGGCATTTGACAGATGCTTTTCCACTAGTTTCATGTTCTGAAAAACACCATGGAAAAATCCTGTTAAAATAACTCGTGGCTGTTTAACTTCAGTTAATTGCCATCGCGACGGGAGGGCGCATCGTGCCTCGCTTCTGCGAGCTCACGGCAGAGAAGCTGGGCTTTGCGGGTGTTGTCCGAGAGATCTCCTTCGGAACAACCAAGGACAGAATGCTTCTCATCGAGCAGTGTCAGAACTCCAGAGCTGTGACCATTTTCATTAGAGGAGGAAATAAAATGGTGAGGTGCTTGGTTTGATACATAGTTGCAGAATGTGTAGTTTCTTTGTAAAGCATATTACTACACCCTTCTTGATTTTTGTCTACGTTTTTCTTGTGGGCAGATAGGGGTAAAGGCTTGTAGGCAGTCATGGCTATGTGTCAGAAGTAACTTGTTAGATTTACATCCTATGTTTTAAAATGAAAACTTTTGTTTTGTCTCTGTTAGACTGTATAGTTCATAAATACAGAACTAATTTTACCCGTGGATCCTCTTAATTTTTTTTTTCTCGTGAGAGGGTCACTTTTATGAGTAAAGACTTACTAGCATCTTTGAAAGGTTTGGTTTTATTGTAGACATAGTTGCATCACTTCTGATTTAGTTCGGTTAAAAAAACTAAAAATCCCGTACTAGCACACACCATATGTATCCTCACACCCTATATCCCCTACTCCTCCAGAATGAGACCATTTTAAATGCTTAAGTACTTAAGCTGGGTTTCAGTTGCACTGTGAGTATTAAATTGTGTTTACTGTAGGTCAAGTCCTACTTTAAATGAAAAACCTTAGGGAAAAAAGAGCATACCCTAGTCTGAAGATTTATTTTAAGAAAGCAGAAATACTGCTTTAAAGCTGGGAGTTGATAGAAATTGCAGTTTGAAAATAATGTTGGCAATTAAAGTTCAGTGTTTTGTATCTTGTAAATATGCAAGTTTGAAAACCTCATCATGTAAGTTTTCATTATTTCAAATTATAGATTTACCAAATAACAGTGTATTTTTGTGTATGTTTTTATTCTTTTTTTGCCACTGGATATCTAGCATTCTCTATTTTTAAATAGTATACCATAGCAGTATTAGAGCTGCATTAGAGCCGTGAAAAGATCTTACAGTTCATTTGCAGTTGCCATATCTGTATTAGGAACTACATCTTCACAGCCTTCAGGTGTGTGTGTTGTCAAACTCACGCTGTTCTGTAATTCCAGATCATTGAAGAAGCAAAGCGGTCTCTCCACGATGCCCTGTGTGTAATCCGCAATCTTGTTCGTGACAATCGTATTGTGTATGGTGGTGGTGCAGCGGAAATATCTTGTGCCTTGGCAGTCAGTGAGGCAGCAGATAAGGTAAGAAAGGAACAGTTAAAGCTTTGTTTGATGTACGAAGGATTAAACCTTCCCTAAGAGATTCCAGAAGAACTTCAAAGATCTTCCAGAAAGTTCCATAACGTGCACTTTCTGAAATTCCCTGATAACCAGTGTTAAAAGTTATCGTTCCCTTCTCTGTAAAAGTCATTACCAGTACTTTTTTCCTTCTGTGCTAGGAGCTGTTTAATTTTTTTTAATTTTCAAGTAGTTGTCATCCAGAGGTATTTGCTAAGTTACTGTATTCCAAATAAAACCTGTATATCGTGTGTATGTATTTTATATCTAGTATGAAAATCTGCTTTTACTAACATTGGAGCTTAATAGCTTATGAATTTGAATTTCTTTTTCTCTAGTGCCCGTCTTTGGAACAATATGCTGTGAGAGCTTTTGCAGATGCCCTGGAGGTAATTCCCATGGCCCTCTCGGAGAACAGTGGTATGAATCCCATACAGACGATGACTGAAGTGCGGGCGAGGCAGGTGAAAGAAAATAACCCTGCCCTAGGCATTGACTGTTTGCAGAAAGGAACAAACGGTAAGAACTGCAGCGTGGAGATGGAGGAGCATGAAAGCTTTTCTTTCTCAAAAGCTCAAAACACTCACTATTTTTTTTTTAAACCTGCGCATCACTTGAGTTACTCTAACTCTTGTGGCTTGCCATAATAAATGGGAATGTGCATGGAGAGTACGTGTATGTCTTCCAGGAAGAAAATGTATAATCGTCTTAAAACCTCTCTTTGATGGCAAGATTAGTTGAAGATGTTGACTAATATTGTAGTACAGGAAAGAAGGCTGCTCTTATGATGAGATGAGCAGGCTGTGCTTTAAATACTGCAGTTTTAGTGATACAGGTTACACTGCAGTCATAAAAACAGTTGTTTTGAGAAACAGCTTGTGAAGAAGTAAACAAAAGGCTGGAAATACTTGTCAGCAATATTATTCACACCAATATGTCTGCATATATAAACCTGGAGCAAATACGTGAAGGCTAAGAAGCCAGTGTATAAAACCTTTTTTTCATCTGGATCTACACTTTTCACTTTTTTACTCTGTTGGCTTTTTCTGGAAAGAGTGTGGTGGAGTGTTATTTGTACATTCATAACCATTCTTGGATTAGGTGTTCCTGTTTGGCGGCATTTGAATTTTGATTTCTTTAGCATTTGCTCAGCCTTTAGAGTGCTTTTAATATATGTGTTCGGAAATTTTGCTTTTCACCCTTTGTGCATTACTTTTTGAAAAGCACAATCTAGCTGGGAAAAGAGTTATATCTTAGTGTCCTAGGATCTTTGGTAAGAACCCAGATGTAAAACTCTTGTTTGTACAAATTATGTTTGTAAACCACAACGGCCAAGCGTAGTAATTTCAAAGTGTTCTTTAAAATGATGAGTAATTTACTATCGCTAGTTACTAACCCTTACAGGTTAAGTGTTATATCTAGATTTGAGGAGGGTGTCTTAATTTTTCTGCTTCCTTTTGGCAGATATGAAGCAGCAGCATGTTATAGAAACCTTGATTGGCAAGAAACAGCAGATTTCTCTGGCAACTCAGGTTGTTAGAATGATCCTGAAGATTGATGATATCCGTAGGCCTGGAGAATCTGAAGAGTGAAGGTTGAAAAGCAGGAAACATTAAGGGGCCACAGCATAGCGAAGACGGTAGTATTCCAATGCTTCATCTTCAGCTATTTATTCTGGACACTTTTTGTTTCACATACTGTAATGGCTAGTTGTTGGAAATAAAACAATTTAGCACTGGTGATTTCAAGACTTGTTTCAGAAGTATTATTGCGTCTTTTCTTAGACAGGTATGAATATTCATAGAAAACACTTCCTGAATGTATAGGGAAAAAACATAAATAATGCAGCAGTAAAATTTAATGGGTCCTTTTCCATTGTTCCTCACGGGGGAAGCCCACAGATTCTCAATTTAAGAGGTCTGTCACTCTTTGGTGAAGCTAGCAGAAATTATTTTAACTAAATTTAATTAAATATTCACTAATTATTTTAGCCTCCAGTAATTCTCATATGTTAATTATATTAAGTATAACATTTCAATTGGAAGATGTAAAGGAACTGTATTTCATGCTTCCATTTTTTTCTCCTGTTGTTGCCCTGTTCCTCGTTTATGAGGGTTAAGGAGGGTTTTTTCCCAGGGGTATATACATTCAGCCAAGTGAGGGTTTTTCCCAACACTTTGTCTCTGGTACCACAGTTACATGCACCTACTTAAAAAGACCCTAGTATGATATTAGAGTGGTAGAGTAAAATTGATTAGTAAGGTGCCTTGCCTGTGAAGCAAGAAACACGTAGTACACCAGAACTAATGTACAATTTCTTTGAAAGGTTTCAAAAGTGAGGGAAGTGTTACAAATACCACCTCAGCACTACTTGTGTTACATAGGGCAGAGGAAGCTCTTTGCTGGCCACTATTTGCTAGCAGGTCATGTTCCTGTTGGTTTTTGCTCTGACTATGCCTCCCTTGAGTCAAACAAAACCCTTCAGTGAGTGTTGATAGAGGAAGAAGGGTAGAAACAACAAGTTTACTAATTACAGGACTGGTTTTATTTCTAGAACTGTTTGAGGATAAATCATGCAAAGCTTTATTGCCATTGATAAAAATTTAGTAGTAGATGTTCCATCATCACTCTTTTGCCTTTTCCCAAATTAGCTTTTCTTTAGATGCAGTTCAGTGGACAACAACAGTTTATCAGTTTTACTGCTGCCAAGCTCTGGCATTCTCAATCTGTTCAAGGTTGTAAGTGTGAGTCCAAAAACCCGTAAATATTTGGGCTCATGTAGAGCCATCTCTTACTTTGTTTGCTGATACAAGAGGAAAACAGGTGTAGCTAGAACTTGAAAGGGAGCAGTGTAGTTGTACTAATGTACCCCTTTCACCTCATAGTGAAGTTGTGCATGTGGTAGAAAGGAAGTGAGAAAACAGTTATTCCAATTTTACTGGTTTTTCGCCTTCTTTCCCCTGGCATGGTTGAACCCCTTTGCCATCTAAGCTCCACGTAATTACAGATTTTGACTGTAAACTGCTGCCTAATACAGAAGCCCCTAGGAGCCCAGGACAAATTACTTGAAAATTGAAATTATGGCTTTACTGGTCTGACTTGAGGAAATAAACATCTTGTGCTCTGTATATAAATATTTGTTAATGTTCACCTAGATCTTAGTGTGGGAAGTCTGAAGCTTGGCAAGGGGACTTCGATAAAATTGTAAGAAATGGAAGTGGTTACGTTTTTCAGGGGTTTATACTTATTCAGCATAACAAAATGTGTGGCATTAGCGCTGTCAGTCAGTGCTGCATAGAGGCACTGGAGGGCAAATGCCTTTCATCACAGCATGCAACATGCAACTGCAAGTATTAAACCAAATTAATGAAGCGACTGCAGCTCAAACTGGTACACTTTCACAGCAGGAGTAATTAAATTTGTGCTTTGACAGAACTGTCGGAATACCTGTATTGGTAACTTGTGTGCTGGTCTGGCTCTGGGCAAACAAAACGGGAAACATCTGACCAGGTTGGGGGAGGCAAACACTGATGTTCAAATTAATCACGGTGCAGTTGTAACCACTGGGAAGTAAAAGCCTGGCCTGGTGGTGTGTTTGGAAATGAGGACCGTGGGCCCTACAGTTCACATCCTGCTCCATGACTCCTGGGAAAATGCAGGGTTCACCACGGGAGGGCAACATACACCCATCACTGCCATAGCAGACCGCATCCGGGCTTTTTTTAAAGCGAACTGAGGCAGCCAGCAGGTCTTTCCCAGCATCACTGACATGGCACACAGATGTCATCAGCAAGACATGAATCTTCACAACTTTCTCTCAAGGGCTCAGTTACTTGAGCTAATTTCATTACTAGTTCCATGTGCCCTCTTCCATCCAAGTTGTCACATCTTTCCAAGACCCTTAACCTGTCCCTGTCTGTATGTCCTGCTATCTCTATCTCTGTTACATGCTGCCTTTTCCCAGCCTCATCTGTTGGTCTTTCCTGCTGTGTTACCAAGCCCTGGGCTCCTTTTCTCCTCTGCACTCACACCTTTGTGCTGGCAGGCTTGTCTTTGCCGGGGCGCCAGGCAAGGCTGCCAGGAGCGCAGTGCACAGCTCACAGACTTCTCTCACTCCCTCCTGGTCGCCCTCAGACTGCAGCAGCTGTGGTGGGCCATGCATCCAGTGCTGAGCTTTTGACTTCAAGTGCACCATAGTCTTGAGTGGATTTTTTTCAGGAACAGGGTTAAGTAGAGCTGTGAAGTGACTCTCTACAGACACTTTAATTCTTCCTTTGTTTAGGAAAAAAATCGCTTTTTGATCATTTCTGCATACCCCATGGGGAAAGATGCATTATAATGTGAACAGTTCCCATCCAATGATCCAATCTGACAAGTTTTCAGATAGTATCGTTAGTGGAGCAAGTCAAGCAGGTTTTGCTAATCCACAGGTCTGTTAGTTCTCCCACTAATATCAAGACAACTGGATATTAGGATGCCTAGACCTACCTAATCTAAGATGGGTGGCTCCAGAACCTGCCTGGGCTGTATGTTTTTATGCTAAGTCTGCACAGAAAAGGGGGCACCATGGTAGCTGCTTTCCTCTGTGGCAGGATGGCAGGACTATCCCTTGCAGTATTAATAATTGCTATTACATCGGCTGTGGGGGTGGTTATCACACCCTCTGGGCTCTTACCATCATGATGATTCAGTTGTGAGGCCTGGGTCTGGGAGGCCCTTGTTTGCACCTTGTTTGTCCTCCCTGCACAGAAGCACCTCTCCATTTCACGTCTTGGAGGGTTTCCCAGGAACTTTCTGCCAGGGAACATTTCTCACCACGTTAAAGAGCTAATTAAATGGACTGACAGTGTTTGCTTTATAAGCAATTCATTTCTATGACACAAGACAGACACTTTGCTAAACTCAAATGACTATGGAGTAAATATGTAGTACATTCTCTGTAAGACATGGACTGTGATAACCTGCCTGGTATAAATGCACTAGAATCCGTGTCCCTTGTGAGATTCCTCCCCGAGCTGTTTGGGACCAGTAGTTGTGTTGTGGTGAGGCTCCTGGCTCACAGTGCTGAACAGCAACAGCACAGGCACTGAGAGAAACAGGTCTCTGCCAGCTCTCTGGTGCCTGGGTGCTCACAGAACAGGGGAAAATGCTGGGAGACAGAGAGAGCTGGGGAGAAGCTCTTCCTCTTCTCCAGAGCTGTGTTTAAGCTCAGCCCATGCCCTTGCTCCTTGCCTGAACTGTCTCAGCTATGCCTGTGCCTTGCTGATACTGATGCTGGTTTGGCTTTCTGAGTTGTCCTTAGTCTTGCATTGTGAAGTTGGACTTGCCTGGTGATCTTGACTTTTCACTGGCCCTAGTAACTCTGGCTGAACCTGCTCTGCTTTTTTTTTTTGTTTGGGAACATTGAAGCCAAGGAGCTCTGGAAAAGAACAGTGGCCAGAAGTTGTCTGGAAAGAGAATTTCAGAAGGCCATTGAAAGAGTCCTTACTCTTTGCTGCATGGGCAGCTCTCCTATAGTGTGCAAGCAAGAAGGTCTGTTCAAGCAAAAGTAGAGTGAGCAAAGGAAAGATGGGGAATCTCAAGGAAATCAGCACAATATGATAACTTGATCACAGGGAATGGTGGGCACTTGGAACTTTAGTCAGGATGTAAAGAAATATAAAATATTAGAATTAGGAAAACAGATGTCAGTATGAGTAATGCTATTATGGACTGCTAAAGACATCAGCTATGAGGGATAGGGTACTAGCAGAAGCTCTCTCTCCCTCTCAGAAAAGTCAAGCAGCTCGGTAACCCAGGATTTTAAACACTTGGTGTGTATTCTAACTCTTTTTCTGTCAGAAGTAAGGCCTGTAATGGCATACAGTGGTTTTTGACAACGAGAAAAAATAATGACTGCTTCAGTGTCATCTTCAAAGTATTCCAGTGCAGTGGCTAAAGAGGGAGCAGCAGGAAGGAACTTCCTCCTCTGTACGAACCAGCTGTGCTGGCAAGGAGGATATGTATTCCCTTCCCTGGACTGCAACATGCAGTTTCGTTCTCAAATCCATGGGGGAGAAAAAAATCTATCAAGGACCACTCCTTGACTTGGAGGACTCCAAGTCTCCACCCATCTGCAGGTTCCTCCTAAGTCAAAATCTGCTGAAAGCTGGGAATTGTCTTTGAGGGATTGTGACTATTTGCGTGCCCTGTTCTTTTGACTATTTTTTAAGAGACAGGATATTGGATTAGGTTAAACCCTTGGTGTAAAGTGGAAGTTTAACTGTGTTGAGACAAGCTCTTCAAGCTTTGTGCTGTAGATAAAACTAGCTGATGTACAGAGCAAGGAGTAGCTGGCTAACACTGGTGAAATGACAGATTGTTTCTGATTCTCACAAGGCAATTGTCCAAAACATTTAGCTGTCTAAGACTTTTCAAGAGGTACATCTAAGACTTTTAGATGTACCTCGTTTCCTGGAACACAGTCCAAAGTTACAGGAAGAGTACATTCTTCCCATAGTCTAATTTCTGTGAGAAAACTTTTTTTTTTTCGTTTTTAATATTTGGGTCAATGTTGTACAAGTTCAGTAACAAAAACATTTAACTCATTAAAATTTACAGAGATGCCACTGAAGCAACATTGCTTTCCCTCTTTAAATATTTTGATTAGTTGGATATTAAATGAACAGTCTTGAAAAGATTTCTTTGAATTCACATTTAATTTGAAATTATTTGGTTTTAAAAGAAAAATAAATACAACTCAAATATTTAAAAATCTGGTTTGAATTTAAAGGTTTTGTGATTCCTAACGCAGTATGGTGCCTTTTTACACCATGTGAAGAAAATCATTTGTTTCTCTAAAACTTGTAAGTAACCAAGCTGATTCCTAAAAAAGTCATTTATTTTTTTCACTCCAGATCATGAGGGAGTGGTTTCCCTGCTGGCACAAACAGAGGTCATGTACACAGGGAACTATCTAGTGTCACCTCAGCTGCTCTGATCTCAGGGCATCGGGGTCTTACACTGTCTCAGTTTCAAGATCTGATTTATGTGCCTTATGGCACCTAGTTCTCAGAGTATCATTAAAAATACTGCCCAACATTAAAATTGCTGAGTTCCCACTCTCTAAACTGAACTGTCTTGTGGTGAAATTCTCTACCAGCTGCTTGTACCCATCAATCACTGGCCGTTCTCATCACCCAGCTCACGAGTGAGAAGTCCTCTGCAATCTCCTGACCATTCCTCCACGTGTGCACCCCCGACTCCCCAGCTGCCTGCTGCCAGGTGTGTGTACCCGCAACCCACTGGCAGGAGCTGATGGTCCCCACACTCACCTGGGTTTTCCAACGAAAATAATGCTTCTCCAAGAACCCTTGAACCATGTCTTGATGTGCTTGCCCACAGTGGTCGTGTATTCTCCCTGCTCTCTGCTGCTCTCTGAATTTGAGTCTTGTTCTGAGCTGACGTTAGCTGGTTTCTGTTTTCCACATCCAGCTACTGTGCTGGCTGGCATTTTGCAAGTGCCTTGACTAGACAGTTAGATATGAGGTCTTCTCATTAACGCGTCCGTTGTAATTGGAAGAAGGCCAAAGGCTGGGAAAGGCAAGTTTCCAGGACTGCCTTTGATTTAAGGGCAGCACTAATAGTTAAGGTTAAGTGAGTGCAAGTGCTAGTGACTGGGAGTGAGCACAGAGGGACAGAAGGTGATGTATAGCAAGCAGTGAGGAAGGAGGAGTGTCTGAAGTGACTGAAAATCCACTTAGGAAACATACTTGGCTGAGTAGCTTTGGCACAACGTTGCAATAGTACATCCTCTTAACACTTGCTATGCTGCCTTGTTTTTCGGCTACATTGACTCTCTCCTAAGAAAAGCTGCTGCTACAAATCCCATGGGAGCTCTCTTTCTGACTCCCCAGGATCTGGGTCAAGCTCTCTCTCTTGCTGCTTCATGCAAGGATCATGCGAGTGCCCAGGAGATGGACAGATCCTCACAGCCTTGCCTCCTTTTCCTTGACAAAGAAAGTTTGCAGCAATTTCTCTTCTTTTGCTAATACAGAAAGTACGTAGCATCCAGCTCCTGATTGTTTAGGAAGAGCAGAGAACAGAGGATGTACCTGTTCCAAAACTTAGCAGTGACTATTAATGCTTTTGAGCAGAAGTACAGAAGTTAACAGGGACAGCAAAGTTCAGAGGCTGTCGCAGTGATTTCATTCCTTGGCTGAAACTAAGTATGAGAGAAGATGAAACTCAGTTCTGGAGGGAGCACTTCAGAGCTGGTGGAAAACAGGTCATGTTACTAAGTCCCAGGCAAATCTGGATTCCTGAGGCAGGAGTTACAGTGGGTATGGGTGTTTGAATACTTGGCGTGCTCCCAGCGCTGGAAGCTTCAGCTACTGCAATGCAGTAGTGTGAGCATCCAAGGGACTGAGATGTGGCAGTGAGAATTCCTGTAGTGAAACAGTCCCTTTAAGGTAGTGCAAAAAGCAGATCATACCTTGCTCCAAGAAATTGCTCTGCAGATAAGGCAGAATGGGGACAGGACCACACACCACCGGTAGTTAGTGTGGGAGTATAATCCTTACTTCCAGATCTGAGCTGTAGTCTCGGCTCCAGGTCATTAAAGGGAGATGGGCCAGCTCCTATGAGGGTTTAAGTAGTGCCACAGACGAGACAGCAGAGGTCTTGTCGAGCTCACAGAGAGGGTAATTCAGTGGACCTGGTGTCCTGATTGTCCACATCAGAGACTTGATCCTGTTGGTTTCTGCTCTGTGTGCCAGGATTTCTGTGGAAGTCAGGACCTGAGTGACCAGTAACAGTGCACACCCAGGCTGTGCTCCATCATGGAGGAGGGATACAGAAAGGGTGTGCAGGAAATCATTTACACATGCCCCAGTTTACATGCTGCCACAGTTTACCAGCCCCTAATCTAATGCTGAATTTATCTAGTGTTCAATTTACTCACCTACAGCAAACATGTATGTTTATCCTCTCTGCATACTAACATAACTAAATCTTGGGGCAAAGATGTAGGCCTGAAAATTGAGAAGGTTTGAGAAGGCTATAAACCCCTTTCTCAGCAACTATTCTCAGTTATTCCCTAATCACTAGCCTAGTGAGACCACTATAAGGAAAGAAAATGTGTGAGTGTGAAGACAATCCAATAAATTCCACTTCTCTGAGGCTGTGAAGTCTGTCTCAAGACATGTATTGGCTGATTTTCTGTTCTTAAATGCTTCTTTTCAGCCCCATGACGCACGCAAGAAATTTTCTGCTTTATGGACTGCCCAGATATGACTGGTGTGCTGATGCTTGTGTGACAAGCTACACAGAAGGGTGAGATTTACTCCTTTAATCTAAGCAATATGTGTCTACATAAGCTCTTCCCTTGTCTGCAGCCTGCCAGGTAGTAGCGCTTGCCTCCTAATTGCGAGAAAATTATCTGTCAATGAAATGGTTCAGATTTATCTCTGAAGTAAATACATGTTCAAATCACAAAGACAATGAAGCTAAGGCTAATGAGGGAGATTTGCAAAACAACAGCTTTGTGAACAGCATGGAAATTTCTTCCAGTATCCCATGAGACCCCAGAATAAAGCAAAGAGCTTGAAAAAACCCCTGGACAGTATCCAGCCTAAAGTGAACCAGCCTTGCAAATGCGCTGGTTTTGCTCATTGTAAGAAAAGGTTCCTCTCCTCTAGCGAAGAGTTTCTTTTTTCTTTACCATTATCTAATTAGGATTACAGATGGGAAAATAGCCATTTCCCCATGCCATTTTCCTCAAACCTTAAAAAGAAGATGAAAATTTAGAAGCAGGGATGTGAAATCCGATAAGCATTGGTCCTTACCTGCTACTCTCCCCTGCATAATTCCAACATAAGGATGATACCTAGCCATCCTGTATCTGCTAGCAAGCAGAAAACAGTCCCCCAAGCCACTAAAGAGCAGCAATGAAATCTGTATCAGAGCTTGGCAAAATGAGTAGCCATGCCAAAAACTGGAAACATGGGAAACAGGACCTGGGTCCATACCGACGTTGCTGCCCTTGCTTTCCCTAACATGAGGAAAGAAGGGGAAGAGTGGAAAGGAAAATGAGCAGTCAGTGTCAGGACTTGCAATTGTCTGCCTGACTCTGGAAGAACAGTGATATGTCTAATGACTACGGAGACCTGAAGTCAGTACTACCAAAGTATTGTTTCCAGCCTGCTGGATGACCCACGTTGCAGCTCAAGACTTTTCTTTGTGTCCAAACTGCTTATCAGCGAGGCTTCCACTCATTGAACCAAACAGATTTGTGGTGGTGGGTGGCAAGCTACCCTCTTGAGGTGCCACCATTCCTTTTGCCAGTGCCACTTGGCAGCCCCCAAACACCACATGCCATAAACTCATCTCTCTCCTGTCACAGAAAGAAAGGAAAGGACAGGGGCATCCTGTTACTGCCAGGTCTCTGCCAACCCTATCCAATTCCTGACATGCCCTTGTGTAGCCAGGAGCCGGTGGGCGGGTGGCAGGCTGCTCAGGGATAGGGCAGAATGGCTGCCTATCACAGCTCCCACTTCATGCCCAGATTTCCATTATGGAGCAGTACAGAGGAGACCAATCAGTTCAGCAGTTCCTGGGACAGCCCAGCAACAGTAAACTCAAACAGAGATTGGCAATGGATACCTTCAAAGACATGCAGAGAATCACCAGGAGGTCCAGCTTCCTTCTGCACTCACCTCCTCCAATGCTGGGAATAGAAGCCACCCAACTTGCCTGCTGAAGTCCCCTCCTACATCACTACCAGCAGTACCCAAACAGCAGCTGCTCTTTGTGCAAGTGTTCTCCTATGTTTCCAGCTGAGGGATAAACAGTCCTGATGGGATAAAGGCACTGCAGCCTTCTCTGAAGTACTCTGAGCAGTATGGGTGTGGGAGAGGAGAACCCGAGGACATGAGTGCATGCTGCTTCTTGCTACAGTCCCCAGAGCAGTGGTGCAAGGAGGTGAACTGATCCAAATGAGTGGCACCTCTCCCAGATGAGAGAGAGGTGCCATCAAGTTGTACAGTGAGTGCCCTGTGCTGCTTCTTGAGAATATAAAGTCTCTCAGGGTTTGGTATCAAGGGATACTCCTTTTGCACCAGACCCCAGAAAGGTGAAAATGTGGATGGGCAGGTGATACAGAAACAGGGCTGAAGGGGTGATAAAGATTGAACTAAATGCAAGAAAGGGAGAGAAAATAAACTGTACCATGGAAGGAAAATCTCTGAAAGTTCCTCATAGCTGAAGGAGGAAAAGAGTCCCTGGTAACTTCCTTTCTTCAGCGTAAGGGATGTTAGTCCACAGCAGCATGAACACTGTAATATTACCAAAGCCTCTTATCCATGGAGCAGCTCTCACCACCCACCTGGGATAATCGGTACCTTTGAGGATGGCACAGCTATTCCTATCATGCCTCCATGACACATGTGTGGTTGTATGCAACAATACGGCACTGTCTGTGTGTCTGTCTGTAGTTCAATCCATCATGTAAATCTGGTGTGTTGTGAAATTCCTGCACTTAATCTGTATTGTCCAGTTCAAAGGCATGGAGGTCTACCATTTGCTCATCTTGCTCACTTCCAGGGGTTTGGACAGGTAAACAAATCCACACTTCAGGGAATTGACCTGTAGGCAACAAAGAGCTTATCATATCATAAAGGTATGAACAATTAAATGTGTTTTGTTTTCTTCCAAGAGGGTTGAGCAGCCAGAAGTCATGAAGCAACTGCAGAAAGGGGTGCAGGGTAAAGCAGAGAGAGGCTTTGCTGAAGGAATTGTCAGGAATTAAGCCTGTCCAGGATGCCCCTGGGGAAGACAATTATGAGTTAGCTCTGCATTTCACAATCTCTGTGAGATTTACTGTCCTGAAGAGGAAGATAAAATAATATCTCAAAGCAAATGCCAGCTGCAACAACTCTCAGTGACGGAACAAGGGGAGGTGAAAGCTGACACTTCTCTACCTGAATTTGGAAAGAGCAGATGTCAACCAACGTCCAGATGTTTGTGTCCTTGCTGTGCTTCCATCTCCTACTCTGCCAGTGCAAGGGAAGACAACCAGCTGAGACAGGCACTGGGCAGCCCTGGGGTCAAGGGCAGAGGACTTTTCAAGCAGCAGTTTGAAGACATCTGCACAACCTCTAATCGTGGTAGCATGACTGCTTTACTTGAAGCTAGCTCTGTGTATCTAGGTGTCAGATACACACTTAAAAAACCAAGTGTTTTACCACTTAAGATAAATTTTCTCCTAAGCACCTCACTTAAATAAATCTGTTCAGTCATGAATCATTTTTCCTGCTATCCCCTAAGAAATGTGTCAGCAAAATCAGGTGGAAGCTGCACTCTGAGTTAGTACACAGAAGGTGGCTACCAGGGAAGCTGGAGCCTTGTGGGAGTCTACCCTGAGACACAGGTGCCAGCCAGAGACATGAGTCCTTGGTGGGGGGCAGCTTGTAAACAGCAAAGAGGGTTAGAACTGCAATTAGTCTGTGTGACAACCGTGACCGCCTTCTGTCACCACCCTGGGCCAGGCCAAATCCCCTTTCCTCCCTCTCTTGCACAAAGCTGAGCCAAGGCACAGGGCTTATAAACATGCCCAGCTGCCTGTCAGCCCAGGGGAAAAAAAACAAACGCACCAAGCACAGCAACAGGCAGACCTGTATATGGGCAAGCCCGGAGCATTGGCTGGTGTGCCTGGCTGTCAGACCTCAGTGCATCCTAAGTAGGGAAGTCTAGGATGCTGGCTGATACTAGCCATAAGGGGATTTAGTAGTGATTGCTTCTCTTCTTGTGGTCAGCAGCAACACAGATAGCACAGCAAAAGGGCAACTAAAATTACAGTATGGGTAGTAAGGTACTGTGCAACCCAAGCTACGGGATGTGAAAAACACCGAGGCAGTTCCTTTGATCTCACTGTCTAAGGTGTTTCCCTCTGGTTTCTGCATCTCCATCCAGGGATGCAGAATAAATGTAAAAAAGGCTAAAAGCTGAAATTTCAGGTATCTTGTGCTCTAATCACTTTCAATCCTGCAACTCTTTGGCACGACAATGGCATTTTATGACTTCTCATGGCTTCTCAGCTACGGGCAGCTCCAGAAGACATGAGCTGGGTTGCAGTTATCACCAACATGCCCCTACATGAGTAAGAATGAAAGGTAACAAACATCACCATTTTTATTCCCTAGCTACTTTCTCTTTCCATCGCTGTGCTCAGAAGGAGAGTTGCTCAGAACAGGGCCATATTTTATGGTTTTTAACAAAGCTCTGGCCTGCTTTGTCTTTGAAGTGAAAGTCAAAACTCAAGACCAAGCAGTGTGGGAGGAGTCAGGCTCACACATCATGCAGTCCTGCAGCTGCCCTATCATAATCCCAGGCCTGAGATGCTTTCCCCCACTCATTTTTGGTAACTGGTGCTCAGTCCTTTTGCAGTATCAAGACCTGACATTTGCATGCTGAGTGGGAAGGGTCACACAGCGTGGCCAGCCTGTGGTCTTGCTCAGGGAATGCTGGGGAATACCACCCTTCCTAAGAAATTGATTCAGTCACAGTAATGATACTTAAGAGGGTTTACGTGGGAAGGGGTGGAAGTAACAGCGTTGGAGCTGACAACGCACAAGGAAAGTTATATGGCAGCTTCTAGAAATTACTGCAGAAGCCCAACTGCTAAATTCCGGAGGACTGGGCCTCTACCGTGCCTTCAGTCACTGCCCCAGTGCCCAAAAGAGTGACTTTCATTACTCTTGCTGTAGAAAGAGGAGATGACATTGACTCCAGTATGCAATTTGGTCCTACCCTGGCTTTTATGTCCTGAGTCCAGCCAATGTCACAACACAGTCTCTGTGTTGGGGACACTGCTGACCTGTGGTCAGCCCAAATAATTTGCCTACAGGTTCTCTTTCATATCCAGTATTTTAACTCTAAGATGACACATCTGAGGCACTGTTTAATCGTTATCACGACTTGGGTCATCACTTCCAAATCTGCCTGAATTTTCACATCTCTGTCTAGCAAACAGCTTTCACTTTCACTTCCTCCTCACAACACTTCCTAACTGGGAGAAGAGTTACAATCAAACTATCTGTTCAGTTAACAGAACCAGGCTCAACCCATCGCTCATTCCCCTGCAGTACTGAAGTGCTGGCCCATACTTTCTCTACACCCTGCAATCTCTGATCTGCACCGCATCCCCCAGTCTGCTGCTGAGTGTAACTATCGAGGAGCCATGTGGACTCTACAGTGCAGAAGTGGAAGCAGGATCCATAGTGAGGTGCACAAGGGGATCCAGAAATAGAGATCATACATCCCACCAAAAGCCATGGGACCCATGCTCCCGGCCTGTGCATGCAGTGTGCTGCAGGCATCAGGGCACCAGGGCCTCGATTCACACTTCTTGGACCTGCAGCCAGAACTCACACAGTGTGGTGAGCTCAGTAATTACCCGATTTATCTCTTCATTCCATCCCAGAGAGGAGTGAAGTACCACATTTTTCCCTCCCCTTCAGAGCCACCTGATGCCCCTTTGGGGATGACACCAGATCCACCCCATCCCTCGTGCCTACATTAGCTGAAGTGTTGCCCTTTACGGTGCTGGGCATGTGGCCAGCCCTCCTGCAGCCAGAGGCTGCGCGTGCAAAGGGCTGTCATGCTTGCACACAGCTCCGTTCCATTCAGCCTCTCCCAACAGCTGCTCCGGGGCTGATGGGGGCAACCAGATCCTTTTCCAGACCCCCTGGGGATAGTCTTTGCCAGGTCTGTTTATTCATTGGTTTAAGAAATCCAGCTGCAGTTATGAACAAGCTACTGAGAAAAGGAGCCCGGGCTGGGGACTTGGCTCAAGGCAGGGCTTTTTGCCACTGTGCTTGCTTCATGGCAGCCCTGTCCCCACCACCATCACATGCATGATGCAGTCACAGTGCTGTTTTCATCACTTCACTGTGCATCGCCCAACTTTCTGGCAGCAGAAACCCCTTCTACCGAAGTCTCAAGGCTCTGTGACAAAGGAGACAGAGAAACAGTGCTGGTCATTGCCACTTCTCACTGCTATTAGCCTCTGCCACATCGGCTTTGTCAGGCATCACCAAATCCCTGAACCGTGCTGGCATAATTGGCTCCTGCAAAAAAACAGCCCGGGTCCTGATGGCATTGGGCAGATCTGTTTCCCCAGAGATGTCAGTGTTCCATCAGTTTGGGTTTAATTTGGAATAAACCCTAAACTCTTGCTAACCCTTGCTTGTCAGGTGAGTTTTGCATTTATTGCCCAGCTTTGCTGAGACCATGCTGAGCAATTCCAAAAGAGAAGCATTTGGAAGCCCTAAACATCCTCAGCTACAACACAGAGTGTCTTCAAAATAAAAAATGTTGCGGAGTCACAGCAGGGTTGATACCAGACAGGATGCATGAAGATTGCCCACACCAATCTCCTTCTCAAAAAAGAGACAGCCAGAGAAAGTTTACCAGAGTCTCGTCCAATCATCTTTTGAACATCTCCAAAGCCATAGACACACAACCAATGTTGCAAAGCTTGGCCACCATCACCATAAAGCCATTTTTGTTATGTTTAAATGCCTCCCCTCTCACAATTTATACTTGTGCCTGAAAATGTAAAGAGGTATAAGACCCACCCTGACTCTTCTCCTCTCCAGGCTGAACACTCCCCATTCTCTCAGCCTCTGCTTATATGATGGTTTCTTTCAGTAGGCAAGAACCTCACCACTGGTGTGTTTGGCTTCAACCTGTCATGGCTGCTCTTGGAGTGTTCTCAAATTGAATTCGGTCATTAGTAGTTGGTATTTTCTTCTCAGTATTCCATACCATAGTCAAAGCACCATCCAGTCTTCCTATTTTAGATAGTTTAGCTCGTTGCTTTCTTTAAGGCTTTCTTACAGCCTTAAACCACAGTTCCACCATGGTTCTCTTCTGAGCTGCCTCCAGTTTTCCAGCTTGCCTGTAAATGTGACGCCATACCCAGGATTTCCCCATGAGGCATCAAATACTGATCACTCACTCCTACTTTCCACACTCATATTTAGGCCAATAGGAATCTTATTAGCTCTTTTTGCTGAAGATTTGACCACCCTTACTCTCTGCCCCTCTTTAGCCATGCAAGCCATTTGCCTTTTTTAACAGGACAACACAATAAGAACTCATGTAATCTTGTGTATCCTCTGTGACTTGGCAAGTTTTTAGGGGTCCTTTTGTAAGGATTACTTTTATTCCTATGTGCTCCTATCTGATTATGTTCCTCCTGCCCCAAAGATCTCTTTGAGTGGCCTGTTCCTCTTGCTACCACCCTATTCACGTTTGTGTCATCTGTAGGGTTTTACCTGCAGTGGCTTTGTATTTTCCTTAAAATCATGTTTGGAAATGTTAATCGGTTTTCATTTAACAACTGATCCCTTCAGAAACCAAACAAAATAATCAAAGAGCATTCCAGGCAGACAGTTGCTTTTTCTCTCCATTGCAAGTTCTCAATCCACTTATTCTATATTTTATGGACTTTGCATAGTGCATCTTCTGAATCAATATAATATACCATAATTCTCTTTTTATCGAAAGGTCATGCCTTACAAATACTCCGTACCATAATGCTATGAATTTACTTTATCAAACACAACTTTATTATAAAATTGAATGTCTCATTCCAAAAAGCCACATTCCTCTTCCGTAATTCTCTATTAGCAAACATCTGTAACAAATTTTCCATTATTTTTCACTGGATAGTTGCCAGCTACCTGGCCTTTAGATCCATTGGCCTTAAGTCTTCTTCACTTTAAATACAGGAACTGTGTTGGCACCTTAACATTCCTCTGATCCTACAGTAATTAAAGAGTAATTAAAGCCAAATCTCAGCAGGCTGGAATTGAGCAGCATTTATTATGATTTCAAGTAATGAAAGATTCTAAGAGATGGAAGTAAGCAGAAGAAAACTGCATCTTGGACAGTGTGAGCATGATGCTGTTTGGTAAGGTAGGTTGGGGAGCTGTAAGGAAGACACAAGGCACAGCTGATGTAGGGAGCAGGAACAGAACAAAATAGTAGTTGGGGAAGCATAGAAGAAAGAGTGTGTGCAGGAAAGGGTCTGAGATGAAAAAAACCCTGAGATGCTAGAAAATATAGTGCTGGGACACTGCATTTTTAGAAGTTATGAAGCCCCTGTGAGTGGAAAGTGAGCTGTGAATGTTTTCGGCAAAAGACCAGGTTAAATGCAGGAAGGGATTATTACCATAATCCTGGGGATTGGAAAGAGGTAGGAAAGTAAAAGGGCTACTAATCCCTAATTCTCTCTTTGCTAGCCTTTTTCAGGATTAAAATGTGCACCCAGGAGGATACTGAGGATTAGGAGAAGTGTGTGTCTAGGGAAGGGTTAAAGAAGTGATAGGAAAAGGGAGAAGGAAGGTCTTCCAGAGGGGTAACCAGGCCTCTAAAAGAGCATGAAGGACATTGTCTTAGGAGCTGAAGGCAGTACAAGAGAAGATGTGCTTGGGCTGGCATGAGACAACCTCAACATCATAACCATTTCCCAGCCACCATCCACAGCCACCTGCTGGGGTCTCCCCAGGCCCTCCACTCCACCAGCCCAAAGCCACCCTCCAAGGGTCCTGGTCCAGGCCTAGGCAGCATTCAGAGGTGGCCCCTGCCTTGGACAGCTTGTCCTGAGATGGCTGCAAGTTCTGACACGCTCCCTGCTCTCTGACAGCAGGTGAGTCCCAACAGGCATTTATTATGAGAGATAAAGACCCGCATACAGAAACACAAAAGTGCATATTTTGCTCTGTTTTAAGACAAGGAAGCTGCTGCAGCCTAAATAACTCCCTGGAGTTCCTGTGGCTAGGAAACAAGTAGATGCTTCACACACAGACAGTCATTTCCAAGGGAAAGGAGAATCCAAGTCGTGCTTTAAGCTGCAAGGAAACACAAAGAGGTGGCACTGGGCAGCACTCAGTCTTGGGCTGAGGACCATCAGCTGGGGAAGGAGCCTGACTCTGTGGCAGCAGGGACAGTGCTGCAGAGAAGTTGCTCTCTGCGTCACCATGGCCTCTTCACAGCCAGGCCACCACGGTGCCCCAAACCCTGAGGCCCCTTGCAGGGTGAGACCCTCCTTCCCTCCTGCCGCTGGGCCCTAGGACTTCACGGTAGCCTCCTCACTGGGCCCATCCTCCAGCCGCCAAGGGCAATCAACATAGCGCAGCACCCCACTGACGGGACCACGCTTGGCAGGATCCAGAGCCAGCAGGCTCCGCAGCATCCCGGCAGCCTCAGCTGTCAGGCGCTTCCAGTGCCGGGGCACATCTTTTTCTAGGCCTGTCTCCTGCCACTGCATGAAGTCCTCAAAGAAAGGGTCCTCTGGCAGGCTCTGCTCCCAGGGGAAGTAGCCGGTCAGCAGGCAGAAAAGCAGCACCCCGAAGGCCCAGGCATCCATGCTGGTGTCGATGGGCACCCCCTGGGCATCAGCAGTGTTGCTCAGCTCGGGGGCAGTGTAGGGGATTACCCCGGCCACCAGCTTGAGCTTGGTACCCTTGGGCCGCGTGAGCCCGAAGTCAGTGAGTTTGACGAGCCGGCAGTCGGGATCGAAAAGCAGCACGTTCTCAGGCTTGATGTCGCGGTACACCAGCCCCCGGCTGTGGATGAACTCCAGCGCGCTCACGAGCTGCTTGGCACACTGCTTTGCGGCCAGCTCGGGGATCCCATCCTGCAGGGAGACAGACGGGCGGGATGGCACACACAGGGCACCTCGGCAGCCCTGCCAGCTGGGCTCTCACCAGAATGCTCTGCACTGGGAAAGACCTTCGCATTTCTCCCCTTGCAAGCCCATGGCTGTTTCAGTGCTGCAGACCCTAGATGGACCCACAGCCCATTGCCTTTACCTCCCTCCTTCTGACCCAGCCAGCCTTCAGAGGGGCCAAACGCTGCAGCCCCAGTCTCCGTGGCCTTGTAGCAGCACTCACGCGGGGTTTGATGATAGAGATGAGGTCTTTGTGCAGCGCTGGTTCATAGAGGAAACCATAGTACTGGCTGGACTCAATGGCAATTCCAAACATACCGATGATGGCAGGGTGAGTGGCGAGAGACAGTGCTACACAATACTCATACAGGAAGGTGTGCAGCTTGGTACTGGCTTTGGGTAGCAGCTTGAGAGCCATAGGTGTCCCTGAGGATGGGGGAAGAGTGGGTTAGACTGCTCTGAAAGTCACACCAAGGCAGGACAGAGCAGCAATAGATCTGGGCAGTAACAGCCACGGGGAGATCTCTATTCCAAGGTTTGTGTGGGTATAGCCTGTGGACACCAGGTCTGGGAACAGGCACTGCCACTGGTGTGAGTTTTGGCCCAGTCAGTGTGGGCACAAGAGCCCTGGGCAGAGTAGGGACATTCAGGATATGTAGGCCCATCTGAGCTGGGACTACTGGGGAGGAGCAGTGTCAGGGCACTCATATGGCCGACCCTTCATTCACAGGCCTTAGGGCACCACTTCAGCTCAGGCTTGGGGCTTCACTCCCCGACTGAGCCCTGGGGTGGGACTGCTATTTCCATCTATATCACATCCATGCTGGTGCCCATCTGTGAACTCTCTTGATCCTGACTTGCGGATTAACTTCCCAGCCTGACCTTGGACCTGCCTCATCACTATATTCTTGCTGGATGTTCTGGGCTGCCCCCTGGCACCCCCTGCTCCCTGGCTGGATGTAATGGGATGGTTCCTGGCTTAGGATGTCCTGCTGGTCTCTCTGGGAATCGTCCCTGTCATGCCTGGTTCCTGGCCACGAGGTGCCACCAGCCCACCCCATGCCCTATGCCCCAGTGAGCGGAGAGGGGACAAGGCACAGTAGTTCACAGGGCGCAGTGAGCTCCTTACCTCTCTGCCTGTGGGTCACTAGCATCACGTGGCCGTACTTGCCCCTGCCCAGCTCCCGAATAACCTCATAGTGCTCAGCCACCTCCGCACGCACGAGGCTCTGAGCGGTGATCTCCAGGAGCTCCTCCAGCTTGGTCGGTGCCGCTCTCTCTGCCGAAGCCGCAGTCACAGCTGAGCTCTCGGCCATCACTGAGTGCTGCAGAAACACCACAGCCAGAGTCAGGAACATCACAGCATGCACAGAGAAAGCCAGATCAGACAAGCGACACAACCATACCATGGCAGGGCATATTTCTGCCATTTGGAGCCTGAGCACTCCTGCTGCTGTGCTAGAGTTGAACTTGTGCTTTTGTACAGCACATCTCTGGGCAAAATCCCTCATCATAGAAAAGGTCTCTGTATTGAAGGGAGCCTCCTTCAGTCCTCTAACCCTTTTGCCTAATATTAAACAATAGGCAAAACATTAGCAGAGTCCCAGAATTTCACACGTGACCCAGTCACCCCTCTTGCTCTCCTTCGCTTACTGCAGCAAGACCTTGTCTCTCTAAAAATCTCTCTACAAATCCCACCTCTATTGCTTATTGAAGAAAGTCCTTGAGGTAGCAGCCGAGACAGACCTGCCCCATAGGCAGAGGCACAGCTAGCACATGACAAAAAAGGCAGAGTGCCCTGAGGAAGGCAAAGGGAGCTCAATACCTCACATGCCTGATGGCATTTCTGACCAAAAGTCACCCATCTGTGCAGCCAAGAAACTTATACAGGAAGTAGCTAGGGCATCCATGGCATTTTGAGCGGTAGCCAGGTGCTTCAGACCCATTCCAGAGAAGTGTTTTTCCACTTTCCCAAGCCAGTTACAAGGCAGCATTTTAAGGCCTCTGTGGCAGCACTCTTTCCCTGTCTACCTCCTTGTGCTCTGAACAAGGCACCTTGGGCCTGGGAGTCCCTCCTGACTTTGGAGCAAGGTCACAGAACCAGAGTCATAGGATGGTCAAGGCCAGAAGGTCCTTCTGGAGACCACTTACTGCAACCTCCTGCTCAGAGGAGGGTTAGCTAGAGCACATTGTCCTGTGCTCAGCCCAGTTTTAAATAGCTACAAGAAAGGAGACTCCATAACTGCTGTGGGTAACCAGTTCCAGTGTTCAACCACCTTCATGGTAAAAAAGATTTTACTTATGCTTAAATAGAAGCTCTGTTTCAGGCCCACTGCCTCTTGTTCTGTCACTCAGTATCATCTGATGCTGTGATACACCTGGCTGTGTGTTTTTGCAGGTATTCATATGCATCGATCAGATGATCCCCTCAAGCCTTCTCTTCTTGAGGCTGATCAAGTCCCAGCTCTGTTAGCCTCTCCTCCTATGAAAGATACTCCAATATTTTAACTGTCTTCCGAGACCGGATTTTTTCCAGTACGTCCACATGTCTCTTCTGCAAAAGAACCCTACTGCTGCTAAATCCAGTCATTCTTCAAAATAAAGAAATTTGGAAAAAAAAGAATTATTTAAACCTGGGAAATCTACAAAAGGGCTGGATTGGTACAGGATGCTGGGGCTATTTGTGGGAAGGTTCCCCTTCTCTTCCCTTCCCTGTCTCCTAGACTGCATTTCTAAATCTTTTCCAATTCAGAAATGCCAATGGCCCTACTTTTCTGCAAAGGCTTTGGCTTGGTGTGAGAGTCAACAGCAGTCAAATTTAGTACAGTCAGCAGTGAGGACAACAATGAACAAGTGTTTGCATGGGAGGGGATAAATGGAAGGCTGGGGAGAACTCACAGGGAAGGAGGGTGTGGGAAGTATTTTAGAGATTTTGCTTTGACGTCCTCATGTTTGCTGCCCAGCCAACAAGGCTTGTGAAATTGCAGACAGCAAGGGCATCTCAGAACCCACAAATGGATCCACCCTGCCAAAAATATTTCCAAACTGGCATTTCCACATTTACATGTTATAGAGAGAAAAATTCAGGTGGAATATAGAGAAAACACCTAAAATGTAATAGACCTGGGAAAGGCATAGACCTCCCTTTGATATTAGATAAGCTAAGGCCACATTAAATAGTGGAATGGAACAACAGGAGAGATATCTGCTTGTCATTTGAAGAACACATTATATGAATATTTGTGGAAAAAATACCAAAATAGCTTTTCTGTAAGGCAGTGTTTCTTCTATATCAAATTCATGGTCATATACAAGTTCTTGTCAGAAAATGGTTCACAACCTTCTTAGATAACTGAAAATCTCAAACCTGAGTTAGGTTAAATTTCTTCCCTTGTATGCTGGCCACTTGTTACTGCTGTTTAGCCCAAAGGTTAGAACCTTCTTGTTGCATCAGCTCTAAGTATTATTCAATTATATACTTTTCAGATATCTATCAATTAATATGTTTTATTTGCATTGAGATATTTATAACATGATCTGTCCATTTTATTAGATTCGTTACTTCTCTCCTACTTACTATGTGAAAACTTGCATTTGTAAGTGGGAGGATATGCTTTGCTGCATATTCTTCATTCTCAGTTTACTTTGGGGAGTCAAAACATTTCAGTCCATAAGCTTTTGCAATAAAAAACCCCAAAACAACCCAAATCCCAAAAACTCTTGTATCTTTCCACTCCACAATTCAAGCCAACTGCAATATAGGTGGAACATATCTGTACTTCCATCCACTGTGCCAATGGCATGGGAGGGCAAATGGAGCAGGCTCAGAGTAGAGCACTAAAGTGAATGAGCCAGCTTGGAAGAACAGATCATCCAGAGGATATGGGTAGAGTTTCTTGAGGGTCTGTGACCTGTGGGTCTGATCAGGGCTCCTTATGGAGGAAGCCCCAGCTGCAGTCACCCCAGAACAGTTCGCAGACTTTGGCCCTTGCTGGCCTTGAAGTCATTAATTACAAGACAATGTCCATACTTGAGAAAATAGCCGACGTTGTCAGGTCTTTCTTTGACATGTCACTGCGATTAGCTAGGAAGGTAAGTGAGGATCAAACTTGGGTCACTGCTGAGTAGAGTGTGCCTGGGTGATCTGCACCTACTTCTGATACCTTCTAAAGTGTCATTTTCCCTTTGCAGATTGACAAGCACTGAGGAGGAGGTCACCAGGGCCCTGGCCAGGATGCGTTCACCATTTGGCTGTGCTGTATTGAAGGCAGCAGGCAGAGTCCCATCCAAAATTGTTCTTTCCTCCACTATTCCTTCTGTGCTTCATCTCTGATAGAGGTCTTGTTTTTAGCCTGCTGACTGTGAGGAACTGTAATTCCTCAAAAGAGTCTCTAATTACAGCAGCAATAAGCTCACATCCTTTACACCATTATGAGATACTTCTGAACCACCTGAGAAGCTGAGGGGGATATAGCCTGTGGAGATACAATGTCTTAGACCAGATAATGTTATTCTGGTTCTTCAAACAAAGTGATTAATACATTTAGGGCAGAAAAGCACTTCATACATGTCAAAAGCCAAAGATAGTGTGATGTCTGTATAACAGAGACAGAGCTATGATGATAGAATCACAGAGGTGTTTAGGTTGGAAGAGACCTCTGAGATCGTCTGATTCCCCTGCTCAAGCAGCAGCAATTGAAGCAGGTTGTCTAGGAAGGTGTCCAGCCAGGTCTTCAATATCTCCACAGATGGAGACTCCCATCAATGATCACCGCTTAGAAGAGTCTGGCTCCCTTTTCTTCATTCCCTATCATCAGATATTTATATACACCAATAAGATCCTCTCTGAGCCTTCTCTTCTGCAAGCTGAAGAGTTTCAGCTGTTTCAGCCTCTTCTCATATCAAAGACACTCTATTAAAAATGGCCTTGAGCATATGGCATGTAGAGTCCACTTTCTTGTCTGACCTTCTACAGAGCTTTAATACAAACCAAATAACAATTAGCATCTGGGGCATCTCTTACAAAAAGTCATTCAGGCTTGATTCAAAGACAATTGGTCAATTATAAATGCCAGTGTAAAAATTCTTGCTGCTACACATTTATATGATACTCTAATTGGAATTTACCTAACCTGCTCATGAAGTTTCTCAGATAGAGAAAATAGGTTTTTTGTATCTGTTAAATTTCTCGGGACTCTTGCAGGGTTTATATGCACTGTGGTCAGAGGTATGACCACAGGCTATGAGAACGTATTTTCAATTAACTACATTGACCAAAACTATCAGACTGGAGCTCAGGCTATGCATTTAACCGATGCTTTACTTAGGCTTCACAAAGCATCTGTCACACTATGCTTCTGTAGTGCCTGCATCAGTTAGCTGAAAAACAGATGTGATGCTTCCAGAAGACGAGGTCACATTTTGAATCGAGAATAAGCATCTCTATGCTCTCTGATCAAGACACCCCTCAGTCTTCTTATTGGTTCAATGCCTTCTGTCTAATTGTCAAACCAAGCTCTCAGATTGTCCACCCCGAATGTCCAGCTCTCAGATCTGTTTCATGGCTCTTTTCTAAAGCCCCATCATTTCTCTCCTCCCATTCCCCATGTTAAAATCCTGCCTTTCTTGGGGAGAATGCCTCCTGTCACACACTCAGCTAGAATTCATTCTGTGGCCTCAAGATCTCTTTTTGCGGGAACAACACGCAGGCTGCACTATCTTATATATTCATTATGAGTCCAGAGTTTTTCCAAATTACTGGGGAATGTTGAGGAAAAAATCCACTTCCTCTTCATGTGCCTTAATGGGTGCTGCCTACTTGGTTTCTACCCGAATATTTTTGCACCATGTTTAGTAAAGCACATTTTGCTCCAATGGATTTAAGTGTACCAAGTAATTCAGATCACTTCATTCAGTTATTATAAAACTTCTGCTTAGGGGCTGTGTAAGGACCCCACCTGCAGGCACTTCCCACCATCCTCTAAACTCTTGATTTGAAGCAGTTCTCATCCTGGTATTGGTTCATATAGCACCTGCCAGAAATGCTCCATTCACTGGTCATTTCCTGAAAGCTATCTGTACAAATTCATCCTGGCATTGGTCTAAACCAAGAAGCCACACATTTTAAATTAATTTTTTAAAAGCTCAGTATATAATGGAAAATACCATATTTTATTGCTGTTCTCACCCTACAAAATTAATTTTTTTAACTCCTGACTCAGTTATAATACTTTTACCTGTGTCAATGATCTGGAAGAAAACACTGAAATCATCCAGAAAATGTTTGCAAATGGCACAAAAAGGGTTTGAGTAGACAATGCATTGCTTCACAAAACTAGTGCATGAGCATACACACATACAAAAGTGTTTCAAATGACCAAAGAAGCCAGGATTTTACTCTGGCATTGGATAGGTGACAGGAAAAAAAAAGAAAAAAGTCATATTAATCAGACACATCTAGATTCTTCATGCTGCTTAATGGGCACTGTGTAAATCCAAAAATGTAGATCTGATATAGCCTCACTTCTTTTGCAGGCTTTAATACTTTGGATGATACAGAATCACAGTAGAAATTATCTGCAGTGATATAGAAACACATCTTAATGATACAGATACAAGTCTAAGAGCATAACAGTACACGGGTTACTGATGTTGCAGATTCCACTTTTGCATTCACTCCGCTGAAGAGAATGCCCGAAAATAATTAGACACAGGAAACATCAGCAGTGAGAGGCAAACTAGTGTTTTCCACATGCTAAATTAAGAAAGTAAGCTTCACTGTAAACAAAAAAAATAGAGACAGCTGTTCAGCTTCACGTAGGCTGAGATGATTGTAACAAAAGAAGAGATCTGTTCTGAGGCGATGTGCCTCTTACAGTGAACTCCAGTTTCTGCAGAGGTTCCTACATACAGATGCCATGAGACAGTCTGAAATTTAATCTCTGAAAATCAGCTGAGTTAGGGAAGCTGTATTTCTGAGGAGCTGGCCACCTGTTAACAGCTTCTTCACTACAATTGAGAATATCACACACCAGTGGAATTTGTATTTTTATAATAAATTTATTTTCTCCGTTTGCTTGGCTTTGTGTTCTTCTTCATCTACCTTTTCACGATGTTTCTTGAAATGTTAAAAATATATTCATGTGAAGAAAGTCGGGGTAAATTTCCTGAACTCTTCTGGAGGCCAGCTGATAAATCAACAGAACCAGTTACTGGATGTTTTCTATCTTTTTAATGGCATTGGTGGGCCCACAGTTTAGCAAGCTAGCATTGGCGTCTCAGTTTGACAGAAAAAGGACCAGAGAAAGTCATGACAATGACAAGAGGGCTGAAAATTACAGGGGAAACTTCCAGGGGAGCTGTCTTTACAGCTTATCAAACAGATAGTGAAGAAGTTACTCTATCATCTGTATATACCTTTCCGATTACTGGAATTTCACTAAAAAGGGCTCTCCCAATTAGGTAAAAGCATTATAATAAAACCAATAGATGAAGCTGGAGAGAGGCCATTTCAGACCTCCGTTGTGGTGCAGATTTTGTGAAGAAGGATATTTGCCCCTAAAAATCTCACCAAACACTACGGAAGGATATCCTTCCATCTCCAAAACTTTCAGCTCAAGAATGGCACTTTCTTTTCCGAAAAGGTCCACTCTGGTGCAAACCACGTTTAATACGGCAAGGGATAAGAACAGATTATCGCAATGTTTGCTTCTGGCCTTACTGCTGGTAGATTTATGAGCTTCTTTCTATAACTGGTCAGCAGGCTAGCGCTTAACGTCGCTGCAGAGCATGGCATGACCGTCCCGGTAGCAGAACTGTGTATTGCTCTTCTAGGGTAGAGACACCCAGCAGCCTCCCCGGAGAGCCCCGTAAGCCTCTCCCCAGCTGCAGCACACCGCAACTCGTGCACAGCAGCCTCCTGGGACAGAAACCGGCAGCAATCTCACTAGGACCAAGCCACATTACCCCTTTTTCCCAACTAACTCGCCAGTACGGCAGCACCATCCGACCAGACACAAGTGGACGCAAAGCAACCTCCCAGGGCAAAGCCACCAACGAGCTCTCCATCAACCAAGCCGCTGTGGGAAATGGATGCGCTCCACATCATGCCGGCACACCGCGCTCGAGCCTCCAAAACCAGCTTGAGAGGGGTGGGTGCCCTTTTATATGCCTGTCCAGTGCCTTTCATCCTGCCGCCGCTGTAACTTCCCTTCCCACTCTGCTTTCCCGCCCGTACTAAGCCTCTCACCTTCTCCAGCAGCGCAGGACAGCCAGCCAGCCGCGACTGCCTCGCTCCCCTCGCCGCAGCCGCCGGGCTCAGCCTGCGCCAGCAGCCGGAGGGGGCTGCCAGGCGCTACGGGGCTCAGCGTGACGCTCCGCCCCGTCCCCACGGCTCTGGGCCGGGGGGCACACTGCCTCCCCGCTGAAGGTGACCTTCGGGAGGGGAGAAAAGAGGGGGAAAGGGGGGAGGAAAGGACTATCCATCTGCCGTATTAATGGAGAGGGCTGCGCTTCAGGAGTCGGGGTGGGATTGTTTTCGCTCTAGCCACAGCGCTGTAAACCCCCAGGGACCCATTGGCAGACCCACCTTGTTCAGCCCTTTGCTCCAGCTGAGGGAGCAAAGCAGCTCCCTGGGCTGGAGCATGGTCCTTGCTCTGGGGCTGTGCCAATTAAGAATCCGTTCCTCATGGCAGGGATCAGAACAACCACGGGCTGCCAGTGCTTGTCCTTGGCTAACAAAGGTGCCCATGCCAGTGAGCATCAGGGACCAGGCAGAAACCGTGGCTGGCTCAACGACCCTTCCTTGGGCCCGGTGGGTCAGGGCCCTCACACACACCGGTACTGCAGAGCATTATGCTGAAGCTGAAACTATTAATGATAGCTACTATGACTTACAAGCATTTCAACTATTCTCAGTACCTGCCCCCAGAGTATAGTCCCATGCCAAGGTCTTCCTTCTTCCACTTGAGCATGGAGATGAAAACCGCTCCTGTGTGCATGGACACCATGCAGGTCCTAGATCTTGGCTCTTAAACACTGGTTTTTTCCTCTCGAGGAAGTGGATCAGTTTGTGTATCTGAAGCAGTGGTGCATGCACCTGTGACACAGGTGTGTCACAGCACTGGCCTCCCAGTTCCCTAGAGCCAGAGCCATGCTGGGCACTTGCAGTGATGGGCCTCGGAGCTACCTAGGGGCAGAGAACTGGGAGGAAGGCTGAGAGAGGTGAAAGACAGTCTAAGAGAAGAGCAGCCCACATGAACATAAATACTCTGGGTCTCAAGCACAGGCCTGACCCTCTTCACCTGATCTCAGAAGGGAAAATAATTGTCAAAAGGGAAAAGGGCTTGTCACCCAGTGCTTTGCCCCACACAGGGGCAGCAAGGTGAGATGCGCTGGACTGCCAGCACAGGCCTGTGAAGAGCCAATGCGCTGCCACTCAGAGATGGTGCAAATCAAAGGGCAGGAGGAGTAGCACAGTCGGGCTCCCAGCTGTCCCTGTGCTTCTGGATAAGAGGTGAGGAGTGAGATAGTTTTGCTGATGACCTAAAGGTCTCTGCCATTCAGTGCTGTTCCTTCACACCCATTCTGGAAGATGTGACTGGGAACAGCCTTTGATGTGCAAAGTCCCTACAGACAGGAGCATTACAGCTAGGGGTGATGTGAGTGTACTGAAGAAACATAGCCAATATCCAAGAACTCAGCACTGGAATAAATGGGGTAGTGTAGCCACTGCTCTCCAGGAACAGGGACCCTGTATAATCTATAGTCTTCTGGTGGAAAGTGTGAGACGGTTTCCTCTACTTGAGAGACAAGTCAGAACTGAAGAATGTCTCTGGGGACCTGCTATAATTTACAGTTACAACAAAATGCTGGGAAAGCAGCCCAGGTTCCCTGCCTCCTCAGTCTCTCTCTCCTTCACTCCACTCCTTCACTCTCTCCTTCACTCCAAGTGTGCCACTATCTTAAACATGCTTCCAAATATAGGAACAAAATACAGTAGTCCTCCTCATTTTCCAGTTAATTTTTTGAGAGACAGAATCCCTACATTATCTATTCTTATTGAGACGGGCACCTGCTGAGGGGTTTGGTTTAGAGAAGAGACCTCTTCCACAGCCTTACCTGGAGTGCACCGACAAGCAGCAATTTCACTGAGGGCTTGATCTGCCGTTCACCCGACACTACATCTGCAGGGCTTGTCCTACTTTCCTCATTAACAGGGAATGCGTCACGTACCATGTATCACATGTGTGTTTGAGAATCCCTGACCTCCATTCCCTGAGCACTGGGCATGGGACAGCTGTTGGAGACCCTAGGGCTGCTGCACTACTAATGAAGTCCACACTGGTGCATTTCAGGACCTCCGTAATTTAACACCTACACCTCTCTCACCAGTGCTGCACATGTTTTGTCCAGCTGGCAACCAAGATATTGGTCAAAATCAACACTTACAGAATATGGAAATATGGCGTAACCAAAATTGCCTTTGTGTCTTGGAAAGTTTGGTCTCAAGCTATGGAGGAGGTAGAGCTGGGAAGGAGGGAGGGGTGTGGGGAAGGTGTTTTTTAAGGTCTTATTTTACTTCTTATGATCCTGCCCTGATTTTGTTAGCAATAAATTCAATTACTATCTCTAATATGAGCCTATTTTGCCCATGACAGTACTGGTGAGTGATCTCTCCTGGTCCTTATCTCAACCCATGAACTCTTTGTTTTATTTTCTCTCCCCTGTCCAGTGGTGGAGGGGGAGTGATAGAGAAGTTTTGGTGGGAGTCTGACATCCAGCCAGGGTCAACCCACTACAGTGACACACACAAGCACTGGGGATGGCCTACGATATGTAACAGATACTGTATGAAAATGCATCCCTTTCCTCCTCTGAATTATGGTTGGTTTAGCATGATGAATATCTTGTCTCTTGCATGTCTGGCTCAGAATAGGCAGCACACAGAAAAATAATAGAACATTAACGTTTCCAAGAGCCAGACATGGCAGACAATGTCACGAAGTTATATCAGTGGCAACTGCATGAGGAACAGCTGGACTAAAGTAGCTACTGTAAATGGACACAGTCAAGAAGGGCTCTCCTTTTCATCCTTCTTTCTCTTCCCTTATTGCTCATCCTCAGCTTACACAGAGCAGGCTGTTTCACTCACATCAGAACAGCCGCAGTTCTTCAAGCACAGCCATACACAGCCCTAAAGGATCAGGCTTGATCCTCTAATAGAGAGTCCTCTGTAGTCAGATGATGCCAGATGTATGGTTGCAAAGGAACAATGCCCCTCCGATAAGAAATCCACCATCTTCCAGCAAGTGCTCTAAGGACCACGATGGGAACTAGCTGTCCCAACACACTTTCAGCAGGACACACAGTTTCTCAAGTGTGAACCCTTTTCCACAATATCCCTGGCTGATGACTCTGATGATTTCCACAGGAGCTGGGTGAGGAGGTCTGTACTCCTGTTTCAGAGTTACCCAGCCCCACAGGGCTCTTTAGTTCCTATTCTATACTACCAGAGGCACCAACAGCGTCGAGGGGGATGGAAGATTTGATGCCATTTGGGCCGAAGAGAGCCCTCCTTGGAGGTGTGGAGGCTTATCAGCGGGGGTAAGTGAGAGACAGTTGTTGAAATATGAACATCAAGCTTTTTTACAAGGGCCTAAAATGGCACCGCTCTTTTAATGTTGTGGTCTATGGCAATGCTCAGTTTGTCTCTGTATTTTCAAACTGATGATGAGCATTTACTCAGAACATCTCTGATGGCAGCTTTTCAGAGCAGTCACAGTCCCTTAGTTTCCAGCACTAAATTTTGCTCAGCCTTTTTCAGATCCACTTTTTTTGCCTGACACTGGGGTAGGAATCACTCTTTGACTTTCCCCATTGCCCTTCTGCTTCTTCTGTTAATAAATCTGTGGGCTGCCAAGATTTTCCTCCCCCACCCTAGCCTCAGCAGACAGGCAGGCAAGCCAATCGGCAGGGTACTACAAGGTGGGGCCCTGAGCCCTCTTTGGCACAGGCAGGGTGCTCAGAGGAGTCCACCAGCTGCACAGACCATTTGTGCTCTGAGGTCATTCAGTGCTACCCCATCACTGAGGAATCTGCTGGCCGCCTTCCTGACAGTGCCGTACAATGTCCCACCTCACTTTCCAGCTAACACAACAGCCATGCTGAGCCTAGGCCCTCCTCCCCAGAAGTGCTTCCCAACTATGTTCCCCGTTTTCGCCAAAACCCCTCACACCTGAAACCTCTGGTCACCCACTGAACATGGTATCTGCTTCAAAGCATTCTGCTCAGCCCTACTTCAACCTACTCCCTCCACATTGCTGTTCGGTGCTTTGGGGGCAGAATGATTGCAAGAGGCAGTGCTAATCCAATGGAATCCATGAGCACTGATCCCAGTGCCTCAGAGCAATGCTGGGACAGTGCCCTTCCAACCCAGCACAGGGACAGGGACCCACAATAGCTGTATTTTTAACCTTTTCCATCTCTCCCAGCTGGTCCTCCAGGGCTTGAAACAATAAAAAATATCCAGTAGCCATGGTGTACATCAGCCTTCTCCCTGAAACTTAATGACTTACTTGTGACCACAGGTACAGCTAGGGACTGTTCAGGAGGCAACTCAGCTTGCAGCTCCCACCCTAGCCTGGTAAGACGATGCCGTTGCAGGAGGCTGAGTTGGCCAGGGCTCTGATGGCTTGGTGACAGACACTGGGAAGGGAAGAGTTGTAGTGAAAAAAGGCTGGGCTTGCAGAAGAGTGGGACTCAGGGCAGGAACAATATGTTTTACTGGGAAAGCTTTCTTCTGTCAGGGCAGAGATGTATCCTAAGTATCTGGGATCCAGGACACAAGGGAGAAAAAGCCGGCAGCACAAGGTCTCTCCAGCCAAGTCTTGTCCCAGTTTCCTACAAGGTGAGAGCAGGCAGGCCCAGGGATGGACTCAGGTTCCACTGATCATCAGATGAGCTTGTGATGGCAAAGCAGATCCAAGGTCTAGCTGAGAAGCTGGTTTGCAGGGCAGTGTCAGTCCTGGTGGTGGCAGCCAGTGCCAGTCACAGTCCAGTGATTACCAGGCAGGTATGAGGTCAACCCAGGAAATCTGCTCAAGTGCCAGGGTTCAGACAAACAGTGAATATGGCCAGGCATAGCTGGGAAATATAGACTACAATACACCTCAGGCAGGGACTAAAATCCCAGGGCTGAGGTGAAATGGGTTTCCTGGTCCCATGGGAAGATGTTGCAGAGGCTGGTCAGAGCCATCAAAATGTTGCAGAGGCTGGTCAGACCCAAGAGAGGCTGGTCAGAGCCATCAAAACTTATCAGTACCCTTGGAGCAAGGCAAAATGATGGCTCCTGCTTACCTCTCAACTCTTCTGCAGCTTCTTGCCTGCCTCTAGCAATGGTCCAGAAGGCAAAAGATGCTCCCACTCCCTGAGGGAGGCTGATCCCTTCTGTGCTACCCTAGCTCATTTTTGCAGCTTCATCTGCACAGAGATGAAGGCCAGCACCCTGCAAAACATCTTCCACCAACCAGCTCCTTGGGACCACTGCTGCTGTGACATTGTCCCCAGTGTTGCTGTCTAACATCAAGGCATTGCACTTGTCTCTTCCGGGGCTGTCCAAAAAATTGCGAGGAAGGAAGGCAGAGAGTTCAGTCACTTCTCTAGGTCATCCATGAGGATGCTGAATAAAACTACTCCTAGGAGTGGCCATGCTTGAAGGGAAAACTCACTGGTGTCTCCAGGTTCCTATGGAGGGGAAGAGAAGGAGGGGCTGATTTCTTCTTCCTTGTTTCCAGTGACAGGACCATTCAAAGCTGTGCCAGGGTAGGTTCAAACTGGGCATGAAGAAGCATTTGTTTAACCACGAGCATCATAAACCACTGAAACAGGTTCCTAGAGAGGTGGTCAATGCCCCCAAGCCTGTCAGTGCTTAAGAGGTATTTGGACAATGCCCTCAATAACATGCTTTAACTTTGACCTTGAAGCGGTCAGGTAGTTGGACCGGATGTCCCTTCTCTCTTCTCTTCTCTTCTCTTCTCTTCTCTTCTCTTCTCTTCTCTTCTCTTCTCTTCTCTTCTCTTCTCTTCTCTTCTCTTCTCTTCTCTTCTCTTCTCTTCTCTTCTCTTCTCTTCTCTTCTCTTCTCTTCTCTTCTCTTCTTTCTTCTCCACCCTGAGAAGTGTGCCATGCTCCCTTTTTGTTTCTCATTCTTTACTCAGCTTTCATTCCATAAAATGACCTTTCCTCCAACCCTTTAGTAACCTCCTGTGCTGATTGAGACCCTCACAGAAACCAGCATGGCAATGATGTGGGATTTCCCTTTACAGGAGCCGCACTGAGTCCTTCTCAGAAGACTATTACCACATACTCATCAGTCTTACCCCTTATAATTGACATCTGTCTCTTACTATGGATGGAAGTCAGACTCACCAGTAATTTTTTATAGTGGATGCATTACACCACCAATCCATCAGTGCTCAGGCAGAGATACTAATGACAGACAGGATATACAGCTCAGCCGGCAGTTCGCAGTTTCACGTTTGAATTCCTTCAGGACTTTCAGGCAAATGTCATGCAGTCCAAGTGACTTATTAACATTCAAAGTATCTGTCTGGTCTCACTTCCAGCTAAGTTTTTGCCTCTGACTGATGTACTACAATATTCACAGGAGTGAAATTGTCCCCACCAACCACTGCACCCCTCTGCTGGGAGGTAGAAGAAGCAACTGTATCACTGTCTGTACGTAACCCTATGTCTGACTTCCAGACAGATGTAAAAGAAAGCTTTAAAGATTCCTTAACTCCTTGGGATACACATTTAAAGTCTGACATCTTGACAAATTCACATCTTGAGCTAGATATGTCTTTGTCACTTCTCTTGGATTACGGCTGCTGGCGTGTCTCTTGCTACATGTACAAGATCACTGGGGGGAAGAGATAAGAAATCAAGACTGGTTTGGAAAAATGTAACAGTGGAAACTGGACCCAAATGACACTAGGGGGTGATATTAAACTAAGGAAAAGTGCATTAATTGTACAGATTCATTTAGCCACTTTGAAATTCAGTTCCACAGAAGTGATCTGTGACATTCAAGACCTTCAAGACTTCATTTTTTGGAAGTGGGGACCTTCCAGCTTTCTTTGCCGCTGTGGTCCAATGATCAATCTCTGGTTTGAGAAGAAACTAAGTGAATACCTAGGTACAGGGATGGCTGAGGACCTGGGATGAAGAAGAACAGCAGGCACATGTACGGATATACAGGCAGAATCAAAAGATCAAAAAATCTCCTTAACCTGGACGGACACACATGGCATGGGATTTCAAGTTCAACATCCCTGCGACCACAATTCTTCTCCACAGAAAGAAGGAGGCAGGACAGCTGTGGCTGACTTGAAGAGGACTGTGATCTTTGCTAGCTTGGGCTTACCTTCTTACTACCCTACCCTGTAGGATCTGCCCACTGCTGTGGGCTCTGGATATTTTTCAGGGTGCATAGCCCATCCAGGGAACGGCCTTCTGAGGGATGATCTGTGGACATGACACAAGCTAGGTTACCCACCTGTGCTTCGTTCCTAGGGGAGCTCAGATACAATTTAAGTCTTCCAAAGAGATTTCATCAGCCTCAGTGATCACATGGAAACAGGCTTCTCTCAAGAGAAGCTGAGAGCCTTCCATCATCAAAGAGCTGGAGAGAGCCACTGGTGTGGAGATGTTAGCAGAGATTGTTCCAGAGATGAAAGGAGTCCAAAAAAAGCAGAGTTTTTAACTTTGAGTCATATCTTTCCCATCAATCCATAGTAACTACACCAACTACGACACAACTGCTTCAACTTGCAGCATATTTTGGCTCAAATTGTATTTATATTCCAAAGGAGATAAATTCAGAATTATTCCATCAAAGTTACATGTAGTATGACGAGAAGCTACACCTAGAATAACAAAAAAACTTCCAACCCATAAAAACAAAACCAACCAACCAACTGAAAAAAACGCATAACCATTGCAAAATAGTAAGACCTGGAATCCAGTGTTTTAATTTCTTAAAGGATTTATTTCCTGGACAATTCTAAAGACATTTTTTTCAAAAACTGGGGCGATGGGGGGGGAGGGGAGAGGAGCAAGAAAGAGAACAGGAGGGCAGTGTCCTCAGACTTTCTAAAACCACAGATGTCAGTAATTTCTGGAGGAACCCAGAGCACCTAGAGTGATGGTCTATTGTCCAACCATCTAGTTTCCTGAGATATTGCTGCTCTCCACCACTGTGTACATCTAGTTCAGTACCTGGTCTCTTCTACCGTAAAACCTCATAGCACATCTGAGCTAGCAGAGATCACAGGCTTGCACTACAGGCAGCTGGTCTTCCCATGTGGACACTTCTATATAAGTTCATGTTAGACATCCCTATCAGCATTAGCTGAGATGAAATTCAAAGCAATTTTCTGCACAGCCTCTGACTCAGATTTGTGACCATGGCCAGCTATCAGTGACAAATCAGGACCTGAAGTAGATAATTTCCTCAACTAGGAAAGACACTGATCAAAGCCTCTTCCATAATAGCCACTTAAACTCCTTAAAAGCCATCTCTTGGGGTTCCTGCACTATACTCTGCTATTTCTTCAGAGGACGAAATGTCTAGGGCATTTGTGATGATCTGGCTGGGCCATGAGAGTGGTGCCTGTGTAATGTTGTCCAGTGGCTCTCCGCCACAGCTTGGAAAGATGAACTCTCTCCAGCTAATGCGTTATTTTATTTCAGTGATCTCATGTTTAAAGCATCATTTCCTTAGTCTTAGGCTCTCCCACAGGGTCAGTAAATTCAACATTCAAAGAAGATTTTAATTCCTTGGTGAGTGACAAGCTGGAATGGCAATTTGAGCCTTAATCCCTCTTTTGAGTGGTGAATGAAGCATCTTGTCATTAGTACATCAGCAGATGCTATCAGAGGCATCATGGGAATAGCAAACACCATCAATCTGAGCCAGCTGGAAAGCAATAAGGCTTGGAATGGTACCCTCTCCACCCCATCAGCCTGCAGGGATCTGCCAAGCCCTCCCCACCTCCCTCTTACTGGTATAGCATGAACCAGTACAGACATCTTTATTTTCCTTTCTCTTCCAGCTCTTTTCTTGCCTTCAGACTCACCATTCCCCAATTTACATGGAGGAAAGAAATAGCTAACTTTTCCACTCTTTTCATTCCTGATTTACCTCCTGCTTTAAATTGTTTTCCTTGACTTTCTACTGAAACATCCTGACATGTTTCTCTTCAGTCCCCTTTGCATGTACCACTTGGCATCAGCCCAGCAAAAAAAGTTCATTTGGAGAGACAATGAAACTAGGGCTCAAGCAAGAGAAAGGGGTGGGTGAGAAAAATCCCAGATGGCTATTTTTCCCCAAGAAGCTTTTGTCTCGCTGAGGAATAACTTCCATCATCTCACCAATTTTGCTGACTACTTCCTGGCATTATCTTGGGTTGAGCAATTCCTGGGAATTTAACTTTGAACTTTGGCATATGATCTACAAATCACCCAGCAACAGCCATGCAGCAACACAAGGCCACCTGTCTCCTACAATGCCATTGCTCACAGCATGATGGAGAAAGGCTTAGTGACAGCAAGAAGTGTTTATCTCCTCAAATCTCTTGGGCACCAGGCAATAGAAATGTCCCCTGCCTTGCCTCTCCAGTGCTGACTCACTGTCTCTTCTTTGAAGCAGATCTCCCTTTATGTCTCTCCACAGAGAGGCTCTACGTCCACTTAGTACTGCTGAATTTTTGCTCGTCTCCAACTGAGGCACCTCTGCTAACATTCTATAGTGTTCCCTCAGGGCTGATTCCTGGCTCGTTAAGTCAGGAAAGTGGAGCAGAGGCACAGGATACCAGTGACTTTCAAGAAACACCATCACTGCCAGTGTTTTTCCCCACATATGCATTTCCTACCTTACCTCTCCCTTTTGCTTTTCTATCTTCTCTTCTACACCACCTTTCATTTGCCTATTTGATTTTCCAGCTGGCTGTCCTCACAGAGACTTATTGAACAGATTCTGAGCAAAGAAAATTGGCACGGGTGGGATGAACATGGACTAGTGGAAGTGATCTTCAAGGGTCAGTCTCAGATCTCCTTTTCTTCTGTTCACAGTGTCACTTTTGCTTCTCGCTGAAGTTCTAGAATGCTCTATTTTTCCCACGACTCTCATTTTCATCAACCACCACCACTCTGCTCTCTTCAGTGCCCACAACACATTTTCCCTTTCACAGCCAACTATGCCCTCTCTTTTCATCCCAGAGGGTAGCTCTTCACTCTTTGTTCCAGCTTTATCAGACTCCTGCTTCCTTCTTCCCAGGCCTACTGGAAAGATCCTAGAACTGTGCCATGCCTTCCTATTCTGTGGTCTCTGCTGCTCTGCACAGGGTCACTTGCCATAGGTAGCTGCTCACGGATATTTAATCTGCAAAAAGTGACAAATGTGCAAGAGTGAGATGTTATGCTGACAGATATTTAGGTCTGGGCCTCAGCAGTGTTTCGCAGAGGCAAAAAAGACAGAACTAAATGCCCTCTAGCCCTGTTGCCAGTCACTGCGGTACCAGCCCAGTCCCACTTTCCTGTGAATAATGATTTCAAGCTGACATAACCTGCTAAGATTGTTTAAACAAAGCACCCGTCTGACAAGGCTATGCAGCTTTAGCCCAGCTCAGGCTGTGAGCAGAACAAGTTCATGGTTGCTTGCAACAGCCTTGACACGGTCAAGCACAACAGTGCTACCCTCTGCCTTGGGGTTACATAGCAAAGGGACATCAGCAAAGTGTGGGCCGGAAATTATCAGCTACAAATAATGTTGCTGCAGGACATTGTTACTCCCATTTTTCCAGCTTAGAGACATTTTCATGATGTGATTTCACAGTTATATCAGGAAAGAAAGTTCCACCATTTTATTTATTTAGTTTTTCTTACAGTGTTTTTTATACTCCACTATAAAGAGAGAACATTCTTCTGGCTCTCACATCTGAAAATACAGGTGTGATATCCAACCCGCACACATCAGGAACACCCCTGAGCAGGAGGCCAGCTCTACTTTACTTTGCCCTGTGGAACCAGAAGTTGGTTTCATCTGTAGTGGGTAACACACGAGTGAGCCTGTCCCTTTAATTTTCCCCCAGGATTTCTCTGTGTGTCAGAAAGAAAAATTCTGAGTGAAGTTGGAGCTAAACCAGCTGGGTGAGGAAAACAGGGGAAAGGCGCGACAATACCAAGCCCTCATTTTATTCAAGCAATCCGACAGGATCAACTTACCTTGCACTTCTAACCTACCCTGAGCTGCTACCCTACTGCTGTCCTACTGACAGGGAGAGCTTTCCCAGCTCTCTGCTCTCCAAAGCAGCACCACACAGCACTACAAACTACAGTTCTTGAAGAGGTATTTGGAATGCAAGCTTATCCCTTCCCCCTGCATCTCTTTCCTCTTGCAACCCCCCATGCCTAAAAATTACCTTTTGCTTTTTGCTCAGAGGAGTCAGAGGAAGCAAAAATGTTTTTTCTTTACTGAGGGATATAGTTTTTTTACTTGGGGCTAGCCACCCATCTAAACTATCTCAGAAACTTTCCTAATTTTCTGAAGATTCTGGGGAAAAAAAAAAGAAAGATCTTTAAAGAAATCTTTAACAATCTGTAAGCTCAACACCTGGAAGTAAAACTGAAGAACAGTTTATTAGTGCAGTTGGAACAACTTGCAATCCCCCGAACAAATAACATTAGCACAGCTTTGCTGAAGTTCTGGGCAAACTACCAGCCCAGATGCAATATTTCCTCACCATCTCTTAACATAGCAGTGGCAGGAAGGGGAGGAAAGGAAATGTATTGCCACAGGTGTCACCATCTGCTCCACTGATGGTCTGAAAGGGGAACTTTGTTTTGGAGCTTTATTAGCCCATTCCACTGCTCACTATCTGAAATTCAGAATTCTGTTATTCACTGGCCTTTGATGAAATTCAGTGCCAAACATGAGAAACCAGAAAAAAAGTAAAATGTGCTGGAGGCTTCTGGAGGTATAAAGAGGAGGTAGGTACCAAATTCCCATTGCTCCTCCCATGGGAGCTCTAACTAAAATGCCCTCAGTGGGTCTACCTTTTATTTTTTCTTAACTCAAATAAAATGAAACTAGATTGTTTTGTGTCCCTGTGACAAAAAAACCTACCTGAAAAATTGTATCCTCAGTGCACCTTTCTAGAGCCTAAGCTACCACTCCTGGTCTGTGGTGAAGCACATTGAAATCTCATTAGTTGAGCTAATGGAGTCCAGTTTGATCTCAACCTGTGTAGGCAACTAGTCCTAAATAGAAAACTTAGTTTGCCTATGAGTGTGGCCAAAATGAGTTACAACAAAGCATTCAAATGAGCTGGACCTGAATCTGCTGCTGTAGTCATCTCTATTGCATCCTCCATCAATTCTCCAAATTCCATCAAGTTCAACTTCTGGTCAGGCTTCTAGCCCTGAAGCCTCACTAATCCAGCACAGCAATCATTCAGCTCCTTCCCTAGGGCCTGCTCTGAAGAAAAAAAATAAGACAAAAAAGCCCTTTCAAGACCTAGCAGCAGAGTTCCTTGGGGTCAGAGGTTGCAGCTGAGGAAGGAGAACTGCTCCCCACAGCAGTGCAGCTGGTGCTGTGTAGAGGGACACATTTTTAAAGCAAGTGCACAGCCTCTTATAATGTGCCATAAAGCATAGATGCCCTCCTGCCCGCAGGCCAGAAGATGGAGGGCACTTTTTTATACCTACCGAATGCACATTATTTTGTGGGAATTCTGGCACTGCTATGTATGTATGCACTGGGGGGGCGATGGGAGGGGGAGTGCTTTTCTTTGTCTTTGCTGACTATGGCCTGTACACTGAAAGCCCATTTCTATCTAGGAGTCAAAGAAGCTGAGAAAAATTAACAAGCTAAAGCAGTGACTATCTGGCTTAGACACAACAGTAAAAAAACACCCAACAATAAATGTGAACTTGACAGAGGGCAGTGCAGAAAAGGGAACAGAGTTGAAGAGGCATTTTGTGCATTAAAAATTGTTGCCATAAAGATTAAACTGAACCCCATAAAAGAGCTCCCATTCCTCATGTAAAAAAAGTAATCCAATCAAGGAGTAGAAGTTAAGTCGTCATAGTATTAAACTGATTAAAGATAACAGATGCTACTGAAAATGTTTGTGCCAAGTCTCTCTGTTCTCATAGCAACCCTGATAAATCGGGCATGAATCCAGAGCTGGGAATTGAATTTACACTTTACAGATTACCTGAACCACAAACCTACGTTGTTTCCTTCCAGGAAGGCTTGTGCATTATTATGTTCCCGTTCCCTAGAGCTGGGCAGGTATGCGCATCAGATGTGCCTGTGCCAGTGCATGGAGGTGTCTGTGGTTCTCCCATGTGAAAGTGTTTCTCTTCTACATGCTGAGAACAGAACCACGCCAGGACTGGCAGGAAGCACAGAAGTCAGTGTCTGGCCTTTCCCTCTGCCTATGTCACTGGGAATCTGCACAGATTGAGCACAAGGGCAGGATCAGGATGGGCATCGTGGAACTTCTCACCTCCAGAGTGGAGGGACTATTTCTACCAGCATGACTCATGGCAGCAATGCCCTGCAGACCTGAAGAGGCTTTCCCTGCACTGGCTGGACCCACTAAGAACTGAATGCTCATCTCTCCTGAAATCATTAAGCAAGAAGATGAAAACACAGTCTGCAGTGTCCGAACCACAGAACAGCAATAATCACTGACCAAGGGCATGAGGCAAGAAGCAAGGGAAGATATTGAACTTTTGCCTCAGAGGTCTGCATGAAATCGTTTTGAAAGATAGGAGATTTTCTTCGATATCAACTCAGTGTGGTGCAGACAAAACTATTTTCTCATGGGACATACATGGTACATTGCAGGAGGGAAGGAGTGATGTGAAGAAGGAGGTCAAAATGAGTATTTGGGACCTGAGGTGGGATCCATATGGCGGAAGACTCTGAAGCCGAGACACTGTGGAGTTCAGACACACATGCAGCTACAGCTCCACTGCAGACTACTTAAGGCTGGCCTGGTACACATCCCCAGCTAGGAAAGAGCCAGAGGGAATGTGACTTCGTAAGGGAGATGTCAGGCATGGCTGGCAGCAGCAAACTCGAAAAGAAAAGTGCTGTGGGCCAATGGAAACCATGGAGGGGCTGCAACTTGAAAGGCAGTATTCTGTGAAAGCTTCCTGGGCTCACTGGTCTTTCACTGAGGGGAAAATGGGCAATGTTCAGTACAGCATTTTAGCCACATCTATTCCCTCAGCATCACAGATACAAGCAAGACCACACCACATGGTTATTGGGAATTACACCGGGAGGGTCCTAAGGAGCCGAAACACAGTAATGCTCCCCCAGTCACGAGGAATGGGCTGTGCCTTACCAATAACAGTGCCCTATTAAATCACAGCAGAGAGAAACCGGATGGTAAAGGAAAGATTTGTGGAGGTGAGGGGGCAACATTGGAGGTTGGTTTAGATTCAACTCTGAATTATGTTCAGTAGGTAGTGCAACTGCCTGAAACCATGAGAGATGAAGGATTTGCATCAAGATGATGGTGAAATGATGTGATTTTCTCTAGTCTCTTCAGTCATGGCTCCCAAACTTTTGCAGCTCCCCTTCAGTTTACATACATTTATTTCCAATTGTCTTTCTCTTTCCTTTTTCTAGCTCTCATTTCATGAATTCTGAATAGGATATTCTGTTTCCAAGGAAATGTCCCAGCCTTCCAACCCAGAACTGTATTTACCTAAAAGCTGAAAATCTTGGAGCTGAAAATCTCACAGCTAAACAACCCTAAATAGAGCTTTAAAGAGAGAACTTCTCAAGTGTGGGCAGAGTTTCAATGATTTTTAATCATGTCAACATTCATATAAAAAAAATTAAACTTTCAGGTGCCAGAAAATATGCCATGTGAAATTCTAATCATTTTAAGATTTACAAGACCAGTGTTAAAAACGTTCTTTACATTTATAGCTTTCAGCATTTGAAAAGCCATTTCTAAGCCCCTACTTAGAAGGTAAGTGCAAATAAGTAGTGTTATTGCAGAAGAGTTTTACAAAATATATTTATGGTTGTAAGAATATTTTAAGAATATAGTCTGTATTATTTTCTGATTTCCTACAACAATTGATTTTGTTTATTGACGTTAATTTAACCTAAAGATATTTATTCAGCCAGTTGATCATATCCTTTCTTCCTTCTTCAATAAAAGGTTTATCTTGAGGATTGATATCTTCTCTTTTGCGATGCACAAACCCATGTGTCTGTCCAGGGTAAATTTTAACTTCATAATCAACTTTACAGTTTTGTTTAAGCTTCTGCTCCAGCAACGTGACCTGTAACACAGAACATTCTATGTTGGCTGGGTACAAAGGTAACACATTCTACATTTACAGTCCCCAAATTGTCCTCATTTTTTACTTTTCTGGAAGACAGACATAATTTACCCTTGCTTCTGTTTTCTTTTCTACTAATTTTATACCTAAATGCATTTCTGCTGCTGCACTTGCTTTATTTAACTAGGCTTTTTTTCCCAGTAAAATATCAGCATGTGACTGCATCAAATGTAAAAAAAAAATTATATGGATGATATATTAATACCTGTAAAGGTAAAAAAACCTACTGCTCAATATCATGAGAAGGTTAGCATGTAGTGAACATTGTACGAGTTGCTGCTGATAGACCTCACATAAAAAATAAAATTGGGGCAAGAGTTTGAATTAATTTGAAGTTGAGGGAGGAGGGGCAGAGACAAAATCAACAGTTCAAAGGAACTGGAATTTTTGCTAGGAAAATTAAAGCCAACCCCACTCAATAAAAACACGTTTCTCTTGATCCCCTTGGCAGATAATCATCTTTCTCCAATCATTCTACACTCAGGCTCCAGAGAAAGGCTCTTGACAGAGTAATAGAAAGGAGAACCTCTGCAGGACAGTGTAAAAAGGAAAAGAGTAGCCACAGGATCTTTTTAATTCTCCTGCAACAAGTGATTCCATTGGTACAGGTGGGGAATTTCTGCAGATTTTATGGACCATTGGTTTCACCAAAGAGAGCCTCCTATCTAAAACTTGTCAGAAGGCTTTCTTTGGATTCTTGCTCTTTTCCTAGGAACTGATGAAAATCATCCATATTTTCAAACAGGAACAGAAAATATTTTTAGTGTCACGGTAAAACTTTTTGATTTGGGGATAAACAACATAAATTTGTGTAGAAGTACTGTAAGAGTTACTGAAAGAGAAAGAAAAGTGCAAATTAGTTTTCTACTGTCTCTTCATTAAATACCAAGATACAAAAAAAACATGAAAAGCATTAAAAAGACATATCTGTCATAGGAAACTCACCTGCTCCAATGGGATGATGTCATCCTTCTCACCAAAAATGAAGAAGGTAGGATGCAGCAAACTGTGTTTGTCCTCAAAACGCCTGATCACTCCTAAGGAAGAAGAAAACATACTTGCAATGAGTTGTGCTACCTAAAGTAGCTAAAACACCACAAAATCTAGACAGTGAAACTTAAGACATTTTCATCAGTTAGTGATAATCAGTTTGTGATGGGATTTAACACGCTTTGCTTAAAAGACTTTTTTGCTGTGGAAAATTTGTGATGTCATTAAAAATGAGAAGACCAGTTCCGTGGGAAAAAATCAGGGAAGAATTGTTACACTTGTCCCATTTTTGTGGTTTGCTTTGAGCAACTGCTTCTGACCACTGTCAGAGACAGGGTTCTGTGAAAGATGGACACTCCAGAACTGCTCGCCTCTGGCTTGGGAAGGCCATTTTTAAGATAATTGTAAATACTCATCATTCCACATACAAGATTATGATTTCAGTGTACGTATGTTTATACTGATACAATTTCATAACAAATTGACATTGTAATTTTAACTATTCCAATGTATTTGAATTAAAGTTACAGGAAAACTAACCAGCTGCCACCCTAGCTACTCTTTTCATTCCTGAGATTATTACAACAGAAAAGTTAAAAAATTAGCAAGTAACATCATTGAATTAAGTCAACTGATCAGCGTATCAGTGCAGCAAAACAGTCCCAATAAGCTTTCTGGAAAAATACCTTTAATTTGCTTTCACCTCTAACTAATATAAGTTGCTCTGGTTATGTAGAAGTACGGAAGTTTATAAGAAAAATATCAAAGTTAGCATAAATGTGTTGAGAATTAAAGTGTAAAGGGTTAAAACAGAGAGTTAAAAATGGTTCCTATTAGTAACGAGGGACTACTGTCTAAAAGATATAAAAGATGTGCCCAGAAGCCCTTTTTTCATTGCCAGCCAAGAGGAACCTCAGCCACAGTGAGGCCATGGCATTTGGCACTATGTTCACAGATGTGATCCTGGTCATGCCACTCTTTAAATACATAGATCTTGCTGGGTGCACTTGAGTGTAAAAACGTGAGTGTGCAAAATCAAATCACTCATAGATTATTTATAATAAAATCACCTTCTCCCACTAGATGTCACACTGAATTTTGTTACAGTAATAGCCCTACGGTACTTCTTCCTGCACTGGTATTCTGCTCAGAATGTAGTACATATTTCAGGCTTACCATAGAGGGACACTCCAGTCTTTAAATGAGGATTTTTCAGCATCAGGTGTTGCACTGCTGCTCCACCCCAGCAAAACCCAATGACACCAATCTTCTTCGCACCACACTGGTCCTTTAGATACTTGAGGACGACATCAACTTCTCTGAGACATGCAAATGAAAGTGAATTAAGGCTCTAGCCCTGTATCTCTGGCCTCCTTGGTGGCTGCTGCTCAGAGACTGGCTGGGCATCAGTCTGCTTCTGGGATGGAGTGACTGTCTTTGCATCACTCCTGTTTTTTCTCTTTCCCTTACTTATCAAACTGTCTTTATCTCAACCCATGAGTTTTCTTGCTTTGTTTCTCTTATTCTCTCCCCTGTTCCTCTCATGGGAGCGAGCGAGGTTGCTGGCTGATGGCTGGGGTTAACCCACAACACTACTTTACTACTATTCATTGCTAAAATACAAGACAAACTCCAGGGGAGGAGACAAAGGAGAAAATCAGTTTTCCTAGATCATTGTTACCAGGACATAAGGTGATTTTATGAACAACAGCCCAATTAATTTCGCAAATAGCAGCAGTTATCATATAGGCTAATACAAAGTTTGAGACACACTGCCAGTCAAGGCCATCCTGTTATCACAATTGTGACGTATATGTAAACTAAATCTCACATGGATGATAAACATTTTATAAAATTGTGGAAGCAAGTTTAAAATAGTTTTTTCTAAATCAGCAATAACTTTATGCAATCAAGCTACGTGTCAGATAAAAATGGGAAAAACACAGAAAAGTGGGAAAGCAGTATGCTTTGAACTAGCTGTGAACTGATGGGGAGCAGAAGAAATGTTCCCTCATTACACAGTGTTTGCTGACTGCATTTGCACCCTATCTAAAATCCATGGAAGTCGTGCTTCCCTGGGGATCAGGGTGGCAGGAGTGAGCTGCATTTTCTAGCCTTTGCTGGTTCCTTTCTTTTGAGTCACTCATCTCGCTTCTACTCTCTGTGCAGGTAAACACTGGGCACTTTTGTTCTTCGAATGTCTGCTTTTATCTGTAAAGAACCACTCACATAACCATGAGCTTGTCCCATGAGCTGCATGCAATTTCTATTTGTGGACAGCCAGCTATATTTGACCCACTAATAATTTAGGATCTAATTTTACATTTTTACTGAGGCAAAAATTCCTCTGAAATACTGGTGTCCCCTCGGTGGACAAGGAACAATGTCTGTACTTGTCTATTTTGCCGGCATCTCGTGTTTTCACCCAGTCATCAAAAGATGCCCAGTCATTAGAAGGTTTCCAAGCTTCTTGTCCAACAAAAAAATCTGGGCAGATGGCTCTGAAAGAAAAATGAAAATATTATATGTCCATTAAATAGTACTGAAAAAGGTTTAAAGGGAAGACCCTATATACTACACAACAAATTCATTTTGCTGAATGCACATTACTATGCGTATTAACCCACACCAAAGCATTTCAACTGCAACCCTCAATAATTTTCTACATCTAATGAGAAGACTTAGTACAATTTCCAGTTACATCTTGCCCTATTAAAATACATTACTTAATTTGATAAAAAGTTAACTGTGACTGAAAATCCTTGGTGGCTTCCTACCAAACTTAAAAAAGAAATCCCAAACCAAGCCATACAAACTACAATTTACACGGTACCTATGTTTAGGCTAGAAGGAACACTAAACCAGTAACACAAGAAAGAGGATACTCAATAGGCTTTTCACATATTTGAGGATTTGTTTCTGTGTTTGGCACATGCTAGTACACTTTCCCTTCATAGAAAGATCTTCAGCTTCTTTGGAATTTTTACCATAACAGCCAAGTTGCACAGAGGGAGGGAGGAAGCAGGCTGCTTCAGCCTCATGGAAATGAAAAATGCAGAGTAAGAAAATTTTCTGTTTCCCCTCTCTTCTTCTGTGCTTACCCACCAGCTTGTTATGGTAGGATGACTCAACTATTTCAGACTTCTATCACTGTTTCAACAGAAAACTCCTTGGAGAAAGGCATAGAGAAAGACTACAGAATTATTTATGTTTGTATGGTTTATCTGAAAAAAGAATACAGTTGGTTCAACAAACTTTCTTATTTAAAAGCCACTTTGAAAACAGTAGTATTTCTTACATGTATCCATTAGCTGTTAGCATATCAGCTATGTATCTGGTGTTTGGGAGTTGCCAGCCAAATATGTCGTGAATCACAATCACGGCTTTGTCGGAGCTGGTGGGGGGTTTGCAGATGTACGCCTTGATGTGCTCAACTTGTACCTCCTGCCCACGGCCTCCATAGTCAAACCTGTCTCCAATATCACATGGGCAGGGCCTCGATTCGTTGGCCATGTGTGATACTAAAGAACAAAATATATTCAGTAGTGAATACCAAAGCATGCTGTACCGAAAAATTTCAAAAGACGGTAGCATTTCAGACTATTGGATTTTTTAATCATTACAGTAGTAGGATGAACATGCTCATTACTGTTTGATCTAAAATGAAGCATTAGTCAATAAGCCCACTGGGTTATTTAATATAAGAAAGACTCTTGTTAGAGTTACTTATGTTATGAACTCTTCAGCAGACACCTGGTACATGCTAGGATTTCCATGCCCTACTGTAAGTAGTACAATAAAAATAAAGTTACAAGCAAGCAGCAAGGCAACCATCACAAATTATTTACATAGCGATGAAGCCAGTCCTTCCACTCCTCATCATGTGTATTTCCTGTCAGGAATGCATAGCTTTCTTTAGTAGACAGTAAAGGCTTAATACAAGACTTAGCATTTCGAAAGAAAAAAAACAACAGCTACTGTGTAGAATGATATAATTATGCATAGATTAAGCATTGTATTTTCATTAAGCGACTTAAAATATTACATAATTGAAATTTTCTGTGTCAATAAATCCTTTTTCTAAACAGCTTTAGCCTCAGATGTTGCAGACTTTTGAAGGATAATTAAGAAAGGTGCCAAGAAAAATGTATCTGCAAAAGTCAGAGTATAAAATTGTATTTCTTTAATATTAAATAAAGAGTGCATTAAAACTCCAAGATAGGAAGAAAAGAAAATCGAACATAAAAAACCAAAATCTTTAAGTTGAGCCAAATCTTTTATCAAGTAGGTGAGACTAGGGTATGGTTAATTTTTTTTCAAACTATTGCTTAAATGAAAACGAACAATTCACAAAGGTCGAAAGATGCCAGCAGAATCTAACAGAGCTGTATGTAGCTCCTTGGACTCAAGCTAATGATTTTTTGCCATCAACCTCAGATTAACCAACTGAGTGAACAGACCTGAAGAACTCCTTTGAATATTCACAGAGTATCTACAAATGATCCGAGAACATGGAAAGAATTTAGATAAAGCTTTCCCTAAGCTCTCTAAGGATAAACCATGTGTACTACCAAAGAAACTTTTCTAGTACAGAAGCAAGGATCTTCAAACTTGACTCTGTCAGAAATACAAAGAGAAATAGGAGAAAGCAGATTACTGAACGGTCCCTGGACAAGTAGGACTTAAAGATTTGTGGCACTAAAGGGACAGCTTTAGGAAAGCCAACAAACCACTTGGCAGCCAGAAAAATTGGACAGAATCCTGGAGATCAATATATTCTGGATTTGCAGACTTTAAAATTGAGAATATCCCAAGCAGTTTTTCCAGGCCTAGATTGCAGATATCAGGAGATTTCATTTTTGCAGATCAGTTGAAGACAAGTTGTGTCATACTTGAAAGCTGCATTATCTCTGGGCACACATCTATACTAGTGCTCTACCTTTTCTCTTTTAAATAAGCCACACCCACCCATAAGTGTCTTTTTTTCCCCTACATGTTGTGGTCTCACATATAGGCCTTCTAAGTTAAAATAAGTTTACCAAGAAAAAATGAATGAATAAATGAGCATATAAGGCAAAATACATTGCAAATATATAATAGGAAGAAGTTCATAAGTAATTTTCCATTCACAAACTATTTCCTGTTGATTAGACTAAATCAGAAAATATCACAAAAGCAGGGATTGAATATTAAAGAAATATATATTTCAGAACTCCAGAAATACAAATACAATGCCCTTACTAGTATATCCTTAAAGACTTTAATTGCAAACATTTCTATCTGATAAAATGTAAAGCAACAAATAGAACATGAAATATATGAAGATAGATAGATATATATATATGTATTCTCTGATGAAAAGAGCTCCAGATACAAGACTGTGAGGGATAGCATTGGCTAGTATGGTTCATAAGCCATATAGACTTGCAAGCTCTGTAGCACAGGCAAGACACTTCAGTGTTTCTGCATCTGCTGTAGTACATGCAAACAGCATCTTTTTCCATTTCTAAGATTCTATTGAAACATTATTTAAAAATTAATCCCCCCTCTCTTATATTCATCAAAGCTATTCCTTTAGGAGGATCTGCAAACCCACAGCCTTGGTGTCCCACCATTTCCACCTGCAAGCACTTGAGAATTTATCGGAAGACCAAACGAAAACAAATTTTCAGATACTTGTATCTACAGCCAGAAAAATATGAAGATATTGCTGTGTGGCACCATCACTTTCAACACACTCCCTTGAGTCTTCCTCCTCAGAGGTCTACCCCACCTCTGGAGGGAAAATAAAAGGTTTCTGAACCATCATCTCAAAAAGAGAAAGAGGGGGGAAAAAAAACCAAAACCAAAACCAAAACAAAAACAAACAAAAAAAAAATAGGAAGGAAAGTAACCCCAATTGCATTTATATGAGCTTGTACTCTGCCTGCAAGTAAAATGAATGCCTTCCAAACATGCTGAGTCACATCTCGCAAGCGCTTGTTCTACATTTCTCGGGGAAAAAAACCCATGAATTTAAAAAAAAAACCAAAAACAACAAAAACACCAAACAAACCTACACATACCTGTAGGACAGCAAGTGTGCGAGACAGGTGGGGCAGGATGCCGGAGGGTTACGGCTGAATTGGACCCCCAAACAAAGCGCTAACGCACAAAACGAAAGGGGTGAGCGCGAGGATCAGGTTCCTTTAAAAGAGTTTCATAAGCTGCTGCCTTTATCTTTGTGCCCGGCGCAGTGACGAAGGCCACTCTTTTTAAAGCTGTTCATTTCACTGCGAGCGTAGGCGGGGTGTGCTGCCATGAGGGGCTGCTGTAGCTGAGTACTAAGCCTTCTTTTGAACTTACAACAAATGGTATTCAGCCCTGGAGGGCTTTTTCTTTCCGTGTAGGAATGTTAACTTAGCTGAACAATCCATCTANCTTCGCGAAAAAACCCCATTCAAAAACCCCTTTTTTTTTTTTTTTTTTTTTTTTTTTTTTTTTTTTTTTTTAAAAAGGCGTTTCTTTGTTTTCAAAGGCTGGAGTAGTATCACTTTTAAACATTGCATTGGCAAAATTAGTTCCTTAGACTATTCATTCATGAGTAAAAGACATATTTAAAGTCATCAGCGGGATGAGGTGGTGAAGTAGAGACGTCATTTCAAAGCTCTATACAAGACAAAGCTTATATACTACAGGAAAAATGTTTTCTCTTTCAGAATGAAAATAAGTAGCATGTTAAAAACTAATAGCTTTCTAGATTGCTGTACATACATGCTATACGATAATTGTTTAAAATACAGATATTTTTATCNTATTTAAAGTCATCAGCGGGATGAGGTGGTGAAGTAGAGACGTCATTTCAAAGCTCTATACAAGACAAAGCTTATATACTGCAGGAAAAATGTTTTCTCTTTCAGAATGAAAGCATGTAAAAAAGTAATAGCTTTCTAGATTGCTGTACATACATGCTATACGATAATTGTTTAAAATACAGACTTTTTATCCTATCACAGGATATTTTATATATTTTTTTCCTTTTCCGGCTGAAGTCTCTGGCTGACCCTTGCATCCTTCCCCTTCTCCTGATTTTCTTTTTATGGGATTATTAGGACTATTTCTTAAAGACCTTTAACTAAATATGTTAGAAATCCAAAATTCCCTATTTCCTCAGATGCACATCTGAAAAGTAGACTAAATGTACACTAGTCTACCACACTTCTCTCTTAAAATTTAGTCCTCATATATAAGCTCTTTTCTCATACTCTAAATAACTTTGTTAGTTCTCTTTGTTTCCAATCCTTAAAATAAAGTCAAACGTGAAAAAAAGCCTATCCAAGAATTCCAGAGCAAAGTCATAAGTCTCAGAACCCAGCTCTTTTTCTTTTACGTTTTTGGCTCTTCTCACTTGTGTGCTACAAAGTATAGCATTCAAGGACCTTAGGTACTCCATAACAACTTTAGGTAATAGCCTTCAAATAATTGAGAGAAAAATTGTGAGTTTTCATCACTCCTAGAACACAAAAATGGCAGCAATGTTTGCAGAACCTTCTCTCCACCAGAGCTGTTTAACCACATTTCCATTTTCTTAGTCATACAGTCCTGGAAATAATTCTTCATAAGTAAAGAATTTATTCCACTTTACCTTAATATTAACATTCAACTTTGGAAACTAAACTGCTTTTAATTTGATTTCCTGTTCTTTCATGTTCCTTGATAGGCAATCCATGCTGGTTTTTCACTTAGAAGTCAAAACTTAATGCAATGCCTCCATGATCTCCGTATGTGCAGCTGGCTGCACTTCACGCTGTAAACACACACCTCTTTCAGTTCTCACATTTTCAGCTCTTACCTGGGGACTCACATTTTTATCATGAAGATTTGGCTGTACTTGTCATAACTATAATAATATATATTATATATAGACTTATTCATATATATATACTTTTATACGTGTATATATATACTTTTATATATGTATATATGTGTGTATATATATATATAAAATAACTATGATAATATGGTTCGGTAGCTATCTACCCTTTCATTTCAAGAAAATGCTGCATCTCAGTTTGTTTTTCTCCTTTTTGCTTAGTCACAGTGTTAGTGTTACAGTTCACATGCCGTTCCAGAATTTATGAATGACTGCTGTTCTCTAAATAGATGTCCTGATCGTCCTCTCCCACATTAACTAACCTTCTAACGCTAATGGAACACCATTACTGCGGAGTTATCCAGGTTTGACACTGGGGTAATTAAGGCAAAATACACTTCCAGACTTCTGCATTCTTCTCCTGGAAAATATGTGTTATGACAGCTGTATCACCCAGGAAATAGCTGCATTTATATGTTACATATAGGTGGTGTCACATGGAAATCAACAGCTAATTAGCAATTTCAGGTCAGAATTCTCTGAAGACCTCCCCATGGGAAAGATGGAGGGCCATTAGCAGCATGTAAAGGAGGAAAACCTTTACAATCCCATTAAGAGAAATGCAGGTCATTAGTACTGTTGACTATCTTTACCTGAGACACACCACAATAAATATTTCTCTGACAGTATATTCAATTTGAGAGACTGTCATTAGTAAAATTAAGACTTCCCTAAATTACATTTTTGCCCCATTTAAATCACATGCAGTCTTTATCTGTAGCACTGAAAAGGTGAAAAGGGACAGACACTCATGTTTGGTTTTCTTACAGCTTTAGAAGTATCAGCACCTGATGAAGATATGAAGCAGCTGGTTCGAAACTAATGATCACAAGCCTTTCTCCCTCTTTAATTATGAGGCATAACTAAACCACGGAAGTCACTGTCACAAGGTCTGCTAGACATCAGTAGTTCAAGCAGATTTCAAAAGGGTCTGGCAAATCTACAGACTCTTGGTTCTCCCATGGCCATTCAACACAGCGCAGGAGTGGCAACATCTAGCTCAGAAATCCCCCGAAGCACAGGTTGCCAGGATGTTTAGCAAGGGGGATATTCCCTATGAAGCCACTACTGGCCACAAATGGAGTCTGGGTGCTGAGGTGAACGCAATCTTGAGCTGATGCAACATGGAGAATTTTGCCATATCATTGATGGAAAAACGAGGTAAACAAGATACACCATGCAAAACCACGGATTGTTTCTGAAATGTAAGATTTCCTCTACAGGCAGCAGCCATGGTTTTAAGTCTCACATTAAAATGTCCTGTCTGCAGATTGCATTGCACACTTCAATTCCTAAACTGATCAGTTTAGGAATCTATAGTGTTTCACAGAGCCACAATCTGAGAAAGTAGCACCCCTTCTGAATAACCTTAGCCACAAATTTTGAAACAAGATGTGCTCCCTTACATCACCTGCTAAATACACATCTGCCACCAGGCTACAAGTCCAAAAAAGCTTCATCTCTCTTAAATGAGCTTCACCAAACTATGTATTTGTGTTCCTAAATTTTGGACTTGCAATTTATGTGGAACATAAATGAACAAGGGCCACAATACACAGATTAATTTACCATTAGTCTAAGTAACTTCAAACATTAATATGAATCTCAAGGAACTGGAGAATATTTCAAAGCATGTTAAAGTATGACACCCACTTTTGCAGTCAGAGTCCAGAAAATTTGTTAAAAGCAGGTCTCACCATCTGCAAAGACATGGACATAACAAAAGTATTTCCTATATGTGAAATATATGACACTATATACAATATACATACACTGTAACAGAACAAAAAGCCTTTAACAGACACATGTGGACGCAATTTGTCACATCCTACATGGTTTATGGGTTCCTAGGACCAGCAGAAAAGAGTGTCATACAGCAAAGGATAGGTCCCTGTATAGATTACTCCAAAACAGCAGTGGAATTTCGATAAAACTTTTTTGCTTGGGCTAGTAACCACACTTTTATAAAAGAGANAGTAAAGAATTTATTCCACTTTACCTTAATATTAACATTCAACTTTGGAAACTAAACTGCTTTTAATTTGATTTCCTGTTCTTTCATGTTCCTTGATAGGCAATCCATGCTGGTTTTTCACTTAGAAGTCAAAACTTAATGCAATGCCTCCATGATCTCCGTATGTGCAGCTGGCTGCACTTCACGCTGTAAACACACACCTCTTTCAGTTCTCACATTTTCAGCTCTTACCTGGGGACTCACATTTTTATCATGAAGATTTGGCTGTAGTTGTCATAACTATAATAATATATATTATATATAGACTTATTCATATATATATACTTTTATACGTGTATATATATACTTTTATATATGTATATATGTGTGTATATATATATATAAAATAACTATGATAATATGGTTCGGTAGCTATCTACCCTTTCATTTCAAGAAAATGCTGCATCTCAGTTTGTTTTTCTCCTTTTTGCTTAGTCACAGTGTTAGTGTTACAGTTCACATGCCGTTCCAGAATTTATGAATGACTGCTGTTCTCTAAATAGATGTCCTGATCGTCCTCTCCCACATTAACTAACCTTCTAACGCTAATGGAACACCATTACTGCGGAGTTATCCAGGTTTGACACTGGGGTAATTAAGGCAAAATACACTTCCAGACTTCTGCATTCTTCTCCTGGAAAATATGTGTTATGACAGCTGTATCACCCAGGAAATAGCTGCATTTATATGTTACATATAGGTGGTGTCACATGGAAATCAACAGCTAATTAGCAATTTCAGGTCAGAATTCTCTGAAGACCTCCCCATGGGAAAGATGGAGGGCCATTAGCAGCATGTAAAGGAAGAAAACCTTTACAATCCCATTAAGAGAAATGCAGGTCATTAGTACTGTTGACTATCTTTACCTGAGACACACCACAATAAATATTTCTCTGACAGTATATCCAATTTGAGAGACTGTCATTAGTAAAATTAAGACTTCCCTAAATTACATTTTTGCCCCATTTAAATCACATGCAGTCTTTATCTGTAGCACTGAAAAGGTGAAAAGGGACAGACACTCATGTTTGGTTTTCTTACAGCTTTAGAAGTATCAGCACCTGATGAAGATATGAGGCAGCTGGTTCGAAACTAATGATCACAAGCCTTTCTCCCTCTTTAATTATGAGGCATAACTAAACCACGGAAGTCACTGTCACAAGGTCTGCTAGACATCAGTAGTTCAAGCAGATTTCAAAAGAGTCTGGCAAATCTACAGACTCTTGGTTCTCCCGTGGCCATTCAACACAGCGCAGGAGTGGCAACATCTAGCTCAGAAATCCCCCGAAGCACAGGTTGCCAGGATGTTTAGCAAGGGGGATATTCCCTATGAAGCCACTACTGGCCACAAATGGAGTCTGGGTGCTGAGGTGAACGCAATCTTGAGCTGATGCAACATGGAGAATTTTGCCATATCATTGATGGAAAAACGAGGTAAACAAGATACACCATGCAAAACCACGGATTGTTTCTGAAATGTAAGATTTCCTCTACAGGCAGCAGCCATGGTTTTAAGTCTCACATTAAAATGTCCTGTCTGCAGATTGCATTGCACACTTCAATTCCTAAACTGATCAGTTTAGGAATCTATAGTGTTTCACAAAGCCACAATCTGAGAAAGTAGCACCCCTTCTGAATAACCTTAGCCACAAATTTTGAAACAAGATGTGCTCCCTTACATCACCTGCTAAATACACATCTGCCACCAGGCTACAAGTCCAAAAAAGCTTCATCTCTCTTAAATGAGCTTCACCAAACTATGTATTTGTGTTCCTAAATTTTGGACTTGCAATTTATGTGGAACATAAATGAACAAGGGCCACAATACACAGATTAATTTACCATTAGTCTAAGTAACTTCAAACATTAATATGAATCTCAAGGAACTGGAGAATATTTCAAAGCATGTTAAAGTATGACACCCACTTTTGCAGTCAGAGTCCAGAAAATTTGTTAAAAGCAGGTCTCACCATCTGCAAAGACATGGACATAACAAAAGTATTTCCTATATGTGAAATATATGACACTATATACAATATACATACACTGTAACAGAACAAAAAGCCTTTAACAGACACATGTGGATGCAATTTGTCACATCCTACATGGTTTATGGGTTCCTAGGACCAGCAGAAAAGAGTGTCGTACAGCAAAGGATAGGTCCCTGTATAGATTACTCCAAAACAGCAGTGGAATTTCGATAAAACTTTTTTGCTTGGGCTAGTAACCACACTTTTATAAAAGAGACTTAAAGATAGATAGATAGATAGATAGATAGATAGATTAGATTTCATTCTTTGCCTAGGTTACATTAGCCCTTCTATGTCTAGTTCCATATTTTTACTTCATTTTTTGATCTTCAAGCACTATTAGGAGGCTGAGTTTTGACTCATAATTCAGGATAGAAATTAAAACATGCAGAAATCAGACGATGGAGGTTATTAGCACATTTGATGAAGGGGAATAAAGTCATTATTTTTGGCAAAAATGAAAAATTTAGGGTTCATGAGATTGAATATATCATCATAATCTTTGATTAGTCCTAGAAAACATGTAAACAAAATCTTCGATTGACATTTTAGGGGAAATCTAGACTCAAGTAGACCTTTCTGCTCCTGCAGTGAGAAATTTTCATATCTCACAAAATATGTAGCCATATATACTAGCTTTAATTTTGAAGCTACTGGAATTGTGGCTACTCAAAGAATACCTTTCCAGATTAAAAATCTTTTTAAAGCAGTTTCTTAAGATATATACTGAATATCTGAATTAAGACTTCAAAGATGTATTCTGTACATACAAGCTTGAGTTTTCAAACTGACTGAGAAAACCAATGCTTTAGTTAGTAGTCCAAAGTATACATTCTGAGAACATCAGCAAAGGGCAGCTCGGATATCTCAGCTTCTTGAGCAGAGCACAAAAGGAAAGCTGGTGTTAAAATAATTGCAATCTAACTTTACAGAGCAGCTACAACAAAAATAACACACTCTGCTCCCGTGTGAGGTTCTGGCTCTGAAGTATGCAGAGCAGTAGTAAACAGGAAAAAGGAGGCTAAATTGGGAAAGTGACCCAAGGACAATATGTATGTCTGTCCAGATCCAAAATAAGGACACGGCTACTATGACCCATTCCAAAACTAGGAACAAATATCCTCACCACCATCTTCTTTGCATAGTATCCTTCCAGCTCTGCTTAAAATATCTCTCTTCATCAGGTGATAGCCTCATTTGAAAAACTAATGCTACACCAAGCATTTAAGCTACACAATACACCTTAAGCATGTGTACCTGCTTGTAGGACATTCTTGGATTTACCTACCACGGAGAGAGTCACCGGCCTTTAATTCTCGGTGTGTGATCATCGGGTGACCTGCATCAACACCACCCCCTCAAAAACCAGTGACCCCTAATTTCTTTGCACCACGCTGCTGCCTTAGGTATTTCGGGACAGCATCAGCTTCTCTGGAACATGCAAGAAAATGCAAATCAAGCAACCATAGTAAAACCAGTATCTGAAACTACGAAAATATAGAGATGCATATGACTGTCACCATATTATGCTGCTACTATATTTTCTTTTGCATACTTTAAATAATTAATTATTTCAGGTAAATGTTAGGGGTTGCTAATCTGATATAATCAGAAAGCCAAAAAAACTATCTCAATGTGATTCAATAAAAAAGCAACATAAGTACATCAAAGAAAACCTAAAAGGATGGATTGGAAAAGGATGGATATTGATTACACACCTACCTAAGAGGTAAAAGAGCTTACCACTCTGTGAGAAGCTGGACGGATTTTTGCTTTGCAAGTGCTGTTAGAAAAGTAGTAAAAACCTCTCTAGAAAATACTATTTATTAGCCAATGAAAATGCTGACAATAACTGTAAGATGTCATCTCGGATATTTGTTGCAGGGAAGTGAATGTAACAAATGTGGTAGATGTTTTCAGAATTTTCAATGAAGCCTGAAATACATCTTGCCGAGATGCTGTGCTCTGAAAATACTCATTTACCCCTGAAGCATGTGTCACCATGAAGAGCTAGTAAAGAGAAAGTATTGGCGGGAGCAAGGTGGCAGTTCAGGCTTTTATATCACCTCCAGGCTGCTCCCAGCCCCAGTTCCTCACCCCCTTGGGCACACTAGAGAAATTCCCCAACACACCAGCCTTGCAAACACAGCATTATCTGCCAACACATAAACACACACAACAAGCAAATTAAGTGCCAAAAAATTCTTTCCTGGCTGGAGCTGACACTTGAAACGTGTGAATTGCCTGTAAGAAATGCCAGGCAGCACCCAACCCTGCCTTCCCGTGGCAGCAGAGAGGGTACAGATTCCAAGCTAAAAAGTTTCCACGACAACTGACCCCTCTGAGACAGGAGCCCTCTGGAAATGATTCAGTTATGTCTCCCATAACCTTCTCATCAAATGCCCAAGCTCAGCAACATTCGATGTAGCTGCTCCCAATAATCCAAGATATTTGCTCTCCCAGGAAAGTTAATTAGTTTGGCCTCTAATTAGTCTGACCCCTTCTCAGTGTTGTCTTGCCAGCAGCTTCCCTCCCTGTTATTAAGGCAGCAGAGCCTGAGAGTGACAGGTCTTTGCTGATAAATGTGCGGGCAGTGTTGCACTCAGGAGGGGAAGATGTGATACTCCTCGTGGCTCCCAGCACCACGTTCCCCAGGGAGCCGCTGGCCCTCCCTGTGCCTGATGATGCCATCAGCTCCCCGGGGGCAATTACACCATGCTGGGAAAGTTCTCTGGCACAATCAAAAACTCCTTTCTTCTTCCCGTATAACGCCTTAAAGGATCAGTCTGTTACACTTGTGAACCGACAGATCAGAATTACGGTTTCTCACAGTTTGAGTCACGCAGCACTGTTAAACCGAGCTTTTTGAGGAAGAGGAAGAAACTTGCAGCCCATGTCACCAACAGCAGGTGACAAAAATTCTTCACCAAGCAACTACTAGGAGACTCGTCCTCGAATTCTCTTCAAGGCAAAATCATTGATTCCATCCACTTCCAGGAAGTCATTTCAAAAGGTCACTTTCGCTAGTGTAGCTAAAATAGCTGCATCCAATTTCCAACAAAACAAACCCAAAAGAAACTCCAAACAAAAACAAACCAAACAAACAAACAAAAAAAAAAGTGGAAAAAGCCAGTATCTGACAGCAGCAGGCAATGTGCTATCCAGCTGCCTGACATTTTACTTGTGTGTTTTCCTGCCATCTCAAGTTTTCAGCCAATCCTCAAACTCAGACCACTCATCAGAAGGCTTCCAAACGTCTCTTTCTGAAAAAAGTCTGGGCAGCTGGCTCTGCACACACAGACACAAAAATCAAAATTGAATAAATTAATCACACACTTAGATTTTTTTTTGTCCCTTCATTGCATGGAAGGTTTCTATCCAGACATAATTTTGATATCTTTTTTCCTGAGAAAGTAATGCTTTTAAATAACATTGTTATCTATTCCACAGAAATACCTATGAGCATTAGAAAACATTTAAATGTATCTATAAATGCTTTTTTCAATGACTAAACCAAAAAATACATTCTGTGATACAAATCTGGAAAATACTAGTACTTTTATCCGTAGTATTTTATCTGTTTTTACCTGAGTTTGAGTACATAATTTGAAACTATACACAGTAAAACAACAGATGATTTTGTAAGAGGTGATAAAACTATGTCCTGATTACAAAAATTTTACATTTTGCATACAACATATAGCATTTAACATAAATCCACCATTGATGGGTTCCATGTAAACGAAGATAATTACATAAAATAGTTGTTTACTACAGAGCACAGTGGTGAGGCTTACTTATGAGCTAGAAAAAACCAAAACAACAGACACCTGATAGACTGAGGTCAGCAAAGAACAAGTGAAGGGAAACTGCATGGGGAGAAAGGGACGAGTGTTTTACTCATTTGGTGACTGGAAAAAGGGAAGTGCAGTAAGAGTCCACTCAGTACTCAAGAGTTCCTGCATCACGGGATGCAAACCCTGGCTCAGCATGACCTCGGCTGATATTTGTCACATGACCAGCAGCAGAGCTGTGACGGCACACTCACTAGTGGAGGACAGAGTTTCCTCATGCAGAAAGGAAACAAGCAGGGGCTCTGGAGGCTGCCATCACTAGGTCACCACCGGGTGCTGCTGTGTGTTCTCCCAAGCCCATCCCAGTTGGAAGTAGTGGGATTTCTGGGAAACGGCAATCATCTTTCACTTATTAAAATGTCTTTGGCTCTCTCCCTCCTCAGACACACCTCATGGATGTTATTGAACATGATGAAATGACTAGATCAGTTTGGCCTGAATCAGACTGAAGTATGTCGCCACTTAGATTTTTTCTTCACCTTTCTATAATTTCTCTGAAATCATTTCTATAATTTCTCTGAAAAAAAAACTCCAAGAGTGACATCCAGAGCATAATTGTATTTGGAAATGAATGGGTGAAACTGTGCAGCCTTTGGATAAGCATCTGTCAGAAACACACACAGTGCTTTGAAAGTGAACCTTTCCAAACCCATGCAGAAGAACAGGTTTTCCCACTCAAACTGATCTAATAAGGAGATACTAGCCACTAGGCTTAATATGCTCCCTGAACTAGAGTTCCCGTAGCTCCTCATCCCATGCTGCACTAGGAAAAAATCCATCTAGTTTTATCTCAGTAAAAACCAGTGCACCAGTTCAGCAGCATCTTGAAGACACACACAACCGCTCTTCATTCAGACACTGCTGCCTGGAAACACTCAGTTTTCCTGAAGCCTTCTTCTCTTGACCACTGTGTTCTTAACAGTTCAGGTGGAGGGAAAGAAGGTATCTCAAAACCAAGTATGGTATAGCATGAATCATATTTGCTAGGTAGTATGGAAAAATACCAATTGGTCAGATGCTGGGTACTTTGGATAGAGCAGACTCTTGCTGTAACGAAGCAGCACATTGTCATACCAGTGATTTGCCAGCATCCTGCACAGCATGAAGGGTGTGTGTCCAGTCTCATGTTGAGAATGTTTGGTCACGAGATAAACATGCTTCCAAACATGGAGCAGAATAGAGGGTGTCAAGTCCTCAGGAAAGACAGTAGCAAGGAACAGACAGTAGATCCTTGCATCGTTCCAGTGCATCAGAAAACCTTAATGCTTGCAAAGGCAGCATTTTTTTCTCCAGAGACACAGAGCTTCTTTCAGTTCCACAGAGAGATCTCAGCCACAGGGCAACTGTCTGCTGACATCTGGCTTCCCTTATGCTCCATAGGCTCAGCGCATTAAAAGCACTATGTCTCCAAACTAGACTTCTACAGGATTACATGGAGGTTTGCTTTTTGGAACTGCAGGCCTGCTCGAACCCCGTATGAGTGTCTGTAGTGTATAAAGCAAATGGAGTACATTGCACCATATCCAGTTGTTGCAAAATTTTGCTTCATTTTGGAATTTAACTGTTGCTGGGCATCAAAAATGAGTGTGAAAGGTGTGCAGGGGAGAAGGAGATTGTATTTAATACCCATGTGTGTATTTAATACCCATGTGTGTATTTAATATCATGAATCATTCATATGCACATATTCAATGTGCATATTCAATATCACATCCAAAGTATATGACATTCATTCATATTTCTGCTGCTTTTTGATGGCAATTTCTTAAAATCCCATCATATAACTCAGATTGAATGACTGTTTATTTTTAAAAGGCTTGTAAAAGCAGAATACACACTTGTGTTTCAGAGCACACTATTTTTAAAAGCCATCTCACATTGCTGGGAAAACAGTCAGAATTACTTTGTACTGCGTCGTGTTTGCACTATTCTACTCATTCTATGTGTGCAGTCACTTCTGTAAACAGCAAAGAATGAAGGAATCATGCTGTACTCTGCCACGTTCCACAGCAATGTTCCTTTTTGGTTTTGTACCATGGAAATATGTCACTCAAACTGCCCTGGTAAGAGTTTCCTCTCATGTGTGAGAGTAACAGTTCTAATGTGAGGGTAGAAATCATAAAGAGTGGGATTTCTTGGATAATAGAAGATTTCTTGCATGTATCCATTACTTGTTAGCATTATCAGCTATGTATCTGGTGTTTGGGTGTTGCCATCCAAATATATCATGAATCACAATCACAGCTTTGCCTGTGCTGGCAAACATACACCTTGATGTGCTCAACTTGTACTTCCTGCCCCACAACCCTCACAGTCAAACCTGCCTCCAGTATCACATGGGCAGGGCCTCATTCATCAGCCATCTAGGAATCTGCAGGAAAGCAGAAATGAAAACCAGTTGTTATCTGCAATAACAACTATGATTATGAGTCAATCTTCACGCAGTCCTCCCCAGCCCCCTACAGACACCTAGTAATACCCACCTGGTACTGCAAGGCTGGAAAGGAAATTCCAGGTGTTTATTGTAAATAGGCTGCTGACATGTTTATTCCATAAATATTCATGAATTTCAGGTCAGTCAGCATAACCCACAAGTGTGTTAAGGCCAGAGGAAGGGTTTATGTCAGGCCACCACTCCTAGCTTTGTGCCTGGAGCAATCCAGCATGTGATAACTACATTTCCATGTGATGTCCCCACACACTGTCCTTCATAACCACTCCTCTCGTGTGGTCTTATAGTTCCTCCTCACAGGCTGGCACCTGGTAACCTCTTGCTGTTACTCCCGTGGGACCCCACTGTCAGCATACTGTTTTTTTGATTATTGCTCCCTTCAACCTTTCACACTGTATCTCCCCTTTCCCTGCCTCTTTAGGAAATCCAGAGCTGCTGCTCTCTACATACACCTTGGTGGTCTCTTACATCCCCTGCCATGTATAATCCTTTCCCAGGGAACCCATCATTAACTGGCATCTCTAAAAGTTGTAATAAATCAGCTTGAAGAAGGTAAATCAGCAGAGGGTTTCTTTGCAAAATAGTAAACTGTGCAATCTGAGCCGAGAGTGGTCAGAAGAATAGAGACATACACCAGTGCTGTGCGTATAACACATCCTCATACATCACAGATACGTAACTTCTCCAGAGCTGTGTATTTTAAAGGACAAACTGGAAACTACTCGATTTCTCCTCAAGTGAAGAAAGGTTTCTAAAGAATTTTAGACATAAGATGTCTTCTTAGAAGAAACTCTCAAGCTCAGTTTAGTTTCTTGCTCCTTTCAGCAGGAGACAGGTCACTGTGGCATCTTTTTAAACCAAACATTAAACATTCGGTGCTCCCTACTCCTGCCCTTCACAGGCTTTAGGTAGTCATACACAGAGAATTTATTCTACTCTAGTCTGAGAAGCTGTTTAACCTTGCTCTGCTGTCCCTCTTAACTAACCAAAATGAACTGTTTGCTTATTCCCATGTAAACGCATGTACCGGAACAATATTCCTTGCTCTGGCTGGTCGCCGTACTAAAGTTATGTGCAGCTTGCTGGCAATAAAAATCAAATGTGCTCTTCAATGATTACCTGTTTTTTCTTAGAAATATATCTTAGCCATTTATCCCATTCTAGATTTTCTAACTCTGAACTAGATGATCTCAATAGATGTCAAATAAGACCTTTAATAACACTTCCAGTAATCTCTCTTCAGTTTCTCTGCTACAATTGTAATGCAGTTAAGGATATTTAAAAGAGTTTCAAGATTTAGTTTCTCACATAAACCCTCCCTAGAAAATAAAACCAGATAACAAAGCAGTTTGGGTAAGACTCAGTTTGGGCTGAGTCTGATCTGGGAACTCTTAATTCTGCAGCCACAGCACAACAGCATCTGTGTTGTTCTCTCACCCACCGTGGTGAGCCTGGGGCCATAGCATCAACACAGAAATAAGTAACAAGACTCCAAACAGCTCTAGTCTGAAATGCTTCTCTGCCTTCTCTTTCATCCATCTGTTTATTCTTCCCACTGCTCATCAATCCTTGTCCATTTTCTTCTATGGCATGTCATCACGGTGGCTACTCCCTATTTCCTCATGCAGCATAGGAGTGCCAGACAAAAAACTGCCTCCACAATACTCCATTCCAAAGCAGAGGCTTCTCCTACCTCTGGTGAGCACTGGTGATGCTTAGATGGCAGAAATTCAGATTTACTAGCTGCTTTTCTTTGAATACTGCTTTTCCAGTGGTAAATATCTGGGCTGCCCCTCTCAGTTGAGCTTTATTTTGCTGAGGAATTTTAAAGCGATTTTTCATTATTTGGCCAATCAAGTTTAACAGAGAATTGCAAGGAGATTAATTCAGCATTTTGGAACTAATACTGTTTGCCATGGTTAAAATTCCTTTAAGCAGCTTAGTGTAACTCTATTTATACTTGCTTATATAGGAAAAAGAAAGATCTGACTCATGATGAGCAAGCATAAAGAAAATACCCTTGGGTTAAAATTCAAATCACGCATCTTCCAACTTACTGGCTTATCAAGTTCTAATGATATCCCAAGGTAATCTGATTTTGCTACGTACAGGAGATAAACTGATAAATATTCAGTACTGCAAAATAAAATGCAGGGTGTGACAATGCTGTACAACAACCAGTGTTGTCTCTGAATAACTACAGACTCCTAAGGAGCAGGTGGTATTCCACCTTTTATCACAGCCCATCAGGCTGGTGCCTTGCTGCACACAGAGACAACAACATTCAACAGCTTTGCTTGCTACAGCTTCCCACTTACTAGGGAGCCAGGTTTCCTCTGGCACTGGTGTACTTTTACTGCAGCATTTGACAGGGACCATTCACAGTGTTGATTACTGTAATCAGAGCCAAAGTCCCAGAAAGTCTTCTTCATGGCTTTCAAGGAAAGGGGCCCCATCTTGTGGACATTTCCTGGAGCAGGTATGGTCTGGCTGTGAAGCTGTTAACCACAGTGCTGGTAATGCATTGCTGAAAACAAGCTGTGAACACCAACTACACCAAATCTCACCCAAACTAGAGTTATGTCTGGGCTGAGAAGTGCAAAAACCAACTCATTTCCTTCTCTCAAAGCAAACCATGCTCCCGTTTCTGTAGGTATAAGGCATCCTGCCTTAATACAGCTTTTAAAGAAAGACTTGAATGCGACTTCTACATGCTGCTTGCAAACTCCTTACGAGCTCACTGAAGAGAGGGAACGGGAACAGAGGAGGGTGAGCAGAGATGAGGTCAGGGCATCCACCACCAGCGAGGTCAATTAACCAACCCAAGGAACAATCTCCCAGGGACCCCAGAGGCCATGGCACACTTGGCCACACGCTGCGAGCAGCAGGAGAGCCTGGATGCCCCAAAAAGCTGGAGACACCCTGTGCCAGCCTTGATGACCCATGTCTCTGTGCCTTTGGAGAAGAGTACAAGCAGGCTTTCACATCTCTCCTATAAAATCTGTTTACACAACGTGCAGCTGCATCCCACACACGCTATCCCACACCTACGACATCTGGATCATAGGGACAAGCGTCACCTAAAGAGGCTCTCCACCGAATGCTTATTTTTAAGAAGTTGCATAGTATTTGGGAAAACAGACAGGAAAAAGTTGTTGCACATGCAGTGCATGTTTCTAGCCCACTTTGAACAGGTTTTGACACAATAATGCAACTGGAATTTTTTACTTCAGGACAAGCTATAGAAGTCACTGCTTTCACAGGTCCCTCAAATTCCTATCTTTGTGATTACCAAGAGCTTCATCATGCTCATCCTTTGTCTCCTACAAAAATGATATCATGTGTGGCACTGCCTTCATAAACCCGTGATACTTGGAGAATTTTTCTGAGGTTATGTAGGAACAGCAGTGGTGGCAAGGGCCTGGAGCTCTCCTTGGCATACGTGGGAGCATTGTGGGACTGGAACATGGATGTTTGGCAACACAAGATATGGCTAGTGACCTGGTACAGCCCTCTGGGGACATGAGTAACAGACTTGTACTGAAAGCACCAGGTCAGGTCAGCGTGGGGATTTGGGGGATCAAAGGATCTTGGAGGTTGAAGGTGCCCTTGGAACTCACCTTGTCCAATCTCCCATGGGCCAGGATGAGACTGCACCACTCAAAGTTTTACTCATCCGGAAGGGTTTTGAAGCCCTCCAAAGAGGGAGATTCTGTCACTTCTCTGGGCAGGTTGCCCCAGAGAAGTTGTGAAACATCTCAAAGCTCCATGGTTCCCCTAATGCCTGCTGCCTCCTCACCCTCCCCTGTGCCCTTGCGACACGACCTTCTCCACTGTACCCGTGGAGGGTGAAGATGGAGGCAGGCCCCTGGCCCAGCCAACCCCAGTCCCCAGCCTTGCCCCACTCCCGCTGAACTCTAGGCTGAACAACCCCAACTCTCTCACCCTGTCTCCACAGGTCCAGCCCCCTCACCATCTTTGTGGCCCTAAAGTTATTTTGGCCTATAACCTGCTCCTGATGCCTTCCTTGATTCCTGAGCACCATGGAGGCAGCCAGTGGCTAGGTCTAGTGAATTATTTGTTTGTGTCAGCACAGTCCCAGCCACCATCTTGTAGGGCAAGTCAGGAGCATTTCAGGACATGTGTGTCCTTTTTGCAGTGAATTTAGCCTGCTAGTCTTAGGACTCTGATCTTGGCCTGTCTGCATGCACCCATTTTTCAGTCATCTCGGGCACATTCATCTCCTCCTTTGCCTTTGGAAAACATTCTGTTCCTAGTTTGTCTGGAAAATTTGTGCATCCATTTTCTGTGTTCTTCCTCAGAATTAAAAAGCAAAAGCTAAAGTGCTTGAGTGTAGGGGATCCAAAAGAAGACAGCTAACAATACCCTGCATGACTAAGGACTGTCTAAATGCAAGTATTACATAAATTAATAATTTCTTCAGTCCGAACTCTTTGTCATGCACAACAACCAGTAGACCAGGCTTCTTTACCAGTACCAGAAGAACAAAAGAATCTAAATTCCAGCATTTTTTGGACAGCAAATAGCAGCAAATCACACTGATGATAAATGTACTGTACTGTACCTTACAGTGCGCATTTTAACAAACAGTGGTGACCTTGGTTGCGTAATTTTGTCAGTCCTTGAGTTTAAGAGATAACCACTTGTGTCATGGATCTCACAGTCCCCAATACAACTGAAAAGAAGAACGATTTTTTTCACATACATTAAAATGCCGCTATTTACACACTAAAAAAAAATTCCTTCTTCTTCTACCTTAAAACTCACTGACTGCAAAGCAGAACCTCAGACTTGGGAAATAAGCAGCACAGATTCCCCTATTAGTTAGAGTCCATGGATATAAATATCTTCCATCTGAAATGGTCTCACAGTATAATTTTTGTGACTGTGGCTCCCCGTTGCCTTATCTTCACCAGAGATAAAGGCAGCAAAGAGTCTTAAGAGACAGCTCCCAGGCAAGGCAAGGCAAGGCAAGGCAAGGCAAGGCAAGGCAAGGCAAGGCAAGGCAACTGCTGCCAAGTCCATGCTTTGACACTGTCAGGGTTGTATTCCATAAAGAGGGAAGGTTCTCCAGATTTCTTGTGGCACGGTGGTGATATTTCTTTACACACCCACACAGAATGATTGTGCATGGATCAGACTGTGTCTGAGTAATAGAAGGTGCAAGGAAAAGGATACTGAAATGTCAGCTCTTTTGCAAGCAACAGAGGGACAGAGGAGCTCCTGCTTGTGTCAGAAAGAGTAATTATCAAAAACCAGGATCTCACACTCAGAAATTACACCCTTCCTGTAATTAAACAGGAACAGCTACTGACATATTGAATAAGGACTCCAAAATGTATAGATGCATTAATACAGCTGGGCATGCAACTCTGAAAGACTGGAACGATCGCCGGCTCGAAACATTTCCAGTGCGTGTGTGTGAGGGGCAGGGGCAGCTCGGGCCTTGCCTTTGGAGAGGTGAGGCCCTGCCCTGCACACCCCACACCCCCAGGCCTGTATCCCGGCCCCACAGTGGCCGCCAGTCCCTGGCACACCAGAGGCCATGCTCCACACCTGCCTCTGGAGCCCCCCTCTAGCCCCAGAGTGGCCAGATGATGTGAAGTCCCACCTGGGGGAAGGGCCCAGCAAAACCAAAGGCAATGCAGTGCTAAGGATACTTAAACCAAGGCATGAGGCAAGCGTGCCATGACGCTATCTCCTCTGGGAATGTCTGTCAGCTGAGCACTGCTGGAACCAGGACTGGTAGCTACTTGTTCTTTTCTATGCCTTTCCTTCCTTCTTCTTCTAATTCTCTCTTTGATTTTTTTTTTTTTTTTTTGAGTTTTGAGTAATTTGAAATTGGACGGGCTTGAAGTTTGCAAAATTGAATGGACAAGGTTAACACTTTGTGAGACGTTTTATGTTGATAGAATGCTGCTCTAAACCTTTTGCCAAAGTTCTGTGATTTTCTATAGTTGCCAGTGAAGCTTTGGGGTTTCGTTTTTAATTTTGGCCACTTGAGAATATTGTTGGTGTTTCTCCCATGCATCTAACTCAGAGTACATAAAAAAGTGTAAGCCCTTTTAAGAGGCTCATTGAGCAAGTATTGTTTAACCTACTCGGTCTGTTGAGGCATGCAGACAACCAGCATGACATGACCATATAGCTACACTGATAGGATAACAATGTGTGAAACTGCCAGAAATTCATATAAATGTAGCTAGCTAGACTTAACTTATGGCAACATTAACAAGGTGACAGGGTGAGAAATCGGCAGATGTAGAAAATAAAAAGGGGCATGGGTTCCTTAGAGAATCTCTGAGTAAACACTAGTTGCCAAGTCATTACCAAGGCAATGAAATTTAAAAAAATACACAAAGCCAGCGTGTACATGGGGATGCTTATTTTTGTTTACGCATTATGTTGATGAGTGATAAAGGGGAAGAACTTGAGAGAGGAACAAATATATAAGATGAAGCAAAAAATATAATCAGGATTGAGTGAGCCCTGTATCTGATCAGCACAATTTAGACCACAACAACAAACCCACTGTTTCTGCAGTGTTCGTGTCTGGGTAACTTCCAGAGGAGTGACTGTTTATGTTTTTACTTGATGTTGATAAAGGAATACTAGAAATACCCTTTTTAATATCACCAAGGGAATACCTGGAGAGTGTCACCTAAAAATATAATTCCTTCCTAACTCCTTAGTACAGCCAAGTGTTTGTTTCAGGCACAGGAAATTCTGCCCGGTACAGCTGAGAAAAATACTTTGTAGATAATAAAAGAAAATGTCTGTATGCAAACCCAGGGTACTTCCATGAGAACACCTATGACCATCAATCATCATATCAAAATAAAGCCTGAAATTACTCAAGTAAAGTCATGATGAAGTCATGCTCACTAACAAAGACAAATGGATAAACACTATCATTACTATCAAGATCATAATGTAAAATAATTAGGTAAATAAAAAGCGAGAAAATTTCAAAAAAATTTTAATGCCTAATCATCCTTTAGTCCGACTTTTATTTCACAATCTTCTGTAAATATTGTAAAAAATAATTTAAAGCTATAAATTAAAATGTTCCTATTTTAGTTTGTGACAACTTTCAAAATATTTTTCCTTGACTGTTTTCTTCTCCCAAATTAAATCAATCACTGATTTTGAAGCCTAGCATTCCTTTCTGCTATTGTCAAACAAACATTTTGATCCAATCAATCATATCCCTTCTAGCTTCTTCAATATAGGGTTTGTCTTCAGGTCTCATGTCTTCTGGCTTCAGTTGTGCAAACCCATGAACTTGCCCAGGATAAACTTTAATTTTATATGGAACTTTACAATACTGTTTCAGCTTGTCCTCCAATAAGAAGACCTGTCAAAAAAAAGCATTTTTTCCATTACATTATGGGGCTTTTTAAAATTTACCAGATTTTCTGTTTCTCATAGAGAAAGTGCCTCTTTGAGTGTAAGACTGAAACTTTTTTTTTTCGTATGGATGAGTTTAAGATGGTTTGGTAAATCTCATTGCCACAAAGGAACAGGTCTGTTTCTGCTCTTAGGCTTGTAACCTACACTTTAAGCTCTGCTCTTGAGAGAACATATTTCATAAACCTTAGTCCAAAATCAGTCCAAAATATTTTGACAGGCTTACTAACATAGTTTAAGAATACATGGAGGGCTTTTTTTTTTTTCTGTTTACTGAACAACAAAAAGACATTGCTCCTGCACAATGTTTCTGTGATTAGTACACACATGTTTATATGCAAAGTACTAATCATGTGTTTAATCTCCATGTACATTTTCTGGCACAGTCTGTGCTTATTTCTAAGAAAATAGAAGAATGAACACTTATTTTGCCCCACAAGTTTACTTCTACCCATTGCACAGATTAGAGAGAGTACCGCAATTTATTTTATGGTTTTTTGTTGGTTTTGGGTTGTTTTTTTTTCATACAGAGCCCTTCATTTTTCAGTGCAGAAAACTCTGTATTTAACGGGGTTTTTTTAGTGCAGGAATTTTTTCTTACAGAACCTGCACAGAAAGAAAGCTTCAGGAGAAAAAGGTGTGGTTTCAATGTGTAACACATGACAGAAGAGATGGATTTGCCAAAATTGTGCCCCTGGGAAAAGGTCACATTCACCATAAAATGAGGACAGGGAGTGAAGGATTTGTTTTCCTGTGTGAAGGACGCACACATCAGGCATAGATTAACATGCTGACTAATCCAGTTAGAAGTAAATATTGAATGACTTCTGCATTCCCAGAGCACACCGCCAGTTCTCCAGTCAGACACTACCCTAAAAAACAAGCTGTGCTAGAGGTGGTATGTCATCCTTGTCACTGAAGAAAAAGAGTTTATGCACAGAAGAGGGCACCAGTTTCCTACCCATATACTTATCCAGCCTCTCACATATGCTTGCAGTAGGGGTTATATCAGAACACAGACGGCAGCCAGGAGTCAAAACATTTGAGTCTACAAGCTGTTATTGTCTCAGCTAAAATTCATGTCCTCTCTCTTGACACAGTTTATTTTGTCTTCTTGTAGCAAAAGCAGTAAGTCATGGGTCCCCATCATCAGAAAATTCAGCTACTGAGCTGAAACTACTTTTTTTTTCCATTTAGTGTCCAATTTCAGTGGTTTAAATACCTAATTTCTCACCTATAGCAGTAGCATACAAACTTTTGAGATGCTTGGCTCATACCAAGTTGGATATCCCTGGCCAGTTTCACACTCTGCCTATCTAGCCACTCAGAGACTCATGACTGTTCTTTACTGTATTTCTCACCTTGAAAAAGAAGATTTGAATGACCTAAACAAGAGAGGGAGGAAGTTGAAATATAAACAGAACCATCCAACCTGTCTAATTTTTTTTATCTGAAAGGGTTTCTAGCAAGGATTTCTGTTCAGGATAAATGAACTAAGGGAAAAGAAGGAATCTTTCCGGAACAACTGCTTACCTGATCCAAAGAAATAGTGTGGTCTTTCTCACCAAAAATGAAAAATGTGGGATTTAGTAAACCGTATCTTTCTTCAGAGTCTCTAACAATTCCTACAATGTTTTGAGAAACAGTCTTTTAGTGAGGTTAGCATTCCTGCAGGATAAATAGCAAATTAAAAGACAAAATTTCTATTTAAGTTTACTCATTAGGTACATTACTTAGATCAGGACAGTTGTTATTTGGATGGAGAAAAAGCTTTTGGGAAAGCCCATTTCCCTGCTCTCCAGGTACTAAAACAAGGAAAGAATTTTTTTTCTTATTTACAGTATTAAAATTTTTATACCAAAATAGCCTATTGCTGAAATAACCATAATTAAAATCTGCAACTCACCTTTGAGTTGAGTGTTTATAGAAATTGTTACAAAGCAGTAAGTGGAATTACAAACTATGCATAGTCATGTGAACCCAAGTAAGTTTTCATGTGTTCTACACTACCATAGAGGGACACCCCAGCGGTTAATTGAGGATTTTTCAGCATCAAGTGATGTACTGCCATTCCACCCCAGGAAAACCCAACGATACCAATCTTCTTTGCACCGCATTGTTCCTTTAGATACTTCAAGACAACATCAGCTTCCCTAAGACATATAAACAAAAGTAAACTAAGGAATCTATTGCAGAACCAATACTTGACAATTTAAGAAGTAAATTACAAGACATACATGATATTTTTTCTGTGTCCGCACCTCTAATCATTCAAAACAGGGATTACTTTTAAAAGCACATTTCAGGCTAGAGCAGTGGCTTTTCTTATTAAATGAGAGTTAACATCTCTGGTCCTAGTTTAGGAAAGTACAGGTGTAGGCACTTGAATACTTACCTGAATTGTCACCTGCTCCTTTGTTTTCAAAATCAGTAAATTTTTATTTGAATCACTTTGTCTAGGACAGGACAACTAAAGACAAGACATATCTGCAAGTAGAACAACACCTTGCATTATGGACTGTAGGAATAGATAAGTTTCACTGTACTATCTCTACAGAGTTCACCTATTTGGATAAAGATTTTTCCTCTGTCATTCCTGTTGCATGAGTTAATACTAAAATATCCTACCAAGGCCACATGCAATCATATTATGCTAAAGTAGCAATCACATTGTCAGTAACTACAATGTTTAAAAAATAACTTTTGCATGGGATGCAATGAAAAAAAATATGAAAAATATTGTCATCGTAGGTGAGAACAAGTAAATTTTTTCTTTAATTGCTGATTTCTTAGGCGTCCATACTTTTATATTCCTCATTACCTACAGAGTTTTAAATTCAGTTTAAATACAGACTTCATAAACTATTAACTATATTTTCAAACATTAAGTAGAGTTGTGTGGTCATTCAGGTTTGGTAAGGCTGACCAAAAAAAGCCCAGTATGAGAGTGATATGAAGAGGACATTGTGTCCTAGGCCTGTGGCCACACTCTCTCAGATTTGGTTTGTTTGAAAGAGTACTAAGAAAGTCACGGGTATGTTGGATTCCATGTTCTCTGAAAGAGCAATGAATCTGAACTGGAATGTTCACCTACAAGTGAACACTCTGAAGACAGCACAGGCATGTCCTAAGATCTTAATTTTTTAAGACAGTGTCCACATATCTGCTCCTCTTTGGAGCAGGATTTTTTCATAATTGGTAGTCATTTGTCTCTTCAAAAAATTTGGTCACAGCTTCTGCAATTATATGGTCAAAAACTTGGCTGAGAGACATTGAAGATAGACTGTGGCTGCTGGAACGTGTAGACAGGGTCAGAAGAATATTTGTGGCTTGTAGGATGATAGCTGAGTAATAAGGTGTCATTGCCTCACTATCATTTGCAGTTTTGAGCTGTGGTAAGAGATGATGAAGAAAGAGTAATGCCTCCCATGATTCAGGGAAGTCTTGTTACAGCCATTGTTAGGCTGTAGAGATAATGATCCCTCTATTTCACACTGAAAAAAATAGTAGAGTTGATCGGCGGTATCTTAGGTTTTGGTCAGTCTAGCAAATTTTTGTGTGGTGCTGCTCAGGAGAATCTCATCAGTACCTATCATAATCTGCAAGGCAGAAAGCAAGATGGGCACGTGACAACTGGCAGATAACATCTGCAGTTGTAGAAGACTTTTCCTCTTTATCTTGAGGAACTGGAGGCAGAATCAGCACCTGTGGGTGAGAGTGCTGAGTATTTTGTTGACTGTGAAACACTGTGAGCCTGTGTGGCCAGTATAACATAGCTAGAAAAGTACCCAGGAAAACAAGATGGGGACAATAAGCAGTGATGGGCAGATGAGCAGATGATTCTTTTCAAACCCCAGCCGAGACAGTGTCCAGAACCACAGAAGAATCATTGAAACTATGGTTGGGCAGCCAGCTTGCCCTGCTGTGAGGTGCCACTTCTAACATTTCATATAAATTTCCCTTGTTTGCTGGATGCTTTTAAAGTTCAAGTACAAATATGTATCTTACTTGTCTACTTTCATAGGATCATGATTTTTCATCCAGTCAGGAAAGTCAACCCAGTGATCAGTAGATGTCCAGGGTTCTGTCCCCTTGAAGAAGTCTGGGCAGATGGTTCTGTGTGAGATATGGAACTCAGTCAATTTTCATTGAACCTGTGGATGTCTAAATGTCTGCTAACATCTTCTAGTCCAGAGTACTCATCTATACGATTACTGTCCAAATCATGTTTTACTCATCTTATTCTGGTAATCAGCAGAGCTGAAAGTATATGTCTTTGTATGGTAGAAAAAAAGAAAAGATACAAATAAATGCTCATTGTTTCCTTAGAAACACTTAATATAAAAGTAAAGGGATTAAACAAACCTCCTGATCCTATATAAACACATACATACTTCTTTGCTATTACAGGCTAAAGCAAATGTTCAAAAGGTTTGGTTCTGAAAAGCTTATACAACTTAAAATAGATACTACGGTTTATCTTTGGATCACCCATGCTGCTACATAAGCACAAACACAGGCACTTCAAGAGTCCTTGTGCCTTTGTGCTCAGGTAGCCATTTTTCCTGGGTCAGTTTTAGTAGCTTTGGTGATCCTATGGAAGTGTTTTGTCCATTTTGTTTTTTATTTGCTCAGACTGAAATGGCATGGTTGCCTTCTGTGTATTGGAAACATCATACGCCATGCCTCGCTTTGGGCCTGGTGATCTACCAGGGAATTTAAGGGAAAGATAGGAAAGAAAGTTGCTTACATATATCCATGACCTGCCATCAAATCGACTATGTATCTAATATCTGGGAACCGCCATCCAAACACGTCATGAACCACGATCACAGCTTTGTCCGTGAAAAAAGATGGTCTGCAAACATATGCCTTGAGGTACTCAATTTGTACTTCATGTCCAAGGCACCCATAGTGAGACCTTTCTCCAGTATTATATAGAAAAGGATCAGCCATTTGAAAACCTAAATGAAAAAAAGAAGAAAAAGACAGCAAGAATGTAAAAATAGTTTGTTAAAAAAAATTATTTAGGGCAAAAAGGCAAATGTGGTCTTCAGAAAGTAGTTCAGTAACTTCTGTAAATAACATTTATATCCTTGTATGAAAGGAGAAAGTAGAAAAAAGGAAAATCAATGTTCCAGTGCAGAATGCCTCTTCGTCTATTATGTTATTATAGCTGAGAATAAAGAGAAATACCAAAACCAAAGTTATCAAACTACAAACAACCTGCACGTGTGACACTCATGTCCCATTTGTTTTGCTGCCAGGTAGCTCTGTCAGCACTGGTGTGAAGCACTATGGCTTCAGACATCATTCTCTCCCAAGGCACGGGGCCCTCATGTGTGCCTTCATGGGGAATTCTGAGCTGGTTTCTCTGAATTATTTGCAAGGACCACAGCACTCAACTGCTGCATTAAAGAGTAGTGTTCAGTGCTTCTCTTGGTGCTGGTGCCTGGTAGCTAATCTGTGCTGTGCTTTCTGTAGCAGCATCACAGCTCTACTGGGAGCAGTTAGAGAAGAACTGCAGTAGAGATGTGTAAACTGGGTTCCAAAGCCATGTGCCCCTATGCCCTTGAAAGGGATTGCAAGAAAACAAGTGTATGTGCCAGCCTCATTCAGAATATTTGAGAGTATTTGGTTTTGTCCTTTCTCCAAAAGTAGCAATTAGAGACAATGAGCCAGTAGATGTGCTAGACAGATTAAAGTCAAAAGTTGTTCTGACTCTCTGTGTCAGGAGCTTGGAATGGACTCTGTGCAACAAGTAGATTGTGATCCTGTAATTAAAAGTGGTATTACAATGCACCTATACAAGGAATCCAATTAAGTCTGCAGGGGCAGTGATAGTAGTAGCGTTTCCTAGTCATGTACTGACTTTGAAACTGTCCTTGAGGTGCAGTACACAAGCATATACATTATGACTGTCTCTGCTTCATCATTTCTACATCAACCTATTATTTTAGTTTGTGTTGTAACATGTATTTCATAAAACCATCTAATCTCCATGGAAGAACAACAAATTCCTGTAAAAATACATTCCTTCCTCAGCTCTCCATTAACTAGAACAGCAGAGAGCTACATTCCAGAGTAATGGGAAATTTTGCCTAGGCAATATGGACACATTCAGAACCATGGTATGGACAGGCTGAGGAACAGAGAGTTGATACCACAGAGACTCACCATTTTCTTATACCCTACACAACACTTCCCAGTTTGCATGATTCACTCTGGCTCAATAAAAGAATCCAAATTTTATATGCATTTAGACTGCTTTATACCCAAGATAATCAACCTCCCCAATGCATAGTGTAGAGACACTGTTCTCTGTACTCTCCCAGCCCTGAGGCTGCTGTCACCAGATCTGGCAGGGCCAGCACTGAGTTTGAGCAAATACACTTGATTACAACCATAAGCCCCAGCTGATAGTGATGTAGACATACAGGAACTGGGCAGACATGGCTTTACTACTCTAATCAAGCTCATTCAGATAAAGCCATGAGATGGATGATCTCTCATCATCAATAATCCCCTGTGCTGATAATTGAGAATTGATTACATGTGTTAATTGTTATCCCACCTTTCTCAACATCTGAATATCAGGCTTGGTGCTAGGAAGCATGAAGTAGCCTGATCTTCAGAATGAAAACCTCCATTGTTTTGGCATTGTATGAAAGTGGAAATTGTGACATTCATGGGAGATTATCTCGATCTCTAAGCCTTCCATAATGCTTGAAACGCCTGAAAATGCTTGAGAGGTCTGTTCACACAAAAGTACTTTCTACCTCTCTTCTTATAACCTAAGATGAATGAGATTGTTGAAGTACAGAAGGCTGCCTGGAGAAACCACAGGCACTCTCAAAGATAGCTAACACTGCTGCCTTCTGAGATGGCAGCCACAGTCTTACCCCAGTGCAGCCTTTTGTTCAGAAGGGCACAACCTATGCTCTCCCCTTCAAGGAAGTGGTGTTTAGGAGGCATTAAGCTATGCAAATAGTTGTGAACTAGCCTACTCCCTATCCATCAGTTGCTTCCCAGAAACCATTTCTTTTGCCTATGCTGACTGAGGCCGGGCCAGCTGGCTCCTTTCCAGGCACCAGGCAGTGGAGAACGTTAGTAAATAGTCAGCCACACCTGGACTGCTTAGAAGTTTGATGGGATCCTGTTCAGTCAGAAGCTTTATTTGTTCCCGCCTGCTTTGTCCCACGCAATGTGGTGTGGCAAAGCAACACGACAGGATATTTCCAGTCGCACCTCATTCCCTCTTCCCACCAATTTCAGCCATTACACTTTTCCTTTTCCTGCTTTCCCTATGGCACTGTTCCAAGCAGGCAGCATGTCGCCTTTATGCCCCGCTCCTCATCACCGAGCTCCAGCACAGAGGAGATACAGGGCCTGCTGGGAACAGGGGGAAAAGTGACTGCTGCTAATGGGGAAAACCACAGACATTGATGAATCTTGTGTCATCGTACTGATCCTTAAGAGAAAGCCTTCTTAGAGCTTCTCCTCTCCAGTGGTCCTGTTCTTCTTTAGGTGTTTTGATATCATTCATCTTTCATGCAAGTAACCTAAAAACTGAGGAGAGTTATTTAAACAATGCAAAGGTGGGCTCCACCAAAGGTGGTAGGACAGATGTGAACTACTGCATTTCTAGGAGCAACAAATCACGTAGTTATATTCTGCTGAGTCTTAGTTTTCATCAGGAAAAAACAAAACTCTACTTAGAAAGTGAGGTTAAAAATCCTTTTAAAAACGATCAGGTTAAACTCAGGCAGAGATCCTGCTAAGGACAATCTCCACTTCTCAGAAAGTGAGTATGAGCACGTGATCTCAAAGTGCTGTGCTGTTTGGCAGGACCTTAGACTACTGATGCCAAGATGTGACATCTCTGCCCTTTTCCCGGGTCAAGCGATAACATTTTAAGCTACAGCAGCATTTCATTTCAATGCTAAGGGCTCAATAGACCAAACAAGGAAAAGAATGGAAATTCATTACCATAAGGGCAAAAAAAATTATTATAGTTCTTTAATGTGAACTTGCTACTTGATGAACATAAACAATCAGTGTCCTCAGAACTATTGCTCTGCCATAGCTTGTAGAAAACACTCAAAATGAAATTCAGTCTTTCCCAAAGCTGACAGCCTTTATCTTCACCTTATCTGCCCCTTGATACTTGTGTTTGTGCAATTCTTTTACTGAAACCAAAATAAATCTCTCTTTAAAGAAGTAGTTTTTGCTGATTGTTTCATTTCTTTTCAAAGAGCTATATCTATTTGCTTAGCAATTTCAGATTTTCCCTTTCAGCACAGGTAAAAGTAGTTATCCTTTTCAGCTGTCAACTCTGTATGGACCAGTTTGCCATCACATACCTGGAGTGCAGGATCCTGTTTCAGCCCAGCTCGCTTCTTCTGCTCAGTGAGACACGAGCTAGATTGCTCTAAACAGAAAAAGAAGAAAACCAGTTCTTGCTGACAGTTTTGCTCCTGGTGCTGCCCATCCAGTTTTCAGGTGCTCTTCAAGTCTTCTGCAGATTTGGGGATTGGGAAGTGAGGAGGAGAGGCTTTGCTCAAGAGTCATCCCGAACGGAAGGGGTGGGGACAGATCATGCAGAGAGGCAGTCTGCAGCAGGCTCCACATCAATTGCCTTTACTCCACCTTTTATTTATTTATTATCTAAGGAGTTTAGAAAGAAAGATACACCCAAACACTCTACTACACTGTGATGTATGCAATGCAGCCATTTAAGACACTGCAGAGGCTTTAGACGTCAGTATTTATAACTGAGACATTTAGCATCGGTGGTGTGTTTGCTGATGCATTTTCTTGAAGAATATTCACATACTTTATTGACTATAATAAATGTTGTTAATGAAATTCGAGGTGAATTAAGATGAATCTGTCCTGGCAAACTTGCAGCTTTAAAAACTTACTAAGTCTCCCTAGCACACACATTAAACATATTAAAACCACACCCATAAGTATTCTCGACAAGTCGAAAAGTGTTCCAAGTTATTTGTGATTAGACTTGCATTCGACAAGCAAGAAAGATTTGAGTCTGTGGTGGCTCAGTGAAATTTTCCGTTCCTATTTCCACAATGCCACTGTGTACAAGGAACATTAACTTAGCCCTCAGGCTGACATACACTCATTTTCTCTGTGTGTACACAGGGTTTGAGTGCGTATGCATTTTGTGGGGAGGGAGGGCGTGAATATGAGAGAGACAAAAGAGCTCAAAGAAAATTATAATGTAATTTCAAGACAAAGATCAATAAAGAAATTTTTATTCTTGGTATATATGATGAACAAGTTCCCCAGTCACCAGGTAGATTCTCAGGAGTACTCTGTATGGTAGGGACCCCAGTCTGAGGACTATATTAAATACGTGATGGACGGATCCAGTTCACCAAACTTCAGACATTTACAATGATGATGTCTACATGTCAGCAAGGTGTCTACACTCCCACAGTGTCATCAATATTTAGAGTATGATTCACACTCCATGGGTGTCTTTTTTTGAATGAAAATAGGTAGTCCCCTAGATGACCCAACTAGTGCAATAAGAGTGCTGTGCTGAGTGCATAATAACCCAAGCACAATGAGTCCTACCTCTCTGTGCTGTGAGGGCTGCACACAACTCAAAATTAAGGTTTGTCATGACCAGAAAGAAGGTGTTTGTCCTGTCATACCTGTCAGGAGATTTGCACATCAGGATTGTACAAGAAACCATTAAAAAGATTGCTTGTGTTGCAAGGGATGGAGTGGGGAGACTTGACTGAAAAAATATGGTTTGTACTTTGATATTAATGGCATCTTGCTTGACCTTGTGTAACTCCACCCAGGTGGGTATCTTGTACTCAGATCCACAAGACTGAAGTATTGTCTTCCTACCTTGCCCCCACGGAACTTGGATTCATCCAAGTTGCAGTCCCCTGGAACAGACCAGGCCAGCAGAAGCGTATATCTGGTCCCACATGCATCTCACGACTGTAAACCCTGTCTTGGTGCCCAGCCTTGGGGATGGTTAGGGTAAAAGGAGAGCAAAGGATTCACTCTGCTCTAATGCAAGCCTTCGCCTGCACACTGTGTTTATGGTTGACCTGCAAACCCTCTATCATTCAGATCTCCCACACTTGACAAGACTGTCTTCTTCCCTGCAAGATACAATCACCTCTGTAATGGACTCAGGATTCTGGAGATCACTGCACCCATGAACTTCCTACACTCTCAAGGTACTTACACGTTTGATTTTTTTATGCCTGCTGTGAACATCTCTATTTTTAGGGTTAAGGGAAAAAAAAAAAGGAAGAAGACAGATAAGAGTTGGAATGAGCGCAACAGATTTACTTGTTCAAACACACAGTGGTGGAATTTCTCCTTCACCTGAGATACACAGCTTGTTTTTGTTTGGCTTGACTTCTTTTTTTCCTGAAGGCTTGCACCAATACTTCTCTGACTGCTCCTCCTGTTTTTATAGAAATGGGCAGAGAATAAAGCCCAAAAGTTAATCATCACAGCTGTTGGCTGCAATTTTAGCTGTATGTCAATAAAAGAAACAAGATCCTAGGACATGCAAGCCTGCTGCCCTGAGGCAAAAGGTATTCTCTCCCAGACGACTACTGATATCTAAAAACCCAGGAAGGCAGGTACTCTGGTGGCATCTAATGCAGAAGTGAAACACTCAGATGGAGAAACCAATGAGCAAGCTTAGACATGCCTGATTTACAGTCACCTCGTACAGTATTTGGAGTGCTGTTGGTAACAACAGACTCGTCAGAAAGTTGAAATCATTACAAATGTTATATCTATGTTGGGAAAAAACCTGTTCAAAGCATCTCTGTTGAGTGATAGGATTGCAGCCTAGAAGCTGCAGACAAGGCAAGAGGAACAGCAGGGCTCCTCTCTCCTCTTAGGCAGTGCCAGCCAGCAACAGCAGCCTTGTTAAGGGGTTACCACTGCCGAGGTACCTTGTGAGGAACTGGTAGGGAGGCTCTTGGAAAGGACCACAGCAGAGACACGGTGGGATGGGGTCAAATTGCAGCTCTGTGGAGCCAGCTGCAATGCCACTGGGTACTCTGTACCCAACATCTGCCTTCATAGCAAGAGGAATCCTTTGGGATTTGGGTCTCTTCAAGAGGGGAGCATAACGATTCCCTCTAATAGAGCTTCACTGAAAAGACAGCCTTACTAGTGAGCTTGTAATTGATGCTTTTTTTTTTTCTGTATGTTATCCCAATTCCTTTCCCTCCATCCAGCAAAATGATGCATACCTAAAGCTATCTACTGAGTCATCACTTGAGAGGGGAGCAATATGTTTTAACAAATGTGATTTAATACTACAGGTTTCTGGCTTGGGTGTCCAGTCAGTGCTGGAATAAAGACCCTTGGAAATCAGGTCAACTCTTCTTATCGCAAATCAAGGCTTGGCAGGAGGTTTACATGTCCAGATACTTTATTTGACATCAGTGAAAACCAGTCTTACACTTACAATTTTGTTCTTTACCATTTGCCTAGCGTGGTACTCTGCAGTTGGCAGCTGCCTTTGCCTGGAGCATTACAGAAATTCTCCAAGGAACCCTCTGATTTGGTTAGAAGTGAGCCATATCCTTCACTCTTTCCCATGCTTTCCCATGCGTCTAAGAAGAAAGGCTCCGAAGCCTGTCCTCTGTGGGAGTGAGTGACCTTATCTGCTTCATCTGGTGCATCATCAGCAGGCATGACCATGTTCCCTGCACTGATCAGAGCACCCGCTGCTCCTCACAGGGCACCAGGACCAGGGTGATTACTGCTTCTTCACTACAAATCTTCGCATCTCTCACCATGCTTCCACTCCCTTGTGATTTTATTTGCTGCTAAAAAATAATAGACTCAATCTGTCATCATCTCTCCCTTTGGCCATCTCCCCATTGCATCCACCCCCTCTTCCTCCTGTTCCACTCTGTTCCATTTATGTAAGTTATTTGAAGCCACTGGTTTCAACTGGTTTCTGGTTATCCCTCTTAATGTCCCAAGATTTTTCTGGGGTAGGCTAGGGTCAGCTCCCAGAGGATACAAGTACTTATCTACCTAAAATCAAAATTATTACTTTGACCACAGGAGTAGAGGGATGATCTGCAAATTATAGTTTTCCATAGGTATGTTGCTAGTTTGCTTGTTGGCAACGTAGAACTGGTTGACCAAACAGGTTCTGGGTTTCTCATGCTTGGCTTGGATTAATTTTTACTTAAAAATAAATTGTGAATGTTTATTCTCAAATTTCCTATTTTCCCTGAAAGAGCCTGTGGGATTTCAGAGGGTGTGCTTTGTGAACTTTATAGAAAAAGGGTGGAGTATAACTTTAATTACGCCATGCAATAACAGGAAAACTGTTCTAATGTTGTGGGTGACATGCAAAGAGGGGGATTAAAATTCCTTGCCACTGTCCAGGTGTTTCTAGGTTATTTAGTAGCTCTTCATTTTATTAAGAAATACTTCTAATGAAATTTCAGTACAAGGTAAGTGATTCCAAACAATAATGAATATTACTAGCAGTATATAGGGAAAATACTACATTCTGAAGCAATGGCTCAAAAACAGAGCAAAGGCGGCATCAGTTTTTCACTGAACACTTTAAATGCAGACACGAGAAAGACAATAGAATTAAGAGTACATGGACAATTGCATGGACTAAGGGCTGATTTTCTTCTCTAAAAAACTAAATATCTATTTTGGGCATGATTTAAGAATATGTCTAGTGTCTTTTTCTTACCAAATATTTTGTCTTCTTCTCTAAAACGACAAAAATTTGGAATCCAGTAATTACTAAAAAACACTTTTTTCCCCATTTATCCACCATTCAGAGTATTACTTTCAATGATGAATTCATTCCATGTATTTAGTCATTGAAACTGAACTTTGTATGTGGAATTTTCCCCATAAAATGTTGATTTAAAAAGACATATATTTGGTCAGTTTTATTCCAGGGCATAGGTCCTTTTTTTTTCTATTTCTTTATTTGAAATGTGTTGTCTTGTACAAAACTCATCCAATTTTCATTTTATGTTTCAGAAACTTTCTGGGATTAATCAGATGGAAGGGAGTGATTTTATTTCCTTGTAATTGAGTTCATATTTGCACTGAGATGTAAATAGTATTTCAGTCTTCAGTACAAATAAGCTGTCCTGGACAAAAAGCTGCACCTTGTGCCCATAGAATTTATCTTACTTTTCAGAAGAGGTAACTTTCATGTGCAGAAATTTGGCTTCTCCTCTGTAAACTCCCAGCATGCACTTGAACAGTTTCATTTGGCTGAGATTTTCCAAGACATCCTTTTCAAAGCCAAGAAGACCCCAAATTTCCACTTACATATGGTCCCCCACAGGTTATATATCTTCGAGATGAACCTTCAGGGCTTTTTTTCCTAACTGGAGAACGGGAAACTGTTTGCTACTCCCACTGATTATTGAAAAAATCTGGCAAAAATTACTATACTAATCAGTGTTTTAAATTCCAAAACTTTAAACAGAGTGCCAGGAAAAAAACTTTTAGCCATGTTTTCTCAACTTTAAAAGTCCTGTTTTGCAAATATGTGTATTTATTAGTAATCCTGGAATGTATCCAGACAGCTTTGGACTGTATCCCACAAAGTAACACAGACGCCCAAGTGCAACATCAAAGCAACGAGTTTAAGGAAAGTATATGTAAGAGCTTCTAATTATATAACAAGATAATTACCATACATAATTCAGAGCAATCAAGGGGTTTTATTAAAAATGTTTGCAGAGAGCACCTGTCTCACCCTTTTTCTAAAATGAGATAATGAACTTTGTCCTAGCAGAAAAAAAATTACATTTTGGTGCAATCCTGCAAATGGTTAAGACTGTGCTGGAACTATTCTGAGTCTGTGCCAGTTAAACAAAATTAGTTTCTACGACTCCCTGAGCTGGTGCAAACACGTAACGGAGCATCTCAGAAGACAAAAGGGGTCCAGGCAGGAAGGGGGCCAGCTCCTTGTGTGAATCCTGTCCTGCACTGCCCAGAGCAAGCACAGGAAGGCACACAGGCACTGTGCATCCCAGGTGGAAGGGAACAGTGGGCCAATCAGAGTGCAGTCACTGCCCACCCTACCTGCTTCAGATGCATGCGGCATCAACCATCGCGGTGTGGAAGAGGTTCTCTTCCCCTGTCCCCCCAGACAGTTCAAACTTCTGCTAGCACTGTGTGTGCCGAAGCAGGTGTGCGAAGAGTGAACCCTTGCTTGCTCTTCCACAGCTTTGTTGTGAACTAGTGAGTTTCAAACTGGATGCTTCAGCAAGTAGAAAGCATGAGCTTAACCAAGAAACTTCAAGGCCTGATCAGATTTGCTCTAAATGGCTGATAGTAGCACTTCCAGAATTCACAGTTTCTAGCATGCTGCTTCCTTCTGGTCTGAAATGGATCTCAGTTTCCTGACAGACCCAAAAAGAGATCTCAGAAATCTGAGATGTTATAGGCCATGAGACAAAAAAATTGAGGCCCGCCTTATTCAATATTTCACAAGGTTCATCTCTAAGGTGCTTTGATTTCCCTTTGTTCCTTGGAAGCTGCAGAGATGATAGCCTGTCTTTACTTGACATGGCAGGTACCATAAAGCAGATCTCTTCCAAAGACCTGTCTAGAGCCGCAGCTTAGACCTCAGGACAAGCTCAGGTATTCATTACAGCCTGTTCTCCTGGTTCAGGGGGAAAAACCAATCCAAACCTGAAGCCTCAAGCTGAAATCAAATCCCCAGTCACCTGCCTCTTCAAAGAGACCCACAGGCTGCCCACAACTTGTTATTAACTTCCCCAGAGCTCCTGGCTTGTTTGTAGGTTTACCTGGGGAGCTGAGATCAATTTTTTTGAGTGAAATCACCACTTGCTTCTACCAAGCTAGACCCCAGGGAGTTTCTTTTCCTTATGTGCAAACCTTTTCATAACTCCAGACACAAAAAATAAACAAGTTCTCCAGGGTGTGGATCACCCTTCTGGCTTGTTATCTGGATAGAGAGGTAAAGAGAAAAGGGAAATTAGTCATCTTCTCTGCAGAAGGAACTCATAGTGTGTCTCTACTATCACATACTCTTTCTCATGAGTAATAGACTGACATTAATTGGAAGAATTTGTCTGAATGTCCATACAAAAGGTAAAACTCAGATATAAAGAGGTGGGAGTAATGTAGTGGGAGGAAGTCTTGGACAGGCTGGTTCTGAAAGAAGGACCCAGGACTTTCTACTTAAGACATATGCCCTCAGTGTAGACTTGAAGATTTAACGTGAATATGCTGGGTCAGAGATCCATGCTCAAGCTACTGCCCCACCATGCTCAGTTGTGCAGAAACTGCCATACACACGTGGCCACTTCTTAGCCTCTGTCTTCTCTAGAAGACTCTGCCTTGGTACAGCCACTTCTGGTTTTATGTGAGCCAGAACCAGAAACCTGATTCCTCTCATTCCAGTCAGATACCGGTGTACTATTAGCTATTCCAACACTTCCTCTCTGGCTTTAAGCAGAAATTGCTGCCTGCTGCAGATCTCTTCCCCTGAAATTTCTTCAAAAGTGTCACGAAAACGGAATTTTGATCACGTGGATTTTTCTGATGATACGTATTTATCCTAAAATAATCACATCTACATAATTTCAATTCTTCAAGAGTTAAACCCCACGATTTAGCTGGGCACAACCATTGCTATATGTTATTCAACAATCATGACAAGTTCTTTCCTGTGAGAAAAGACATAAATGCCAATATTTTCAAACTTAAACCTCTGAGAGCTAAATGAATTTCCAAGGACAATTACATACGTGAATTGAGAGCAAACAGTAAGCATGGCCTGACTCAGAAGAACAGCAATGAAACTACACACTCCTCAGTGAACTTGTGAATTATGTAAACAGAAAACCAGAAATTAAACAACAGGCTCCTTCTTGGCATGGTAATTAAGGCTCTTGGTTACCATGCAAGATGCTGTTATAATAAATGTTTGTTAAGAGGCCCATTTTTGTTTTCTCCTTTGATGGGATAAAAAAGTTTTGTGAAGTTTGGGAAACGAATGGCTTCCCCAAATGCAATCTCTATCTGGCATGTTTCACCTGGGTACACTTCAAAGTAATTTTTGCTGTGTTCATCTTTCAGGCAGCTGAACTACTGGCAGTTGTGTTGATCACTCCTGGAAACCTTCCAGAGAGGAGAATCTGCAAACTTCTTTCAAAGGTCATTAAGAATTCTTCTTATTCTGTAGGCATGGTATCTTTTCAAGGAACACTTCTTTCAGTGATCTCCCAACAACAGCTGAAAATCTACAACTCTAACCTCCTCGTCACACTTGTAACTTTCTTTTCTCTTGTACAAAATGGCTCTTCATTAAATGGCTCTCTGTTTATCTTAAATGTAAATTTTACAAAGAAGAAAATATTTTTTTCCTGATTTTTATTATGAAAACAAGCAATAAATGGAGTTTTCCAGTTTGTTATCTACAGATTCTAAAAAACACAAACATGACTGGGGTGCTGAAGAAGAAGTCACGTTCGAGCCACACTCAGAAGAGCCAAGCCAGTACAGGTCTCAGTCATACAGTGCACAACACTTGCCCAAGGCCCCAGTCGCTTTATTCCCTGGGTTCCAGGGGGAGCTTTGATTTGTTTGTGAGCACAGCACTGAATATATGTGGCAAATTTCTAAGTACAATGGATCCAGGTGAGTAAGAATTTATTGCTTTCAGCTCTTAACTCTCATTAAAATATGGTCATGTTAAATAAATTAAAATGAGTAGGTGAAGAATCTTATTAAATATCTGTGATTATACGTAGCTTACTACGTATACTAAATACTAAAGTATAGGACATTAGTTGCTCTGCACGTTATAAATACGAGTTTTCAAAAACAGAAAGAGATCTTTAATTTATTTCTTCTCACGTGTCTTCAAGAGACAATCTAAATTCAAACCTCTTCTTGGTTGTGACAGCTGCTCTGGAAATAATTCTACACCCAAAATCTACAAGCCAAAATGAAGTATGCTGCAGGTCTTAGATAATTTCAGATATAACCATTAAAGATGTGTTAACATATCTGAATCAGATTATTTAACATAAGTTTACACTTTCAACCCCAAGTTTTGGACTGCAGTGAGAAAATCTGTAGTAGAAAATCAAGAACAAGCTCTTTTTGGTGTACGGGTTTCCAGTTCACCTGCATTCACAGATCCTTATTGCTCAGACAAACTGGAGAGCTCTGGGTCACCTCTCTTGTCCTCTTGAACTTTCTCCTGTTGCTGCAAGGTGCAGGCTGCTGGTGAGAACACATCGATTCACACAGGCACGCTGCCCCGTAGGGCTGGGCTCACGTGCTGCTGGGCTAGCTCCCATCCTTTATGTCCAGGCTCACACAACAGGCTCCTTGCATGAGACCATTTGGTGCGTCAGTGCTGAAGCACTCCCATACCCCTCCCTGCTCCCTGTTCCCCTCTTGGTGGAGAGCTAAAGTGTATCTCTTTCCTCTTGGCTTCAGACTGCTTGATACTGCAGATGGAACATTTTAGCAGTTAGCATTTTGCATAGAACTTCCCAGATTTAGACCAAAAATTCACTTAATGTCATCAGGGTGACAGTTACCCCTACCTGGGTCCTCACCAATAGGGCAGGTTAGAAATTTCTAACGTGTTCTTCCCCATATCCCCCCGAACAGAGGGACAAGGGACTGGTCACCACTGGGGCTTGGGGAGTGCAGCACTTCCTGCAGCTGAGTGGAGGCAGAGATCATCAGACACTGTCACATCACCTCTGTGCTCCCAGGTGAAGCCCTAAGTCCCCACATCTTTCTCCCGAACCACCTCCAGCCCCAGCTGAGCACAGGCAATGACTGACCCAGCTCAAGGGACTCTGGCAGTCATGGGATGTGATCTGGGGACTATTCCAGATCACTAATGAAGATACAGGAAGATATGGCAGCCTGAGACAAGACAGCAGATTGGCAGCCCCTGGTGACTCGGTCATTCAGCTGCCACCAGTGCTAGTAGCAAGGTGCAGGGCAGCTGTGCAGGATGCTGCTTCAGATGCTGAAGGCATCAGACACGCGGAAACACCCTGCGGGTCCTCAAGTAAAATTCTTCCTTAATCAGCTAGCAGCATTCAAGGCAATAAGTTTTCCAAAATCAGCAGCTGCTTGTTTCATGTCCCATCAAACTGGCAGGTGGCCCCAGCTGGTTGCAAGCCACCAGGGTCCCTGCCTGACTGGCCACTGCAGGCCCCAGAGATGTTCCATCTCCTCAGCCAACTTCTTCTCAGGGTTGCCAAACCACTTCCTGGGCCTGGAGTAGAGGTGCCCTCTGGTGGCACCCTTGGAGCTCTGTCACCTCTCTGAACTCGTCTGTGCTCCTGCTCCTGGTGTCCAGACCTCTGTTGCCATGAGATTCTTTAATGCACATTGCATAATCTTGCTGATGGTTGACATGAGGCTGACTGACCTGTAGTTCCCTGAATTCTCTTGTTTTGTCTCGAAGATAGTTGTGACACTTCCCTTTTTTCTGTGTCCAAGGATCTCTCCCTAGTACCATTTTTTTACTGCATAGAACCATGGAATTGTTTGGGTTGGAAGGAACTTTAAAGACCATCTAGTTCCAAACCCACACCCTGCCCCCTCCCCTCCCATGGGCAGGGACACCTTTCACTAGACCAGTTTGCTCAGAGCCCCATCCAGCCTGGCCTTGAATAACACTTCCAGGGATGGAGCATCCACAACTTCTCTGGGCAAATTCTTCTAGTCTTTCTCTTAGCCCCATTCACACTCCTCCCATCTTTCCCTACTCATCTTGGCCATGCTATTCACCATGGCCCTTTCCACCATGTATCTCTCTAGCTCCTGGCTGTTCCTCCTGCACTCCTTCATGGTAGGACCTCTGTCCACAGAAGAAATGGTATTTGCCCAGCATCGGTTTACCCTCACTGTGAGTGAGTTTGAGGGAGAAAAAGAGTCACCCGTGAGCCTTTGCTTTCATTGAAGGTACTGTGAAGTTGAGGCCTCACAGAGAACTCCCTGCCCTTTAGTGTATAAAATTCTCCTCTGCCTTTCCACAGAAGCAGGATCAGGAACTCGGCTCAACTGGACCAGGAGTGTAAGGAAAGCAGAGATAAATCATCCCCTCAAGAACCTATAAATAATTTGAAGACCCCTGATTTCCTTCCTGTAGAAGCTCAGTAAAAGAAGAGGGAAAAGGAGTGGAACTAAATTTGCAGATCCAGGGGAGAACAAAAGAGGAGAACCCAATTTGTGGCCCCAAATATATAAGACCTGACCTGGAAAATTTGGTACAAGTTTTTGACAGCAGTTTCTGTTCTAAGGGCTCAGGCGATAATGAATCAGAGAAGACAGGCTCTCAGAAGACTTTTCCAGCTTAAACAGTGATAAACTCAAAACTGACACTGACTTTCAAAGTAGGAACATTCCCAGATGTTCTCCATTGAAAAGTACAGATTCCAAACAAGGTTGTTCTCGAAAGCTGAATGGTGATGCCAAATGCAGCTGCTGAAATAGTCTTCAGGCCCTTTGAGGACAAGGCCATCAGAAAGAAATACCATGCACTGCCATTTCTCAGTGTGTTGCCATCTTTGTGAGATTACTCTTTCTCTAGCACCTCTAACCAGGCTGAGGCCCTGGCAGAGGCCTATCTTACTTGACTGCATTAAAAAACAAGTATAAAAAAATGCTTAATTGATACATGAAGGAGAGTGAAGAAAATGCACCTTTTGAGTACCAAACACATTTGACATTCCATGTCAGTCACCCAACTAAAAATCTCCTCCACTACTAAGCATTTTTCTTAGACATCAAAAGCATTAAGTGGTTTCTTCACTGTATTCTTTGACCCTTCATTGAAGACACACAGCAAATACATTCTTGGCAAAAGGAAAGGAGCAAAAACTGAGGGTTACGCCCCATGATGCACCTTCTCAGTGTGCAAGCTACAGTGAAGTAAAAGTTACTACAGAAATCAGACAACCTCACAAAACAGAGGTCATTGACTCTGATCAGCCTATAAAAACTCTGACCTTTAGACCACAGCTCACTTTCCCCAGGACACTCTTTTTGTTGTTGCTGCAAACATTTCAGAAAAAGCAATAACAGAGTTATTACAAATCTAAGCCCTTCTGTACTTCTTTCGGAGTCAGTGCAGGCAGCAACATAGGTGTTGTTACAGAAAGAAACTATAGTGACTATGTGGATCATTTTCCCTAACAGACACTTTTTCTTTTTTGGCAACACTCACGGTTTTAAATGGAGTAGAACTGAACCTTGCCCTGAGAAGTTCAATTTAATTTGGTTGGCAGTCATAACCTTTAATAACATCTGGAAGGCCAAGATAAAGGTTTCTGGCAAAAAAAGATTGCTTCTGCTAAATACGGTGGATAATCCCTAACTGCTGTCATCTGCAGGGATATTTTCACAGAATTTTGAAGACATGAGAACCAACATGTCCTCAGAAGCACTTATTAGCAGTCACTTGATAATGGTAATGTTTCACACCACACCTTCTATTACCGAGGAGATCAAAGTCCTAGAAATAGGAAAAAAGTCCTTCTAATCTAATGACACAAATATCTAACTATCTAAAAAGTTCACTTGGACATGATGAAAGTGTTTTAGGTAAAGAACTGTATACTTCAAATGATATTACACTTTTTAGGAATGGGATATTCTGAAAGACCAATACAGCCTGTTTGTTTGTTTGTTTGTTTGTTGTTTTTTTTGAATGTAGAAGTCCTCCACCAAGAAACCACAGCCACAGAGCTCTGAATCCCAAGCAGATTAATAACAGCCATTGACTCCAGCATGACAGCAGGATCCCAAGCAAGCTAATAGGGCCTATGTTTTAAATAAAAAATCCACTGCAATCCACATGTGAAAAGATCCCTGCTCTGTTTAAGAAATATAATTTGGTGAAGGACATTCTGCAGATCTTGAAAAGAGCCCTGAAGTTTTGCAAATCCTTCTTTAATCCATGGAAATGGTTCGTGTTAATTATCCAAGTATTACCTAGGTTCTTGAAATCTAGACATGTAACCAGCCTTGATTGTCTTTTCAGTCAAACTCATTAAACAGTATTATCATTTGGACTAGGTTTTTTACCACATCTCTCACTTAAAATGCTAGCAGGCATAATTTCTTTCTTGGTTGAAATATTAATGATCCATAGAACAAACTCCAGTGCATAGCCAAGCATCTCCTCAGAAACAGTTTCTTAAAGAAGCAGGTCTGGAGCCTATGTCGTGGCTGCGTCTGATGATGCTCAGCCATTACGCCCATCCTTTAGCTTATGTTTGGTGCAGTACTGCTACACATTTCATAGCACAAAACATGAACCACAAGTCACATATTCGTTCAGGAAGTTTGACTCTTCCGGTAGCTACTAATCATAGCCCAGGTTTAGTAAGAAGCAAGCACCAGCTGAAGGGAAACACATTGTTCAGTACTTCATATACTGAGGCATCCGTCAGTATTTAGCACCAGTGCAGCAGCCTGGACCAATCTCCTGATGCAGCAGCAAATGTCACAGCATTCACAGCACATCTGAGAGTACTTCTCTCCATCTTCATTCCAGGAACCCATGGCCACAGCAGCTACCTGCTGGTTAGGGATGGTTCAGGAGATGTCACGGCAGAACAGCCGCTGGCCAGGAAGCACATCCTCTAAAGGCCCTGCAGTGCACAGGCAAGATCCAGGCTAGCAGTGGCTTTCACCGTGTGTTTTTGTAGTCTGCAGACCTCTGGGCTTTCTGATTGTGTCAGGCCAGTTTTCTTTGTGCTACACACCAAAGAGTCTGTTCTGACAGTTTTTCTCCTGCCATGGAAGCTCTGGGCCTCCCTAGTGGTGGTGCATCATTTAGGAACCAGATACATGTTCACTCCAAATACTGCTTGGTTTTTCAAGATAAGCTGACATCTACTTGGTTTTATTTAAGATAATCCATTATGTTTTCCACATTTCTGCAACTTGCTGTTCACAACTAGCTGAACCAATTTTGCAGTGAGAATCAGATGAACAGCTGAGGGGAAAAAAATAGGACAGCAGCACTCAAAGGAAAAAAAAAAACAAACAACTGGTTAAGAAAATAAATGCATTTTTAAATGTTCATCTGGAGAAAAACTGGAAAGCAGTAGCTTTTGCTGTTTGGCTTTCTCAATGATCTGAACTTCCAAAATTACTCTCAAAATGTAAAGGAATCATTTTTTGAAGCCATTTTAAAACGCGAGGGTAAATGGAAATGTCCTAGTACGAATGCTGGATAGCTTCCATTTCGCAATTATTATTTTGTATTCTTTTAATAGAACTCTAGAATAAAATGTATTATCTAAGCATTTAAATCATATAAAACCAAAATAAGACCATATTCAAAAGAAACTTGTCTTTTTTTCCACTCTTTCTATCCACACTTATAAATATGCCTTTCCTTTTGCCATAACCTTCTGTGATTTTGGGTTGTGTCTATTACTGTCTTCAGTTTCCACCTGTAAAATTACCATATTTCCTCCATTATCCCAATAATAACTTACATGGAACAGAGATGGTTTTTTCAGCATACTTGCTCAGCGCCTGTTAGCACTAATTCTTGACCTTGTTGAGAGTCAGAAGCTAACAATAACCTTCTAACATTCTTCTCTGCCAAAAATTAAAAGCTACTTAAGCCTTGGGTATTTCTTAGGCAAAAAGCACCTAATATATTACTAAAGAGAAAGAGATTAATAACATGTTCACCAAAAACACCAAGAAGGCTGAGAGATATTTAATTTAATTTAACTTCCAATAACATACTATATGGGGGTTTTTTTCTGTTTAAATTATAATGGTCTGCCTCCAATCCACATTTACGGGTAAGCTATAGTATAGCCCATACTGAAACACAAGGTACGAACAAAATTTTGGGATAAATTCTCCCTAAATGCTGAGAAGATGGTACACATGTAATGTTTGCTAGGTGACTTAAAAAGGCTGAATAGACAGATATAGACAGGAATTAAATTATTCACTGGCAACATACAGTGACTCCTTTCTAAAGCTTTAATGGAATTTAAAGAAGCCTACCATGAGAGACTGAAATTGGAGAATGATATGCATTAATATTGCCATGGCTTTTGAATGTGAATTATAATTTAGAGACTTTTATGAGGCATTTAATTTATATTCATCACATCAGAGTAACAATGATATAACCAATAATGGTTACATGTTTGGGAAATAAAGAGTGGGAATTAGGAATATACTTGGAAGTTGAAATTCTCAATTTCTTGGCTTTTTCTCCTGTTTTTTTCCATTGATTTTTCCTTGCTTGGACAAAATTAATAATACAGCATTTCTCACATCCTCAGTACTATGCTGGCAGTTTTTTAATAGGCCGAGATAATTTGCTGACACAAAAATGAGCTTATTTTTCAAATAAACAGTTTTGGGGTTTTTTTTTATTTATAAGTGGTAATTTTTCCACCTTGCCTTCCTGAGTGGAAGGACACAGAAGAGCTGAGTACGGTAGTCTAGCCCAAGTATATTTTATTGCAGGACTTCACTGTATTTATTCAGCTTGGAGAGCTATAAGAAGCCTTCACTTTTTCCTTAATTTTTTGCTTACACAGGCCAGTATCATACACTCCACCAGCTTGAAGAAGGTAATTTTGAAGGAACTAACGTGGTTACAGTTCAGGAAAACAGAGTTATAAAATTGCAAATTGGGCATGTGCCACCTCTGCGCTCTAAGTCCAGACTTGAACTACCGTCCACTCTGCTGCTGACACGAAGCCCGAAGGCTTAATGCAAAGGATTTAATGACTGGCTGGACACAAAGGGCCATACAGTAAAGAGAGCTGAGAGTTGCTACGACTCATTGATCAACTAAAGGGGTTAAAATAGCTGCCACAATGAAACACGAAAACAATGCACGCACACATTTCATCAGGATGGAATTGCTCTTTAGCCTGAATAAAATTAAATTGTTTTCTTCCTCAACAATGCTCCTGCCAACTCAGCAGAGCCCGAGCGACTGCTCTCTGTGCACGTGGCAGAGTACAAAGTTTTAATGCGCACTGCCCCGGCTATGTAGGGCAGCAAGACACGGTAACATAAATTATTAAGCTAAGAGAGATTTTTGCGCTTTACTGAACGGTATATTAGTTCGGCTGGAAAGTCCCGGCTCTGGAAGGCGAGGTGAGACTTGAAGAAGAGCACAGGTGGCCGCTTGACATTGAGGAGGAGGACGGCTGTTTCCAGGGCTTACACACTCCTGATCTCTGGAACACTGACCCTCTCAAAAGTCTGGCCGACTCCACCTAGGAATGCAACGTTTCTCTCTGTTTTGGAGCAGAATTTAGAACCGATTTTGGCCACATTTTGTCCGACTCCCGCTCTCTTCCCCGGCAGCGCCGCCGCCCCCAGCACGGACCCGCCCGTTCACCGCCCTGGCTCCGCCTCCCGCCCCAGCTGCGGGGCCGGGCCCTGGCAGAGCTTCCGGGCCGAATGCCGGGTCCTGCCCTTGGGTCACAGCAACCCCAGGCAGCGCTACAGGCTGGGGGAAGAGTGTCTGGGCAGCTGCCCAGCGGAAAAGGACTTGCGGGTGTTGGTCAACAGCTGGCTGAACATGAGCCAGCGTGTGTCCAGGTGGTCAAGAAGGCCAAGGGCATCCTGACTTGGATCAGGAATAGTGTGGCCAGCCCTAGTGTGGTCCCCAGGACAAGGGACGTGATTGTCCCCCTGTACTCGGCACTGAGGGGGTCACACTCGAGTATTGTGTCCAGCTCTGGGCCCCTCAAATCAGGGAGGACATCGAGGTGCTGGAGTGTGTCCAGAGAAAAAAAGAGAAGCCGGTGAAGGGTCTGGAACCGAAGTCCTGTGAGGAGTGGCTGAGGCAGCAGGGGTCGTTTAGCCTGGAGAGAAGGAGGCTCAGGGGGACATTATCACTCTGTGCGACCACCTGAAAGGAGGCTGTAGCCAACTGGGGGTCGGCATCTTCCCAGACAACTGGTGATAGGAGAGAGGACAGTCTCAAGATGCAGCAGGGAAGGTTCAGATTGGACATTAAGAGGAATTTCTTCACAGAAAGGGTGATTGGGCATTGGAATAGGCTGCCCAGGGAGGTGGTGGAGTCACCTTTCCTGGAGGTGTTTGAGGAACAGCTGGATGTGGCACTTAGTTCCATGGTCTAGTTGACATGGGGGTGTTCGTCCATAGGTTGGA